>CAXKTH010000198.1:97500-268000 GCA_964056705.1 Troilus luridus
AAATCCCTCTAGGGACCTAGAAATCCCTCTAGGGACATAGAAATCTCTCTCTCTAGGGACCTAGAAATCCCTCTAGGGACATAGAAATCTCTCTCTCTAGGGACCTAGAAATCCCTCTAGGGACCTAGAAATCCCTCTAGCGACATAGAAATCCCTCTAGCGACATAGAAATCCCTCTAGGGACATAGAAATCTATCGCTCTAGGGACATAGAAATCCCTCTAGGGACCTAGAAATCCCTCTAGGGACATAGAAATCTATCCCTCTAGGGACCTAGAAATCCCTCTAGGGACATAGAAATCCCTCTATGGACATAGAAATCCCTCTAGGGACATATAAATCTATCCCTCTAGGGACATAGAAATCCCTCTAGGGACCTAGAAATCCCTCTAGGGACATAGAAATCCCTCTAGGGACATAGAAATCCCTCTAGGGACATAGAAATCTATCCCTCTAGGGACATAGAAATCCCTCTAGGGACCTAGAAATCCCTCTAGGGACCTAGAAATCCCTCTAGGGACCTAGAAATCCCTCTAGGGACCTAGAAATCCCTCTAGGGACATAGAAATCTCTCTCTCTAGGGACCTAGAAATCCCTCTAGGGACATAGAAATCCCTCTAGGGACATTGAAATCCCTCTAGGGACATAGAAATCTCTCTCTCTAGGGACCTAGAAATCCCTCTAGGGACATAGAAATCTCTCTCTCTAGGGACCTAGAAATCCCTCTAGGGACCTAGAAATCCCTCTAGCGACATAGAAATCCCTCTAGCGACATAGAAATCCCTCTAGGGACATAGAAATCCCTCTAGGGACATAGAAATCCCTATAGGGACATAGAAATCCCTCTAGGGACATAGAAATCTATCCCTCTAGGGACATAGAAATCCCTCTAGGGACATAGAAATCCCTCTAGGGACATTGAAATCCCTCTAGGGACATAGAAATCCCTCTAGGGACTTAGAAATCTATCCCTCTAGGGACCTAGAAATCCCTCTAGGGACATTGAAATCCCTCTAGGGACCTAGAAATCTCTCTAGTGACATAGAAATCCCTCTAGGGACATAGAAATCTATCCTTCTAGGGACCTAGAAATCCCTCTAGGGACCTAGAAATCCCTCTAGGGACATAGAAATCCCTCTAGCGACATAGAAATCCCTCTAGGGACATAGAAATCTATCCCTCTAGGGACATAGAAATCCCTCTAGGGACCTAGAAATCCCTCTAGGGACATTGAAATCTATCCCTCTAGGGACCTAGAAATAAATCTAGGGACATTGAAATCTATCCCTCTAGGGACCTAGAAATCCCTCTAGGGACATTGAAATCCCTCTAGGGACCTAGAAATCTCTCTAGGGACATAGAAATCTCTCTAGGGACATAGAAATCCCTCTAGGGACATAGAAATCTATCCCTCTAGGGACCTAGAAATCCCTCTAGGGACCTAGAAATCCCTCTAGGGACCTAGAAATCCCTCTAGGGACCTAGAAATCCCTCTAGGGACCGAGAAATCCCTCTAGGGACCTAGAAATCCCTCTAGGGACATAGAAATCTCTCTCTCTAGGGACCTAGAAATCAATCTAGGGACCTAGAAATCCCTCTAGGGACCTAGAAATCTCTCTAGGGACATAGAAATCCCTCTAGGGACATAGAAATCTATCCCTCTAGGGACCTAGAAATCCCTCTAGGGACCTAGAAATCCCTCTAGGGACCTAGAAATCCCTCTAGGGACATAGAAATCTCTCTCTCTAGGGACCTAGAAATCCCTCTAGGGACATAGAAATCCCTCTAGGGACCTAGAAGTCTATCCCTCTAGGGACCTAGAAATCCCTCTAGGGACATTGAAATCCCTCTAGGGACCTAGAAATCTCTCTAGTGACATAGAAATCCCTCTAGGGACATAGAAATCTATCCCTCTAGGGACCTAGAAATCCCTCTAGGGACCTAGAAATCCCTCTAGGGACATAGAAATCCCTCTAGCGACATAGAAATCCCTCTAGGGACATAGAAATCTATCCCTCTAGGGACATAGAAATCCCTCTAGGGACCTAGAAATCCCTCTAGGGACATTGAAATCTATCCCTCTAGGGACCTAGAAATCCCTCTAGGGACATTGAAATCCCTCTAGGGACCTAGAAATCTCTCTAGGGACATAGAAATCTCTCTAGGGACATAGAAATCCCTCTAGGGACCTAGAAATCCCTCTAGGGACCTAGAAATCTCTCTAGGGACATAGAAATCCCTCTAGGGACATAGAAATCTATCCCTCTAGGGACCTAGAAATCCCTCTAGGGACCTAGAAATCCCTCTAGGGACCTAGAAATCCCTCTAGGGACATAGAAATCTCTCTCTCTAGGGACCTAGAAATCCCTCTAGGGACATAGAAATCCCTCTAGGGACCTAGAAGTCTATCCCTCCAGGGACCTAGAAATCCCTCTAGGGACATTGAAATCCCTCTAGGGACCTAGAAATCTCTCTAGTGACATAGAAATCCCTCTAGGGACATAGAAATCTATCCCTCTAGGGACCTAGAAATCCCTCTAGGGACCTAGAAATCCCTCTAGGGACATAGAAATCCCTCTAGCGACATAGAAATCCCTCTAGGGACATAGAAATCTATCCCTCTAGGGACATAGAAATCCCTCTAGGGACCTAGAAATCCCTCTAGGGACATTGAAATCTATCCCTCTAGGGACCTAGAAATCCCTCTAGGGACATTGAAATCCCTCTAGGGACCTAGAAATCTCTCTAGGGACATAGAAATCTCTCTAGGGACATAGAAATCCCTCTAGGGACCTAGAAATCCCTCTAGGGACATTGAAATCCCTCTAGGGACCTAGAAATCCCTCTAGGGACCTAGAAATCCCTCTAGGGACATAGAAATCCCTCTAGGGACCTAGAAATCTCTCTAGGGACATAGAAATCCCTCTAGGGACATAACAATCTATCCCTCTAGGGACCTAGAAATCCCTCTAGGGACCTAGAAATCCCTCTAGGGACCTAGAAATCCCTCTAGGGACATAGAAATCTCTCTCTCTAGGGACATAGAAATCCCTCTAGGGACATAGAAATCCCTATAGGGACATAGAAATCCCTCTAGGGACATAGAAATCTATCCCTCTAGGGACATAGAAATCCCTCTAGGGACATAGAAATCCCTCTAGGGACATTGAAATCCCTCTAGGGACATAGAAATTTCTCTAGGGACCTAGAAATCTATCCCTCTAGGGACCTAGAAATCCCTCTAGGGACATTGAAATCCCTCTAGGGACCTAGAAATCTCTCTAGTGACATAGAAATCCCTCTAGGGACATAGAAATCTATCCCTCTAGGGACCTAGAAATCCCTCTAGGGACCTAGAAATCCCTCTAGGGACATAGAAATCCCACTAGCGACATAGAAATCCCTCTAGGGACATAGAAATCTATCCCTCTAGGGACATAGAAATCCCTCTAGGGACATTGAAATCTATCCCTCTAGGGACCTAGAAATCCCTCTAGGGACATTGAAATCCCTCTAGGGACCTAGAAATCTCTCTAGGGACATAGAAATCTCTCTAGGGACATAGAAATCCCTCTAGGGACATAGAAATCTATCCCTCTAGGGACCTAGAAATCCCTCTAGGGACCTAGAAATCCCTCTAGGGACCTAGAAATCCCTCTAGGGACCTAGAAATCCCTCTAGGGACCTAGAAATCCCTCTAGGGACCTAGAAATCCCTCTAGGGACATAGAAATCTCTCTCTCTAGGGACCTAGAAATCCCTCTAGGGACATAGAAATCCCTCTAGGGACATAGAAATCTATCCCTCTAGGGACATAGAAATCCCTCTAGGGACATAGAAATCCCTCTAGGGACATAGAAATCCCTCTAGGGACATAGAAATCCCTCTAGGGACCTAGAAATCTATCCCTCTAGGGACCTAGAAATCCCTCTAGGGACATAGAAATCCCTCTAGGGACCTAGAAATCTATCCCTCTAGGGACCTAGAAATCCCTCTAGGGACATTGAAATCCCTCTAGGGACCTAGAAATCCCTCTAGGGACATTGAAATCCCTCTAGGGACCTAGAAATCTATCCCTCTAGGGACCTAGAAATCCCTCTAGGGACATTGAAATCCCTCTAGGGACCTAGAAATCTATCCCTCTAGGGACCTAGAAATCCCTCTAGGGACCTAGAAATCCCTCTAGGGACATAGAAATCTCTCTCTCTAGGGACCTAGAAATCCCTCTAGGGACATAGAAATCTCTCTCTCTAGGGACCTAGAAATCCCTCTAGGGACCTAGAAATCCCTCTAGCGACATAGAAATCCCTCTAGCGACATAGAAATCCCTCTAGGGACATAGAAATCTATCGCTCTAGGGACATAGAAATCCCTCTAGGGACCTAGAAATCCCTCTAGGGACATAGAAATCTATCCCTCTAGGGACCTAGAAATCCCTCTAGGGACATAGAAATCCCTCTATGGACATAGAAATCCCTCTAGGGACATATAAATCTATCCCTCTAGGGACATAGAAATCCCTCTAGGGACCTAGAAATCCCTCTAGGGACATAGAAATCCCTCTAGGGACATAGAAATCCCTCTAGGGACATAGAAATCTATCCCTCTAGGGACATAGAAATCCCTCTAGGGACCTAGAAATCCCTCTAGGGACCTAGAAATCCCTCTAGGGACATTGAAATCCCTCTAGGGACCTAGAAATCCCTCTAGGGACCTAGAAATCCCTCTAGGGACCTAGAAATCCCTCTAGGGACCTAGAAATCCCTCTAGGGACATAGAAATCTCTCTCTCTAGGGACCTAGAAATCCCTCTAGGGACATAGAAATCCCTCTAGGGACATTGAAATCCCTCTAGGGACATAGAAATCTCTCTCTCTAGGGACCTAGAAATCCCTCTAGGGACATAGAAATCTCTCTCTCTAGGGACCTAGAAATCCCTCTAGGGACCTAGAAATCCCTCTAGCGACATAGAAATCCCTCTAGCGACATAGAAATCCCTCTAGGGACATAGAAATCCCTCTAGGGACATAGAAATCCCTATAGGGACATAGAAATCCCTCTAGGGACATAGAAATCTATCCCTCTAGGGACATAGAAATCCCTCTAGGGACATAGAAATCCCTCTAGGGACATTGAAATCCCTCTAGGGACATAGAAATCCCTCTAGGGACTTAGAAATCTATCCCTCTAGGGACCTAGAAATCCCTCTAGGGACCTAGAAATCCCTCTAGGGACATTGAAATCCCTCTAGGGACCTAGAAATCTCTCTAGTGACATAGAAATCCCTCTAGGGACATAGAAATCTATCCCTCTAGGGACCTAGAAATCCCTCTAGGGACCTAGAAATCCCTCTAGGGACATAGAAATCCCTCTAGCGACATAGAAATCCCTCTAGGGACATAGAAATCTATCCCTCTAGGGACATAGAAATCCCTCTAGGGACCTAGAAATCCCTCTAGGGACATTGAAATCTATCCCTCTAGGGACCTAGAAATCCCTCTAGGGACATTGAAATCTATCCCTCTAGGGACCTAGAAATCCCTCTAGGGACATTGAAATCCCTCTAGGGACCTAGAAATCTCTCTAGGGACATAGAAATCTCTCTAGGGACATAGAAATCCCTCTAGGGACATAGAAATCTATCCCTCTAGGGACCTAGAAATCCCTCTAGGGACCTAGAAATCCCTCTAGGGACCTAGAAATCCCTCTAGGGACCTAGAAATCCCTCTAGGGACCTAGAAATCCCTCTAGGGACATAGAAATCTCTCTCTCTAGGGACCTAGAAATCAATCTAGGGACCTAGAAATCCCTCTAGGGACCTAGAAATCTCTCTAGGGACATAGAAATCCCTCTAGGGACATAGAAATCTATCCCTCTAGGGACCTAGAAATCCCTCTAGGGACCTAGAAATCCCTCTAGGGACCTAGAAATCCCTCTAGGGACATAGAAATCTCTCTCTCTAGGGACCTAGAAATCCCTCTAGGGACATAGAAATCCCTCTAGGGACCTAGAAGTCTATCCCTCTAGGGACCTAGAAATCCTTCTAGGGACATTGAAATCCCTCTAGGGACCTAGAAATCTCTCTAGTGACATAGAAATCCCTCTAGGGACATAGAAATCTATCCCTCTAGGGACCTAGAAATCCCTCTAGGGACCTAGAAATCCCTCTAGGGACATAGAAATCCCTCTAGCGACATAGAAATCCCTCTAGGGACATAGAAATCTATCCCTCTAGGGACATAGAAATCCCTCTAGGGACCTAGAAATCCCTCTAGGGACATTGAAATCTATCCCTCTAGGGACCTAGAAATCCCTCTAGGGACATTGAAATCCCTCTAGGGACCTAGAAATCTCTCTAGGGACATAGAAATCTCTCTAGGGACATAGAAATCCCTCTAGGGACCTAGAAATCCCTCTAGGGACCTAGAAATCTCTCTAGGGACATAGAAATCCCTCTAGGGACATAGAAATCTATCCCTCTAGGGACCTAGAAATCCCTCTAGGGACCTAGAAATCCCTCTAGGGACCTAGAAATCCCTCTAGGGACATAGAAATCTCTCTCTCTAGGGACCTAGAAATCCCTCTAGGGACATAGAAATCCCTCTAGGGACCTAGAAGTCTATCCCTCTAGGGACCTAGAAATCCCTCTAGGGACATTGAAATCCCTCTAGGGACCTAGAAATCTCTCTAGTGACATAGAAATCCCTCTAGGGACATAGAAATCTATCCCTCTAGGGACCTAGAAATCCCTCTAGGGACCTAGAAATCCCTCTAGGGACATAGAAATCCCTCTAGCGACATAGAAATCCCTCTAGGGACATAGAAATCTATCCCTCTAGGGACATAGAAATCCCTCTAGGGACCTAGAAATCCCTCTAGGGACATTGAAATCTATCCCTCTAGGGACCTAGAAATCCCTCTAGGGACATTGAAATCCCTCTAGGGACCTAGAAATCTCTCTAGGGACATAGAAATCTCTCTAGGGACATAGAAATCCCTCTAGGGACCTAGAAATCCCTCTAGGGACATTGAAATCCCTCTAGGGACCTAGAAATCCCTCTAGGGACCTAGAAATCCCTCTAGGGACATAGAAATCCCTCTAGGGACCTAGAAATCTCTCTAGGGACATAGAAATCCCTCTAGGGACATAGAAATCTATCCCTCTAGGGACCTAGAAATCCCTCTAGGGACCTAGAAATCCCTCTAGGGACCTAGAAATCCCTCTAGGGACATAGAAATCTCTCTCTCTAGGGACATAGAAATCCCTCTAGGGACATAGAAATCCCTATAGGGACATAGAAATCCCTCTAGGGACATAGAAATCTATCCCTCTAGGGACATAGAAATCCCTCTAGGGACATAGAAATCCCTCTAGGGACATTGAAATCCCTCTAGGGACATAGAAATTTCTCTAGGGACCTAGAAATCTATCCCTCTAGGGACCTAGAAATCCCTCTAGGGACATTGAAATCCCTCTAGGGACCTAGAAATCTCTCTAGTGACATAGAAATCCCTCTAGGGACATAGAAATCTATCCCTCTAGGGACCTAGAAATCCCTCTAGGGACCTAGAAATCCCTCTAGGGACATAGAAATCCCACTAGCGACATAGAAATCCCTCTAGGGACATAGAAATCTATCCCTCTAGGGACATAGAAATCCCTCTAGGGACCTAGAAATCCCTCTAGGGACATTGAAATCTATCCCTCTAGGGACCAAGAAATCCCTCTAGGGACATTGAAATCCCTCTAGGGACCTAGAAATCTCTCTAGGGACATAGAAATCTCTCTAGGGACATAGAAATCCCTCTAGGGACATAGAAATCTATCCCTCTAGGGACCTAGAAATCCCTCTAGGGACCTAGAAATCCCTCTAGGGACCTAGAAATCCCTCTAGGGACCTAGAAATCCCTCTAGGGACCTAGAAATCCCTCTAGGGACCTAGAAATCCCTCTAGGGACATAGAAATCTCTCTCTCTAGGGACCTAGAAATCCCTCTAGGGACATAGAAATCCCTCTAGGGACATAGAAATCTATCCCTCTAGGGACATAGAAATCCCTCTAGGGACATAGAAATCCCTCTAGGGACATAGAAATCCCTCTAGGGACATAGAAATCCCTCTAGGGACCTAGAAATCTATCCCTCTAGGGACCTAGAAATCCCTCTAGGGACATAGAAATCCCTCTAGGGACCTAGAAATCTATCCCTCTAGGGACCTAGAAATCCCTCTAGGGACATTGAAATCCCTCTAGGGACCTAGAAATCTCTCTAGTGACATAGAAATCCCTCTAGGGACATAGAAATCTATCCCTCTAGGGACCTAGAAATCCCTCTAGGGACCTAGAAATCCCTCTAGGGACATAGAAATCCCACTAGCGACATAGAAATCCCTCTAGGGACATAGAAATCTATCCCTCTAGGGACATAGAAATCCCTCTAGGGACCTAGAAATCCCTCTAGGGACATTGAAATCTATCCCTCTAGGGACCAAGAAATCCCTCTAGGGACATTGAAATCCCTCTAGGGACCTAGAAATCTCTCTAGGGACATAGAAATCCCTCTAGGGACCTAGAAATCCCTCTAGGGACATTGAAATCCCTCTAGGGACCTAGAAATCTATCCCTCTAGGGACCTAGAAATCCCTCTAGGGACATTGAAATCCCTCTAGGGACCTAGAAATCTATCCCTCTAGGGACCTAGAAATCCCTCTAGCGACATAGAAATCCCTCTAGGGACATAGAAATCTATCCCTCTAGGGACCTAGAAATCCCTCTAGGGACATAGAAATCCCTCTATGGACATAGAAATCCCTCTAGGGACATATAAATCTATCCCTCTAGGGACATAGAAATCCCTCTAGGGACATAGAAATCCCTCTAGGGACCTAGAAATCCCTCTAGGGACATTGAAATCCCTCTAGGGACCTAGAAATCCCTCTAGGGACATAGAAATCCCTCTAGGGACCTAGAAATCTCTCTAGGGACATAGAAATCCCTCTAGGGACATAGAAATCTATCCCTCTAGGGACCTAGAAATCCCTCTAGGGACCTAGAAATCCCTCTAGGGACCTAGAAATCCCTCTAGGGACCTAGAAATCCCTCTAGGGACATAGAAATCTCACTCTCTAGGGACCTAGAAATCCCTCTAGGGACATAGAAATCTCTCTCTCTAGGGACCTAGAAATCCCTCTAGGGACCTAGAAATCCCTCTAGCGACATAGAAATCTATCCCTCTAGGGACCTAGAAATCCCTCTAGGGACATAGAAATCCCTCTAGGGACCTAGAAATCTCTCTAGAGACATAGAAATCCCTCTAGGGACATAGAAATCTATCCCTCTAGGGACCTAGAAATCCCTCTAGGGACCTAGAAATCCCTCTAGGGACCTAGAAATCCCTCTAGGGACATAGAAATCTCTCTCTCTAGGGACCTAGAAATCCCTCTAGGGACATAGAAATCTCTCTCTCTAGGGACCTAGAAATCCCTCTAGGGACCTAGAAATCCCTCTAGCGACATAGAAATCCCTCTAGCGACATAGAAATCCCTCTAGGGACATAGAAATCCCTCTAGGGACATAGAAATCCCTCTAGGGACATAGAAATCTATCCCTCTAGGGACATAGAAATCTATCCCTCTAGGGACATAGAAATCCCTCTAGGGACATAGAAATCCCTCTAGGGACATAGAAATCCCTCTAGCGACATAGAAATCCCTCTAGGGACATAGAAATCTATCCCTCTAGGGACATAGAAATCCCTCTAGGGACCTAGAAATCCCTCTAGGGACATTGAAATCTATCCCTCTAGGGACCTAGAAATCCCTCTAGGGACATTGAAATCCCTCTAGGGACCTAGAAATCTCTCTAGGGACATTGAAATCCCTCTAGGGACCTAGAAATCTCTCTAGGGACATAGAAATCTCTCTAGGGACATAGAAATCCCTCTAGGGACATAGAAATCTATCCCTCTAGGGACCTAGAAATCCCTCTAGGGACCTAGAAATCCCTCTAGGGACCTAGAAATCCCTCTAGGGACCTAGAAATCCCTCTAGGGACCTAGAAATCCCTCTAGGGACCTAGAAATCAATCTAGGGACCTAGAAATCCCTCTAGGGACCTAGAAATCTCTCTAGGGACATAGAAATCCCTCTAGGGACATAGAAATCCCTCTAGGGACATAGAAATCTATCCCTCTAGGGACCTAGAAATCCCTCTAGGGACCTAGAAATCCCTCTAGGGACCTAGAAATCCCTCTAGGGACCTAGAAATCCCTCTAGGGACATAGAAATCTCACTCTCTAGGGACCTAGAAATCCCTCTAGGGACATAGAAATCTCTCTCTCTAGGGACCTAGAAATCCCTCTAGGGACCTAGAAATCCCTCTAGCGACATAGAAATCTATCCCTCTAGGGACCTAGAAATCCCTCTAGGGACATAGAAATCCCTCTAGGGACCTAGAAATCTCTCTAGGGACATAGAAATCCCTCTAGGGACATAGAAATCTATCCCTCTAGGGACCTAGAAATCCCTCTAGGGACCTAGAAATCCCTCTAGGGACCTAGAAATCCCTCTAGGGACATAGAAATCTCTCTCTCTAGGGACCTAGAAATCCCTCTAGGGACATAGAAATCTCTCTCTCTAGGGACCTAGAAATCCCTCTAGGGACCTAGAAATCCCTCTAGCGACATAGAAATCCCTCTAGCGACATAGAAATCCCTCTAGGGACATAGAAATCCCTCTAGGGACATAGAAATCCCTCTAGGGACATAGAAATCTATCCCTCTAGGGACATAGAAATCTATCCCTCTAGGGACATAGAAATCCCTCTAGGGACATAGAAATCCCTCTAGCGACATAGAAATCCCTCTAGGGACATAGAAATCTATCCCTCTAGGGACATTGAAATCCCTCTAGGGACCTAGAAATCCCTCTAGGGACATTGAAATCCCTCTAGGGACCTAGAAATCCCTCTAGGGACATAGAAATCTATCCCTCTAGGGACCTAGAAATCCCTCTAGCGACATAGAAATCCCTCTAGGGACATAGAAATCCCTCTAGGGACATAGAAATCCCTCTAGGGACATAGAAATCTATCCCTCTAGGGACATAGAAATCTATCCCTCTAGGGACATAGAAATCCCTCTAGGGACATAGAAATCCCTCTAGGGACATAGAAATCCCTCTAGCGACATAGAAATCCCTCTAGGGACATAGAAATCTATCCCTCTAGGGACATAGAAATCCCTCTAGGGACCTAGAAATCCCTCTAGGGACATTGAAATCTGTCCCTCTAGGGACCTAGAAATCCCTCTAGGGACATTGAAATCCCTCTAGGGACCTAGAAATCTCTCTAGGGACATTGAAATCCCTCTAGGGACCTAGAAATCTCTCTAGGGACATAGAAATCTCTCTAGGGACATAGAAATCCCTCTAGGGACATAGAAATCTATCCCTCCAGGGACCTAGAAATCCCTCTAGGGACCTAGAAATCCCTCTAGGGACCTAGAAATCCCTCTAGGGACCTAGAAATCCCTCTAGGGACCTAGAAATCCCTCTAGGGACCTAGAAATCCCTCTAGGGACCTAGAAATCCCTCTAGGGACCTAGAAATCCCTCTAGGGACCTAGAAATCAATCTAGGGACCTAGAAATCCCTCTAGGGACCTAGAAATCTCTCTAGGGACATAGAAATCCCTCTAGGGACATAGAAATCTATCCCTCTAGGGACCTAGAAATCCCTCTAGGGACATAGAAATCTCTCCCTCTAGGGACCTAGAAATCCCTCTAGGGACATTGAAATCCCTCTAGGGACCTAGAAATCCCTCTAGGGACATTGAAATCCCTCTAGGGACCTAGAAATCTATCCCTCTAGGGACCTAGAAATCCCTCTAGGGACATTGAAATCCCTCTAGGGACCTAGAAATCTATCCCTCTAGGGACCTAGAAATCCCTCTAGCGACATAGAAATCCCTCTAGCGACATAGAAATCCCTCTAGGGACATAGAAATCTATCGCTCTAGGGACATAGAAATCCCTCTAGGGACCTAGAAATCCCTCTAGGGACATAGAAATCTATCCCTCTAGGGACCTAGAAATCCCTCTAGGGACATAGAAATCCCTCTATGGACATAGAAATCCCTCTAGGGACATATAAATCTATCCCTCTAGGGACATAGAAATCCCTCTAGGGACCTAGAAATCCCTCTAGGGACATAGAAATCCCTCTAGGGACATAGAAATCCCTCTAGGGACATAGAAATCTATCCCTCTAGGGACATAGAAATCCCTCTAGGGACCTAGAAATCCCTCTAGGGACATTGAAATCCCTCTAGGGACCTAGAAATCCCTCTAGGGACCTAGAAATCCCTCTAGGGACATAGAAATCCCTCTAGGGACCTAGAAATCTCTCTAGGGACATAGAAATCCCTCTAGGGACATAGAAATCTATCCCTCTAGGGACCTAGAAATCCCTCTAGGGACCTAGAAATCCCTCTAGGGACCTAGAAATCCCTCTAGGGACATAGAAATCTCTCTCTCTAGGGACCTAGAAATCCCTCTAGGGACATAGAAATCTCTCTCTCTAGGGACCTAGAAATCCCTCTAGGGACCTAGAAATCCCTCTAGGGACATAGAAATCTATCCCTCTAGGGACCTAGAAATCCCTCTAGGGACATAGAAATCCCTCTATGGACATAGAAATCCCTCTAGGGACATATAAATCTATCCCTCTAGGGACATAGAAATCCCTCTAGGGACCTAGAAATCCCTCTAGGGACCTAGAAATCCCTCTAGGGACATAGAAATCCCTCTAGGGACATAGAAATCCCTCTAGGGACATAGAAATCTATCCCTCTAGGGACATAGAAATCCCTCTAGGGACCTAGAAATCCCTCTAGGGACCTAGAAATCTCTCTAGGGACATAGAAATCCCTCTAGGGACATAGAAATCTATCCCTCTAGGGACCTAGAAATCTCTCTCTCTAGGGACCTAGAAATCCCTCTAGGGACCTAGAAATCCCTCTAGGGACATAGAAATCTATCCCTCTAGGGACCTAGAAATCCCTCTAGGGACATAGAAATCCCTCTATGGACATAGAAATCCCTCTAGGGACATATAAATCTATCCCTCTAGGGACATAGAAATCCCTCTAGGGACCTAGAAATCCCTCTAGGGACATAGAAATCCCTCTAGGGACATAGAAATCCCTCTAGGGACATAGAAATCTATCCCTCTAGGGACATAGAAATCCCTCTAGGGACCTAGAAATCCCTCTAGGGACCTAGAAATCTCTCTAGGGACATAGAAATCTCTCTAGGGACATAGAAATCTATCCCTCTAGGGACCTAGAAATCCCTCTAGGGACCTAGAAATCCCTCTAGGGACATAGAAATCTCTCTCTCTAGGGACCTAGAAATCCCTCTAGGGACATAGAAATCTCTCTCTCTAGGGACCTAGAAATCCCTCTAGGGACCTAGAAATCCCTCTAGCGACATAGAAATCCCTCTAGCGACATAGAAATCCCTCTAGGGACATAGAAATCCCTCTAGGGACATAGAAATCCCTATAGGGACATAGAAATCCCTCTAGGGACATAGAAATCTATCCCTCTAGGGACATAGAAATCCCTCTAGGGACATAGAAATCCCTCTAGGGACATTAAAATCCCTCTAGGGACATAGAAATCCCTCTAGGGACCTAGAAATCTATCCCTCTAGGGACCTAGAAATCCCTCTAGGGACATTGAAATCCCTCTAGGGACCTAGAAATCTCTCTAGTGACATAGAAATCCCTCTAGGGACATAGAAATCCCTCTAGGGACCTAGAAATCTCTCTAGGGACATAGAAATCCCTCTAGGGACATAGAAATCTATCCCTCTAGGGACCTAGAAATCCCTCTAGGGACCTAGAAATCCCTCTAGGGACCTAGAAATCCCTCTAGGGACATTGAAATCCCTCTAGGGACCTAGAAATCCCTCTAGGGACATTGAAATCCCTCTAGGGACATTGAAATCCCTCTAGGGACCTAGAAATCTCTCTAGGGACATAGAAATCTCTCTAGGGACATAGAAATCCCTCTAGGGACATAGAAATCTATCCCTCTAGGGACCTAGAAATCCCTCTAGGGACCTAGAAATCCCTCTAGGGACCTAGAAATCCCTCTAGGGACATAGAAATCTCTCTCTCTAGGGACCTAGAAATCCCTCTAGGGACATAGAAATCTCTCTCTCTAGGGACCTAGAAATCCCTCTAGGGACCTAGAAATCCCTCTAGCGACATAGAAATCCCTCTAGCGACATAGAAATCCCTCTAGGGACCTAGAAATCCCTCTAGGGACATTGAAATCCCTCTAGGGACCTAGAAATCCCTCTAGGGACCTAGAAATCCCTCTAGGGACATAGAAATCCCTCTAGGGACATAGAAATCCCTCTAGGGACATAGAAATCCCTCTAGCGACATAGAAATCCCTCTAGGGACATAGAAATCTATCCCTCTAGGGACATAGAAATCCCTCTAGGGACCTAGAAATCCCTCTAGGGACATTGAAATCTATCCCTCTAGGGACCTAGAAATCCCTCTAGGGACATTGAAATCCCTCTAGGGACCTAGAAATCTCTCTAGGGACATTGAAATCTCTCTAGGGACCTAGAAATCTCTCTAGGGACATAGAAATCTCTCTAGGGACATAGAAATCCCTCTAGGGACATAGACATCTATCCCTCTAGGGACCTAGAAATCCCTCTAGGGACCTACAAATCCCTCTAGGGACCTAGAAATCCCTCTAGGGACCTAGAAATCCCTCTAGGGACCTAGAAATCCCTCTAGGGACCTAGAAATCCCTCTAGGGACCTAGAAATCCCTCTAGGGACCTAGAAATCCCTCTAGGGACCTAGAAATCCCTCTAGGGACCTAGAAATCCCTCTAGGGACCTAGAAATCAATCTAGGGACCTAGAAATCCCTCTAGGGACCTAGAAATCTCTCTAGGGACATAGAAATCCCTCTAGGGACATAGAAATCTATCCCTCTAGGGACCTAGAAATCCCTCTAGGGACCTAGAAATCATTCTAGGGACCTAGAAATCCCTCTAGGGACATAGAAATCTCTCCCTCTAGGGACCTAGAAATCCCTCTAGGGACATTGAAATCCCTCTAGGGACCTAGAAATCCCTCTAGGGACATTGAAATCCCTCTAGGGACCTAGAAATCTATCCCTCTAGGGACCTAGAAATCCCTCTAGGGACATTGAAATCCCTCTAGGGACCTAGAAATCTATCCCTCTAGGGACCTAGAAATCCCTCTAGCGACATAGAAATCCCTCTAGCGACATAGAAATCCCTCTAGGGACATAGAAATCTATCGCTCTAGGGACATAGAAATCCCTCTAGGGACCTAGAAATCCCTCTAGGGACATTGAAATCTATCCCTCTAGGGACCTAGAAATCCCTCTAGGGACATTGAAATCTCTCTAGGGACCTAGAAATCTCTCTAGGGACATAGAAATCTCTCTAGGGACATAGAAATCCCTCTAGGGACATAGAAATCTATCCCTCTAGGGACCTAGAAATCCCTCTAGGGACCTACAAATCCCTCTAGGGACCTAGAAATCCCTCTAGGGACCTAGAAATCCCTCTAGGGACCTAGAAATCCCTCTAGGGACCTAGAAATCTCTCTGGGGACATAGAAATCCCTCTAGGGACATAGAAATCTATCCCTCTAGGGACCTAGAAATCCCTCTAGGGACCTAGAAATCATTCTAGGGACCTAGAAATCCCTCTAGGGACATAGAAATCTCTCCCTCTAGGGACCTAGAAATCCCTCTAGGGACATTGAAATCCCTCTAGGGACCTAGAAATCCCTCTAGGGACATTGAAATCCCTCTAGGGACCTAGAAATCTATCCCTCTAGGGACCTAGAAATCCCTCTAGGGACATTGAAATCCCTCTAGGGACCTAGAAATCTATCCCTCTAGGGACCTAGAAATCCCTCTAGCGACATAGAAATCCCTCTAGCGACATAGAAATCCCTCTAGGGACATAGAAATCTATCGCTCTAGGGACATAGAAATCCCTCTAGGGACCTAGAAATCCCTCTAGGGACATAGAAATCCCTCTAGGGACCTAGAAATCTCTCTAGGGACATAGAAATCCCTCTAGGGACATAGAAATCTATCCCTCTAGGGACCTAGAAATCCCTCTAGGGACCTAGAAATCCCTCTAGGGACCTAGAAATCCCTCTAGGGACATAGAAATCTCTCTCTCTAGGGACCTAGAAATCCCTCTAGGGACATAGAAATCTCTCTCTCTAGGGACCTAGAAATCCCTCTAGGGACCTAGAAATCCCTCTAGGGACATAGAAATCTATCCCTCTAGGGACCTAGAAATCCCTCTAGGGACATAGAAATCCCTCTATGGACATAGAAATCCCTCTAGGGACATATAAATCTATCCCTCTAGGGACATAGAAATCCCTCTAGGGACCTAGAAATCCCTCTAGGGACATAGAAATCCCTCTAGGGACATAGAAATCCCTCTAGGGACATAGAAATCTATCCCTCTAGGGACATAGAAATCCCTCTAGGGACCTAGAAATCCCTCTAGGGACCTAGAAATCTCTCTAGGGACATAGAAATCCCTCTAGGGACATAGAAATCTATCCCTCTAGGGACCTAGAAATCTCTCTCTCTAGGGACCTAGAAATCCCTCTAGGGACCTAGAAATCCCTCTAGGGACATAGAAATCTATCCCTCTAGGGACCTAGAAATCCCTCTAGGGACATAGAAATCCCTCTATGGACATAGAAATCCCTCTAGGGACATATAAATCTATCCCTCTAGGGACATAGAAATCCCTCTAGGGACCTAGAAATCCCTCTAGGGACATAGAAATCCCTCTAGGGACATAGAAATCCCTCTAGGGACATAGAAATCTATCCCTCTAGGGACATAGAAATCCCTCTAGGGACCTAGAAATCCCTCTAGGGACCTAGAAATCTCTCTAGGGACATAGAAATCCCTCTAGGGACATAGAAATCTATCCCTCTAGGGACCTAGAAATCCCTCTAGGGACCTAGAAATCCCTCTAGGGACATAGAAATCTCTCTCTCTAGGGACCTAGAAATCCCTCTAGGGACATAGAAATCTCTCTCTCTAGGGACCTAGAAATCCCTCTAGGGACCTAGAAATCCCTCTAGCGACATAGAAATCCCTCTAGCGACATAGAAATCCCTCTAGGGACATAGAAATCCCTCTAGGGACATAGAAATCCCTATAGGGACATAGAAATCCCTCTAGGGACATAGAAATCTATCCCTCTAGGGACATAGAAATCCCTCTAGGGACATAGAAATCCCTCTAGGGACATTAAAATCCCTCTAGGGACATAGAAATCCCTCTAGGGACCTAGAAATCTATCCCTCTAGGGACCTAGAAATCCCTCTAGGGACATTGAAATCCCTCTAGGGACCTAGAAATCTCTCTAGTGACATAGAAATCCCTCTAGGGACATAGAAATCCCTCTAGGGACCTAGAAATCTCTCTAGGGACATAGAAATCCCTCTAGGGACATAGAAATCTATCCCTCTAGGGACCTAGAAATCCCTCTAGGGACCTACAAATCCCTCTAGGGACCTAGAAATCCCTCTAGGGACATTGAAATCCCTCTAGGGACCTAGAAATCCCTCTAGGGACATTGAAATCCCTCTAGGGACATTGAAATCCCTCTAGGGACCTAGAAATCTCTCTAGGGACATAGAAATCTCTCTAGGGACATAGAAATCCCTCTAGGGACATAGAAATCTATCCCTCTAGGGACCTAGAAATCCCTCTAGGGACCTAGAAATCCCTCTAGGGACATAGAAATCTCTCTCTCTAGGGACCTAGAAATCCCTCTAGGGACATAGAAATCTCTCTCTCTAGGGACCTAGAAATCCCTCTAGGGACCTAGAAATCCCTCTAGCGACATAGAAATCCCTCTAGCGACATAGAAATCCCTCTAGGGACCTAGAAATCCCTCTAGGGACATTGAAATCCCTCTAGGGACCTAGAAATCCCTCTAGGGACCTAGAAATCCCTCTAGGGACATAGAAATCCCTCTAGGGACATAGAAATCCCTCTAGGGACATAGAAATCCCTCTAGCGACATAGAAATCCCTCTAGGGACATAGAAATCTATCCCTCTAGGGACATAGAAATCCCTCTAGGGACCTAGAAATCCCTCTAGGGACATTGAAATCTATCCCTCTAGGGACCTAGAAATCCCTCTAGGGACATTGAAATCCCTCTAGGGACCTAGAAATCTCTCTAGGGACATTGAAATCTCTCTAGGGACCTAGAAATCTCTCTAGGGACATAGAAATCTCTCTAGGGACATAGAAATCCCTCTAGGGACATAGAAATCTATCCCTCTAGGGACCTAGAAATCCCTCTAGGGACCTACAAATCCCTCTAGGGACCTAGAAATCCCTCTAGGGACCTAGAAATCCCTCTAGGGACCTAGAAATCCCTCTAGGGACCTAGAAATCCCTCTAGGGACCTAGAAATCCCTCTAGGGACCTAGAAATCCCTCTAGGGACCTAGAAATCCCTCTAGGGACCTAGAAATCCCTCTAGGGACCTAGAAATCCCTCTAGGGACCTAGAAATCCCTCTAGGGACCTAGAAATCCATCTAGGGACCTAGAAATCCCTCTAGGGACCTAGAAATCTCTCTAGGGACATAGAAATCCCTCTAGGGACATAGAAATCTATCCCTCTAGGGACCTAGAAATCCCTCTAGGGACCTAGAAATCCCTCTAGGGACCTAGAAATCCCTCTAGGGACATAGAAATCTCTCCCTCTAGGGACCTAGAAATCCCTCTAAGGACATTGAAATCCCTCTAGGGACCTAGAAATCTATCCCTCTAGGGACCTAGAAATCCCTCTAGGGACATTGAAATCCCTCTAGGGACCTAGAAATCTATCCCTCTAGGGACCTAGAAATCCCTCTAGCGACATAGAAATCCCTCTAGCGACATAGAAATCCCTCTAGGGACATAGAAATCTATCGCTCTAGGGACATAGAAATCCCTCTAGGGACCTAGAAATCCCTCTAGGGACATAGAAATCTATCCCTCTAGGGACCTAGAAATCCCTCTAGGGACATAGAAATCCCTCTATGGACATAGAAATCCCTCTAGGGACATATAAATCTATCCCTCTAGGGACATAGAAATCCCTCTAGGGACCTAGAAATCCCTCTAGGGACATAGAAATCCCTCTAGGGACATAGAAATCCCTCTAGGGACATAGAAATCTATCCCTCTAGGGACATAGAAATCCCTCTAGGGACCTAGAAATCCCTCTAGGGACCTAGAAATCCCTCTAGGGACATTGAAATCCCTCTAGGGACCTAGAAATCCCTCTAGGGACCTAGAAATCCCTCTAGGGACATAGAAATCCCTCTAGGGACCTAGAAATCTCTCTAGGGACATAGAAATCCCTCTAGGGACATAGAAATCTATCCCTCTAGGGACCTAGAAATCCCTCTAGGGACCTAGAAATCCCTCTAGGGACCTAGAAATCCCTCTAGGGACATAGAAATCTCTCTCTCTAGGGACCTAGAAATCCCTCTAGGGACATAGAAATCTCTCTCTCTAGGGACCTAGAAATCCCTCTAGGGACCTAGAAATCCCTCTAGGGACATAGAAATCTATCCCTCTAGGGACCTAGAAATCCCTCTAGGGACATTGAAATCCCTCTAGGGACCTAGAAATCTATCCCTCTAGGGACCTAGAAATCCCTCTAGGGACCTAGAAATCCCTCTAGGGACATAGAAATCTCTCTCTCTAGGGACCTAGAAATCCCTCTAGGGACATAGAAATCTCTCTCTCTAGGGACCTAGAAATCCCTCTAGGGACCTAGAAATCCCTCTAGCGACATAGAAATCCCTCTAGCGACATAGAAATCCCTCTAGGGACATAGAAATCTATCGCTCTAGGGACATAGAAATCCCTCTAGGGACCTAGAAATCCCTCTAGGGACATAGAAATCTATCCCTCTAGGGACCTAGAAATCCCTCTAGGGACATAGAAATCCCTCTATGGACATAGAAATCCCTCTAGGGACATATAAATCTATCCCTCTAGGGACATAGAAATCCCTCTAGGGACCTAGAAATCCCTCTAGGGACATAGAAATCCCTCTAGGGACATAGAAATCCCTCTAGGGACATAGAAATCTATCCCTCTAGGGACATAGAAATCCCTCTAGGGACCTAGAAATCCCTCTAGGGATCTAGAAATCCCTCTAGGGACATTGAAATCCCTCTAGGGACCTAGAAATCCCTCTAGGGACCTAGAAATCCCTCTAGGGACATAGAAATCCCTCTAGGGACCTAGAAATCTCTCTAGGGACATAGAAATCCCTCTAGGGACATAGAAATCTATCCCTCTAGGGACCTAGAAATCCCTCTAGGGACCTAGAAATCCCTCTAGGGACCTAGAAATCCCTCTAGGGACATAGAAATCTCTCTCTCTAGGGACCTAGAAATCCCTCTAGGGACATAGAAATCCCTCTAGGGACATTGAAATCCCTCTAGGGACATAGAAATCTCTCTCTCTAGGGACCTAGAAATCCCTCTAGGGACATAGAAATCTCTCTCTCTAGGGACCTAGAAATCCCTCTAGGGACCTAGAAATCCCTCTAGCGACATAGAAATCCCTCTAGCGACATAGAAATCCCTCTAGGGACATAGAAATCCCTCTAGGGACATAGAAATCCCTATAGGGACATAGAAATCCCTCTAGGGACATAGAAATCTATCCCTCTAGGGACATAGAAATCCCTCTAGGGACATAGAAATCCCTCTAGGGACATTGAAATCCCTCTAGGGACATAGAAATCCCTCTAGGGACTTAGAAATCTATCCCTCTAGGGACCTAGAAATCCCTCTAGGGACATTGAAATCCCTCTAGGGACCTAGAAATCTCTCTAGTGACATAGAAATCCCTCTAGGGACATAGAAATCTATCCCTCTAGGGACCTAGAAATCCCTCTAGGGACCTAGAAATCCCTCTAGGGACATAGAAATCCCTCTAGCGACATAGAAATCCCTCTAGGGACATAGAAATCTATCCCTCTAGGGACATAGAAATCCCTCTAGGGACCTAGAAATCCCTCTAGGGACATTGAAATCTATCCCTCTAGGGACCTAGAAATCCCTCTAGGGACATTGAAATCTATCCCTCTAGGGACCTAGAAATCCCTCTAGGGACATTGAAATCCCTCTAGGGACCTAGAAATCTCTCTAGGGACATAGAAATCTCTCTAGGGACATAGAAATCCCTCTAGGGACATAGAAATCTATCCCTCTAGGGACATTGAAATCCCTCTAGGGACCTAGAAATCTCTCTAGTGACATAGAAATCCCTCTAGGGACATAGAAATCTATCCCTCTAGGGACCTAGAAATCCCTCTAGGGACCTAGAAATCCCTCTAGGGACATAGAAATCCCACTAGCGACATAGAAATCCCTCTAGGGACATAGAAATCTATCCCTCTAGGGACATAGAAATCCCTCTAGGGACCTAGAAATCCCTCTAGGGACATTGAAATCTATCCCTCTAGGGACCAAGAAATCCCTCTAGGGACATTGAAATCCCTCTAGGGACCTAGAAATCTCTCTAGGGACATAGAAATCTCTCTAGGGACATAGAAATCCCTCTAGGGACATAGAAATCTATCCCTCTAGGGACCTAGAAATCCCTCTAGGGACCTAGAAATCCCTCTAGGGACCTAGAAATCCCTCTAGGGACCTAGAAATCCCTCTAGGGACCTAGAAATCCCTCTAGGGACCTAGAAATCCCTCTAGGGACATAGAAATCTCTCTCTCTAGGGACCTAGAAATCCCTCTAGGGACATAGAAATCCCTCTAGGGACATAGAAATCTATCCCTCTAGGGACATAGAAATCCCTCTAGGGACATAGAAATCCCTCTAGGGACATAGAAATCCCTCTAGGGACCTAGAAATCCCTCTAGGGACATTGAAATCCCTCTAGGGACCTAGAAATCTCTCTAGTGACATAGAAATCCCTCTAGGGACATAGAAATCTATCCCTCTAGGGACCTAGAAATCCCTCTAGGGACCTAGAAATCCCTCTAGGGACATAGAAATCCCACTAGCGACATAGAAATCCCTCTAGGGACATAGAAATCTATCCCTCTAGGGACATAGAAATCCCTCTAGGGACCTAGAAATCCCTCTAGGGACATTGAAATCTATCCCTCTAGGGACCAAGAAATCCCTCTAGGGACATTGAAATCCCTCTAGGGACCTAGAAATCTCTCTAGGGACATAGAAATCCCTCTAGGGACCTAGAAATCCCTCTAGGGACATTGAAATCCCTCTAGGGACCTAGAAATCTATCCCTCTAGGGACCTAGAAATCCCTCTAGGGACATTGAAATCCCTCTAGGGACCTAGAAATCTATCCCTCTAGGGACCTAGAAATCCCTCTAGCGACATAGAAATCCCTCTAGGGACATAGAAATCTATCCCTCTAGGGACCTAGAAATCCCTCTAGGGACATAGAAATCCCTCTATGGACATAGAAATCCCTCTAGGGACATATAAATCTATCCCTCTAGGGACATAGAAATCCCTCTAGGGACCTAGAAATCCCTCTAGGGACCTAGAAATCCCTCTAGGGACATTGAAATCCCTCTAGGGACCTAGAAATCCCTCTAGGGACATAGAAATCCCTCTAGGGACCTAGAAATCTCTCTAGGGACATAGAAATCCCTCTAGGGACATAGAAATCTATCCCTCTAGGGACCTAGAAATCCCTCTAGGGACCTAGAAATCCCTCTAGGGACCTAGAAATCCCTCTAGGGACCTAGAAATCCCTCTAGGGACATAGAAATCTCACTCTCTAGGGACCTAGAAATCCCTCTAGGGACATAGAAATCTCTCTCTCTAGGGACCTAGAAATCCCTCTAGGGACCTAGAAATCCCTCTAGCGACATAGAAATCTATCCCTCTAGGGACCTAGAAATCCCTCTAGGGACATAGAAATCCCTCTAGGGACCTAGAAATCTCTCTAGAGACATAGAAATCCCTCTAGGGACATAGAAATCTATCCCTCTAGGGACCTAGAAATCCCTCTAGGGACCTAGAAATCCCTCTAGGGACCTAGAAATCCCTCTAGGGACATAGAAATCTCTCTCTCTAGGGACCTAGAAATCCCTCTAGGGACATAGAAATCTCTCTCTCTAGGGACCTAGAAATCCCTCTAGGGACCTAGAAATCCCTCTAGCGACATAGAAATCCCTCTAGCGACATAGAAATCCCTCTAGGGACATAGAAATCCCTCTAGGGACATAGAAATCCCTCTAGGGACATAGAAATCTATCCCTCTAGGGACATAGAAATCTATCCCTCTAGGGACATAGAAATCCCTCTAGGGACATAGAAATCCCTCTAGGGACATAGAAATCCCTCTAGGGACATAGAAATCCCTCTAGGGACCTAGAAATCCCTCTAGGGACCTAGAAATCCCTCTAGGGACCTAGAAATCCCTCTAGGGACCTAGAAATCCCTCTAGGGACCTAGAAATCCCTCTAGGGACCTAGAAATCAATCTAGGGACCTAGAAATCCCTCTAGGGACCTAGAAATCTCTCTAGGGACATAGAAATCCCTCTAGGGACATAGAAATCCCTCTAGGGACATAGAAATCTATCCCTCTAGGGACCTAGAAATCCCTCTAGGGACCTAGAAATCCCTCTAGGGACCTAGAAATCCCTCTAGGGACCTAGAAATCCCTCTAGGGACATAGAAATCTCACTCTCTAGGGACCTAGAAATCCCTCTAGGGACATAGAAATCTCTCTCTCTAGGGACCTAGAAATCCCTCTAGGGACCTAGAAATCCCTCTAGCGACATAGAAATCTATCCCTCTAGGGACCTAGAAATCCCTCTAGGGACATAGAAATCCCTCTAGGGACCTAGAAATCTCTCTAGGGACATAGAAATCCCTCTAGGGACATAGAAATCTATCCCTCTAGGGACCTAGAAATCCCTCTAGGGACCTAGAAATCCCTCTAGGGACCTAGAAATCCCTCTAGGGACATAGAAATCTCTCTCTCTAGGGACCTAGAAATCCCTCTAGGGACATAGAAATCTCTCTCTCTAGGGACCTAGAAATCCCTCTAGGGACCTAGAAATCCCTCTAGCGACATAGAAATCCCTCTAGCGACATAGAAATCCCTCTAGGGACATAGAAATCCCTCTAGGGACATAGAAATCCCTCTAGGGACATAGAAATCTATCCCTCTAGGGACATAGAAATCTATCCCTCTAGGGACATAGAAATCCCTCTAGGGACATAGAAATCCCTCTAGCGACATAGAAATCCCTCTAGGGACATAGAAATCTATCCCTCTAGGGACATTGAAATCCCTCTAGGGACCTAGAAATCCCTCTAGGGACATTGAAATCCCTCTAGGGACCTAGAAATCCCTCTAGGGACATAGAAATCTATCCCTCTAGGGACCTAGAAATCCCTCTAGCGACATAGAAATCCCTCTAGGGACATAGAAATCCCTCTAGGGACATAGAAATCCCTCTAGGGACATAGAAATCTATCCCTCTAGGGACATAGAAATCTATCCCTCTAGGGACATAGAAATCCCTCTAGGGACATAGAAATCCCTCTAGGGACATAGAAATCCCTCTAGCGACATAGAAATCCCTCTAGGGACATAGAAATCTATCCCTCTAGGGACATAGAAATCCCTCTAGGGACCTAGAAATCCCTCTAGGGACATTGAAATCTATCCCTCTAGGGACCTAGAAATCCCTCTAGGGACATTGAAATCCCTCTAGGGACCTAGAAATCTCTCTAGGGACATTGAAATCCCTCTAGGGACCTAGAAATCTCTCTAGGGACATAGAAATCTCTCTAGGGACATAGAAATCCCTCTAGGGACATAGAAATCTATCCCTCCAGGGACCTAGAAATCCCTCTAGGGACCTAGAAATCCCTCTAGGGACCTAGAAATCCCTCTAGGGACCTAGAAATCCCTCTAGGGACCTAGAAATCCCTCTAGGGACCTAGAAATCCCTCTAGGGACCTAGAAATCCCTCTAGGGACCTAGAAATCCCTCTAGGGACCTAGAAATCAATCTAGGGACCTAGAAATCCCTCTAGGGACCTAGAAATCTCTCTAGGGACATAGAAATCCCTCTAGGGACATAGAAATCTATCGCTCTAGGGACATAGAAATCCCTCTAGGGACCTAGAAATCCCTCTAGGGACATAGAAATCTATCCCTCTAGGGACCTAGAAATCCCTCTAGGGACATAGAAATCCCTCTATGGACATAGAAATCCCTCTAGGGACATATAAATCTATCCCTCTAGGGACATAGAAATCCCTCTAGGGACCTAGAAATCCCTCTAGGGACATAGAAATCCCTCTAGGGACATAGAAATCCCTCTAGGGACATAGAAATCTATCCCTCTAGGGACATAGAAATCCCTCTAGGGACCTAGAAATCCCTCTAGGGACCTAGAAATCCCTCTAGGGACATTGAAATCCCTCTAGGGACCTAGAAATCCCTCTAGGGACCTAGAAATCCCTCTAGGGACATAGAAATCCCTCTAGGGACCTAGAAATCTCTCTAGGGACATAGAAATCCCTCTAGGGACATAGAAATCTATCCCTCTAGGGACCTAGAAATCCCTCTAGGGACCTAGAAATCCCTCTAGGGACCTAGAAATCCCTCTAGGGACATAGAAATCTCTCTCTCTAGGGACCTAGAAATCCCTCTAGGGACATAGAAATCTCTCTCTCTAGGGACCTAGAAATCCCTCTAGGGACCTAGAAATCCCTCTAGGGACATAGAAATCTATCCCTCTAGGGACCTAGAAATCCCTCTAGGGACATAGAAATCCCTCTATGGACATAGAAATCCCTCTAGGGACATATAAATCTATCCCTCTAGGGACATAGAAATCCCTCTAGGGACCTAGAAATCCCTCTAGGGACCTAGAAATCCCTCTAGGGACATAGAAATCCCTCTAGGGACATAGAAATCCCTCTAGGGACATAGAAATCTATCCCTCTAGGGACATAGAAATCCCTCTAGGGACCTAGAAATCCCTCTAGGGACCTAGAAATCTCTCTAGGGACATAGAAATCCCTCTAGGGACATAGAAATCTATCCCTCTAGGGACCTAGAAATCTCTCTCTCTAGGGACCTAGAAATCCCTCTAGGGACCTAGAAATCCCTCTAGGGACATAGAAATCTATCCCTCTAGGGACCTAGAAATCCCTCTAGGGACATAGAAATCCCTCTATGGACATAGAAATCCCTCTAGGGACATATAAATCTATCCCTCTAGGGACATAGAAATCCCTCTAGGGACCTAGAAATCCCTCTAGGGACATAGAAATCCCTCTAGGGACATAGAAATCCCTCTAGGGACATAGAAATCTATCCCTCTAGGGACATAGAAATCCCTCTAGGGACCTAGAAATCCCTCTAGGGACCTAGAAATCTCTCTAGGGACATAGAAATCTCTCTAGGGACATAGAAATCTATCCCTCTAGGGACCTAGAAATCCCTCTAGGGACCTAGAAATCCCTCTAGGGACATAGAAATCTCTCTCTCTAGGGACCTAGAAATCCCTCTAGGGACATAGAAATCTCTCTCTCTAGGGACCTAGAAATCCCTCTAGGGACCTAGAAATCCCTCTAGCGACATAGAAATCCCTCTAGCGACATAGAAATCCCTCTAGGGACATAGAAATCCCTCTAGGGACATAGAAATCCCTATAGGGACATAGAAATCCCTCTAGGGACATAGAAATCTATCCCTCTAGGGACATAGAAATCCCTCTAGGGACATAGAAATCCCTCTAGGGACATTAAAATCCCTCTAGGGACATAGAAATCCCTCTAGGGACCTAGAAATCTATCCCTCTAGGGACCTAGAAATCCCTCTAGGGACATTGAAATCCCTCTAGGGACCTAGAAATCTCTCTAGTGACATAGAAATCCCTCTAGGGACATAGAAATCCCTCTAGGGACCTAGAAATCTCTCTAGGGACATAGAAATCCCTCTAGGGACATAGAAATCTATCCCTCTAGGGACCTAGAAATCCCTCTAGGGACCTAGAAATCCCTCTAGGGACCTAGAAATCCCTCTAGGGACATTGAAATCCCTCTAGGGACCTAGAAATCCCTCTAGGGACATTGAAATCCCTCTAGGGACATTGAAATCCCTCTAGGGACCTAGAAATCTCTCTAGGGACATAGAAATCTCTCTAGGGACATAGAAATCCCTCTAGGGACATAGAAATCTATCCCTCTAGGGACCTAGAAATCCCTCTAGGGACCTAGAAATCCCTCTAGGGACCTAGAAATCCCTCTAGGGACATAGAAATCTCTCTCTCTAGGGACCTAGAAATCCCTCTAGGGACATAGAAATCTCTCTCTCTAGGGACCTTGAAATCCCTCTAGGGACCTAGAAATCCCTCTAGCGACATAGAAATCCCTCTAGCGACATAGAAATCCCTCTAGGGACCTAGAAATCCCTCTAGGGACATTGAAATCCCTCTAGGGACCTAGAAATCCCTCTAGGGACCTAGAAATCCCTCTAGGGACATAGAAATCCCTCTAGGGACATAGAAATCCCTCTAGGGACATAGAAATCCCTCTAGCGACATAGAAATCCCTCTAGGGACATAGAAATCTATCCCTCTAGGGACATAGAAATCCCTCTAGGGACCTAGAAATCCCTCTAGGGACATTGAAATCTATCCCTCTAGGGACCTAGAAATCCCTCTAGGGACATTGAAATCCCTCTAGGGACCTAGAAATCTCTCTAGGGACATTGAAATCTCTCTAGGGACCTAGAAATCTCTCTAGGGACATAGAAATCTCTCTAGGGACATAGAAATCCCTCTAGGGACATAGACATCTATCCCTCTAGGGACCTAGAAATCCCTCTAGGGACCTACAAATCCCTCTAGGGACCTAGAAATCCCTCTAGGGACCTAGAAATCCCTCTAGGGACCTAGAAATCCCTCTAGGGACCTAGAAATCCCTCTAGGGACCTAGAAATCCCTCTAGGGACCTAGAAATCCCTCTAGGGACCTAGAAATCCCTCTAGGGACCTAGAAATCAATCTAGGGACCTAGAAATCCCTCTAGGGACCTAGAAATCTCTCTAGGGACATAGAAATCCCTCTAGGGACATAGAAATCTATCGCTCTAGGGACATAGAAATCCCTCTAGGGACCTAGAAATCCCTCTAGGGACATAGAAATCTATCCCTCTAGGGACCTAGAAATCCCTCTAGGGACATAGAAATCCCTCTATGGACATAGAAATCCCTCTAGGGACATATAAATCTATCCCTCTAGGGACATAGAAATCCCTCTAGGGACCTAGAAATCCCTCTAGGGACATAGAAATCCCTCTAGGGACATAGAAATCCCTCTAGGGACATAGAAATCTATCCCTCTAGGGACATAGAAATTCCTCTAGGGACCTAGAAATCCCTCTAGGGACCTAGAAATCCCTCTAGGGACATTGAAATCCCTCTAGGGACCTAGAAATCCCTCTAGGGACCTAGAAATCCCTCTAGGGACATAGAAATCCCTCTAGGGACCTAGAAATCTCTCTAGGGACATAGAAATCCCTCTAGGGACATAGAAATCTATCCCTCTAGGGACCTAGAAATCCCTCTAGGGACCTAGAAATCCCTCTAGGGACCTAGAAATCCCTCTAGGGACATAGAAATCTCTCTCTCTAGGGACCTAGAAATCCCTCTAGGGACATAGAAATCTCTCTCTCTAGGGACCTAGAAATCCCTCTAGGGACCTAGAAATCCCTCTAGGGACATAGAAATCTATCCCTCTAGGGACCTAGAAATCCCTCTAGGGACATAGAAATCCCTCTATGGACATAGAAATCCCTCTAGGGACATATAAATCTATCCCTCTAGGGACATAGAAATCCCTCTAGGGACCTAGAAATCCCTCTAGGGACCTAGAAATCCCTCTAGGGACATAGAAATCCCTCTAGGGACATAGAAATCCCTCTAGGGACATAGAAATCTATCCCTCTAGGGACATAGAAATCCCTCTAGGGACCTAGAAATCCCTCTAGGGACCTAGAAATCTCTCTAGGGACATAGAAATCCCTCTAGGGACATAGAAATCTATCCCTCTAGGGACCTAGAAATCTCTCTCTCTAGGGACCTAGAAATCCCTCTAGGGACCTAGAAATCCCTCTAGGGACATAGAAATCTATCCCTCTAGGGACCTAGAAATCCCTCTAGGGACATAGAAATCCCTCTATGGACATAGAAATCCCTCTAGGGACATATAAATCTATCCCTCTAGGGACATAGAAATCCCTCTAGGGACCTAGAAATCCCTCTAGGGACATAGAAATCCCTCTAGGGACATAGAAATCCCTCTAGGGACATAGAAATCTATCCCTCTAGGGACATAGAAATCCCTCTAGGGACCTAGAAATCCCTCTAGGGACCTAGAAATCTCTCTAGGGACATAGAAATCTCTCTAGGGACATAGAAATCTATCCCTCTAGGGACCTAGAAATCCCTCTAGGGACCTAGAAATCCCTCTAGGGACATAGAAATCTCTCTCTCTAGGGACCTAGAAATCCCTCTAGGGACATAGAAATCTCTCTCTCTAGGGACCTAGAAATCCCTCTAGGGACCTAGAAATCCCTCTAGCGACATAGAAATCCCTCTAGCGACATAGAAATCCCTCTAGGGACATAGAAATCCCTCTAGGGACATAGAAATCCCTATAGGGACATAGAAATCCCTCTAGGGACATAGAAATCTATCCCTCTAGGGACATAGAAATCCCTCTAGGGACATAGAAATCCCTCTAGGGACATTAAAATCCCTCTAGGGACATAGAAATCCCTCTAGGGACCTAGAAATCTATCCCTCTAGGGACCTAGAAATCCCTCTAGGGACATTGAAATCCCTCTAGGGACCTAGAAATCTCTCTAGTGACATAGAAATCCCTCTAGGGACATAGAAATCCCTCTAGGGACCTAGAAATCTCTCTAGGGACATAGAAATCCCTCTAGGGACATAGAAATCTATCCCTCTAGGGACCTAGAAATCCCTCTAGGGACCTAGAAATCCCTCTAGGGACCTAGAAATCCCTCTAGGGACATTGAAATCCCTCTAGGGACCTAGAAATCCCTCTAGGGACATTGAAATCCCTCTAGGGACATTGAAATCCCTCTAGGGACCTAGAAATCTCTCTAGGGACATAGAAATCTCTCTAGGGACATAGAAATCCCTCTAGGGACATAGAAATCTATCCCTCTAGGGACCTAGAAATCCCTCTAGGGACCTAGAAATCCCTCTAGGGACCTAGAAATCCCTCTAGGGACATAGAAATCTCTCTCTCTAGGGACCTAGAAATCCCTCTAGGGACATAGAAATCTCTCTCTCTAGGGACCTAGAAATCCCTCTAGGGACCTAGAAATCCCTCTAGCGACATAGAAATCCCTCTAGCGACATAGAAATCCCTCTAGGGACCTAGAAATCCCTCTAGGGACATTGAAATCCCTCTAGGGACCTAGAAATCCCTCTAGGGACCTAGAAATCCCTCTAGGGACATAGAAATCCCTCTAGGGACATAGAAATCCCTCTAGGGACATAGAAATCCCTCTAGCGACATAGAAATCCCTCTAGGGACATAGAAATCTATCCCTCTAGGGACATAGAAATCCCTCTAGGGACCTAGAAATCCCTCTAGGGACATTGAAATCTATCCCTCTAGGGACCTAGAAATCCCTCTAGGGACATTGAAATCCCTCTAGGGACCTAGAAATCTCTCTAGGGACATTGAAATCTCTCTAGGGACCTAGAAATCTCTCTAGGGACATAGAAATCTCTCTAGGGACATAGAAATCCCTCTAGGGACATAGACATCTATCCCTCTAGGGACCTAGAAATCCCTCTAGGGACCTACAAATCCCTCTAGGGACCTAGAAATCCCTCTAGGGACCTAGAAATCCCTCTAGGGACCTAGAAATCCCTCTAGGGACCTAGAAATCCCTCTAGGGACCTAGAAATCCCTCTAGGGACCTAGAAATCCCTCTAGGGACCTAGAAATCCCTCTAGGGACCTAGAAATCCCTCTAGGGACCTAGAAATCAATCTAGGGACCTAGAAATCCCTCTAGGGACCTAGAAATCTCTCTAGGGACATAGAAATCCCTCTAGGGACATAGAAATCTATCCCTCTAGGGACCTAGAAATCCCTCTAGGGACCTAGAAATCATTCTAGGGACCTAGAAATCCCTCTAGGGACATAGAAATCTCTCCCTCTAGGGACCTAGAAATCCCTCTAGGGACATTGAAATCCCTCTAGGGACCTAGAAATCCCTCTAGGGACATTGAAATCCCTCTAGGGACCTAGAAATCTATCCCTCTAGGGACCTAGAAATCCCTCTAGGGACATTGAAATCCCTCTAGGGACCTAGAAATCTATCCCTCTAGGGACCTAGAAATCCCTCTAGCGACATAGAAATCCCTCTAGCGACATAGAAATCCCTCTAGGGACATAGAAATCTATCGCTCTAGGGACATAGAAATCCCTCTAGGGACCTAGAAATCCCTCTAGGGACATTGAAATCTATCCCTCTAGGGACCTAGAAATCCCTCTAGGGACATTGAAATCCCTCTAGGGACCTAGAAATCTCTCTAGGGACATTGAAATCTCTCTAGGGACCTAGAAATCTCTCTAGGGACATAGAAATCTCTCTAGGGACATAGAAATCCCTCTAGGGACATAGAAATCTATCCCTCTAGGGACCTAGAAATCCCTCTAGGGACCTACAAATCCCTCTAGGGACCTAGAAATCCCTCTAGGGACCTAGAAATCCCTCTAGGGACCTAGAAATCCCTCTAGGGACCTAGAAATCTCTCTGGGGACATAGAAATCCCTCTAGGGACATAGAAATCTATCCCTCTAGGGACCTAGAAATCCCTCTAGGGACCTAGAAATCATTCTAGGGACCTAGAAATCCCTCTAGGGACATAGAAATCTCTCCCTCTAGGGACCTAGAAATCCCTCTAGGGACATTGAAATCCCTCTAGGGACCTAGAAATCCCTCTAGGGACATTGAAATCCCTCTAGGGACCTAGAAATCTATCCCTCTAGGGACCTAGAAATCCCTCTAGGGACATTGAAATCCCTCTAGGGACCTAGAAATCTATCCCTCTAGGGACCTAGAAATCCCTCTAGCGACATAGAAATCCCTCTAGCGACATAGAAATCCCTCTAGGGACATAGAAATCTATCGCTCTAGGGACATAGAAATCCCTCTAGGGACCTAGAAATCCCTCTAGGGACATAGAAATCCCTCTAGGGACCTAGAAATCTCTCTAGGGACATAGAAATCCCTCTAGGGACATAGAAATCTATCCCTCTAGGGACCTAGAAATCCCTCTAGGGACCTAGAAATCCCTCTAGGGACCTAGAAATCCCTCTAGGGACATAGAAATCTCTCTCTCTAGGGACCTAGAAATCCCTCTAGGGACATAGAAATCTCTCTCTCTAGGGACCTAGAAATCCCTCTAGGGACCTAGAAATCCCTCTAGGGACATAGAAATCTATCCCTCTAGGGACCTAGAAATCCCTCTAGGGACATAGAAATCCCTCTATGGACATAGAAATCCCTCTAGGGACATATAAATCTATCCCTCTAGGGACATAGAAATCCCTCTAGGGACCTAGAAATCCCTCTAGGGACATAGAAATCCCTCTAGGGACATAGAAATCCCTCTAGGGACATAGAAATCTATCCCTCTAGGGACATAGAAATCCCTCTAGGGACCTAGAAATCCCTCTAGGGACCTAGAAATCTCTCTAGGGACATAGAAATCCCTCTAGGGACATAGAAATCTATCCCTCTAGGGACCTAGAAATCTCTCTCTCTAGGGACCTAGAAATCCCTCTAGGGACCTAGAAATCCCTCTAGGGACATAGAAATCTATCCCTCTAGGGACCTAGAAATCCCTCTAGGGACATAGAAATCCCTCTATGGACATAGAAATCCCTCTAGGGACATATAAATCTATCCCTCTAGGGACATAGAAATCCCTCTAGGGACCTAGAAATCCCTCTAGGGACATAGAAATCCCTCTAGGGACATAGAAATCCCTCTAGGGACATAGAAATCTATCCCTCTAGGGACATAGAAATCCCTCTAGGGACCTAGAAATCCCTCTAGGGACCTAGAAATCTCTCTAGGGACATAGAAATCCCTCTAGGGACATAGAAATCTATCCCTCTAGGGACCTAGAAATCCCTCTAGGGACCTAGAAATCCCTCTAGGGACATAGAAATCTCTCTCTCTAGGGACCTAGAAATCCCTCTAGGGACATAGAAATCTCTCTCTCTAGGGACCTAGAAATCCCTCTAGGGACCTAGAAATCCCTCTAGCGACATAGAAATCCCTCTAGCGACATAGAAATCCCTCTAGGGACATAGAAATCCCTCTAGGGACATAGAAATCCCTATAGGGACATAGAAATCCCTCTAGGGACATAGAAATCTATCCCTCTAGGGACATAGAAATCCCTCTAGGGACATAGAAATCCCTCTAGGGACATTAAAATCCCTCTAGGGACATAGAAATCCCTCTAGGGACCTAGAAATCTATCCCTCTAGGGACCTAGAAATCCCTCTAGGGACATTGAAATCCCTCTAGGGACCTAGAAATCTCTCTAGTGACATAGAAATCCCTCTAGGGACATAGAAATCCCTCTAGGGACCTAGAAATCTCTCTAGGGACATAGAAATCCCTCTAGGGACATAGAAATCTATCCCTCTAGGGACCTAGAAATCCCTCTAGGGACCTAGAAATCCCTCTAGGGACCTAGAAATCCCTCTAGGGACATTGAAATCCCTCTAGGGACCTAGAAATCCCTCTAGGGACATTGAAATCCCTCTAGGGACATTGAAATCCCTCTAGGGACCTAGAAATCTCTCTAGGGACATAGAAATCTCTCTAGGGACATAGAAATCCCTCTAGGGACATAGAAATCTATCCCTCTAGGGACCTAGAAATCCCTCTAGGGACCTAGAAATCCCTCTAGGGACCTAGAAATCCCTCTAGGGACATAGAAATCTCTCTCTCTAGGGACCTAGAAATCCCTCTAGGGACATAGAAATCTCTCTCTCTAGGGACCTAGAAATCCCTCTAGGGACCTAGAAATCCCTCTAGCGACATAGAAATCCCTCTAGCGACATAGAAATCCCTCTAGGGACCTAGAAATCCCTCTAGGGACATTGAAATCCCTCTAGGGACCTAGAAATCACTCTAGGGACCTAGAAATCCCTCTAGGGACATAGAAATCCCTCTAGGGACATAGAAATCCCTCTAGGGACATAGAAATCCCTCTAGCGACATAGAAATCCCTCTAGGGACATAGAAATCTATCCCTCTAGGGACATAGAAATCCCTCTAGGGACCTAGAAATCCCTCTAGGGACATTGAAATCTATCCCTCTAGGGACCTAGAAATCCCTCTAGGGACATTGAAATCCCTCTAGGGACCTAGAAATCTCTCTAGGGACATTGAAATCTCTCTAGGGACCTAGAAATCTCTCTAGGGACATAGAAATCTCTCTAGGGACATAGAAATCCCTCTAGGGACATAGAAATCTATCCCTCTAGGGACCTAGAAATCCCTCTAGGGACCTACAAATCCCTCTAGGGACCTAGAAATCCCTCTAGGGACCTAGAAATCCCTCTAGGGACCTAGAAATCCCTCTAGGGACCTAGAAATCCCTCTAGGGACCTAGAAATCCCTCTAGGGACCTAGAAATCCCTCTAGGGACCTAGAAATCCCTCTAGGGACCTAGAAATCCCTCTAGGGACCTAGAAATCCCTCTAGGGACCTAGAAATCCCTCTAGGGACCTAGAAATCCATCTAGGGACCTAGAAATCCCTCTAGGGACCTAGAAATCTCTCTAGGGACATAGAAATCCCTCTAGGGACATAGAAATCTATCCCTCTAGGGACCTAGAAATCCCTCTAGGGACCTAGAAATCCCTCTAGGGACCTAGAAATCCCTCTAGGGACATAGAAATCTCTCCCTCTAGGGACCTAGAAATCCCTCTAAGGACATTGAAATCCCTCTAGGGACCTAGAAATCTATCCCTCTAGGGACCTAGAAATCCCTCTAGGGACATTGAAATCCCTCTAGGGACCTAGAAATCTATCCCTCTAGGGACCTAGAAATCCCTCTAGCGACATAGAAATCCCTCTAGCGACATAGAAATCCCTCTAGGGACATAGAAATCTATCGCTCTAGGGACATAGAAATCCCTCTAGGGACCTAGAAATCCCTCTAGGGACATAGAAATCTATCCCTCTAGGGACCTAGAAATCCCTCTAGGGACATAGAAATCCCTCTATGGACATAGAAATCCCTCTAGGGACATATAAATCTATCCCTCTAGGGACATAGAAATCCCTCTAGGGACCTAGAAATCCCTCTAGGGACATAGAAATCCCTCTAGGGACATAGAAATCCCTCTAGGGACATAGAAATCTATCCCTCTAGGGACATAGAAATCCCTCTAGGGACCTAGAAATCCCTCTAGGGACCTAGAAATCCCTCTAGGGACATTGAAATCCCTCTAGGGACCTAGAAATCCCTCTAGGGACCTAGAAATCCCTCTAGGGACATAGAAATCCCTCTAGGGACCTAGAAATCTCTCTAGGGACATAGAAATCCCTCTAGGGACATAGAAATCTATCCCTCTAGGGACCTAGAAATCCCTCTAGGGACCTAGAAATCCCTCTAGGGACCTAGAAATCCCTCTAGGGACATAGAAATCTCTCTCTCTAGGGACCTAGAAATCCCTCTAGGGACATAGAAATCTCTCTCTCTAGGGACCTAGAAATCCCTCTAGGGACCTAGAAATCCCTCTAGGGACATAGAAATCTATCCCTCTAGGGACCTAGAAATCCCTCTAGGGACATTGAAATCCCTCTAGGGACCTAGAAATCTATCCCTCTAGGGACCTAGAAATCCCTCTAGGGACCTAGAAATCCCTCTAGGGACATAGAAATCTCTCTCTCTAGGGACCTAGAAATCCCTCTAGGGACATAGAAATCTCTCTCTCTAGGGACCTAGAAATCCCTCTAGGGACCTAGAAATCCCTCTAGCGACATAGAAATCCCTCTAGCGACATAGAAATCCCTCTAGGGACATAGAAATCTATCGCTCTAGGGACATAGAAATCCCTCTAGGGACCTAGAAATCCCTCTAGGGACATAGAAATCTATCCCTCTAGGGACCTAGAAATCCCTCTAGGGACATAGAAATCCCTCTATGGACATAGAAATCCCTCTAGGGACATATAAATCTATCCCTCTAGGGACATAGAAATCCCTCTAGGGACCTAGAAATCCCTCTAGGGACATAGAAATCCCTCTAGGGACATAGAAATCCCTCTAGGGACATAGAAATCTATCCCTCTAGGGACATAGAAATCCCTCTAGGGACCTAGAAATCCCTCTAGGGATCTAGAAATCCCTCTAGGGACATTGAAATCCCTCTAGGGACCTAGAAATCCCTCTAGGGACCTAGAAATCCCTCTAGGGACATAGAAATCCCTCTAGGGACCTAGAAATCTCTCTAGGGACATAGAAATCCCTCTAGGGACATAGAAATCTATCCCTCTAGGGACCTAGAAATCCCTCTAGGGACCTAGAAATCCCTCTAGGGACCTAGAAATCCCTCTAGGGACATAGAAATCTCTCTCTCTAGGGACCTAGAAATCCCTCTAGGGACATAGAAATCCCTCTAGGGACATTGAAATCCCTCTAGGGACATAGAAATCTCTCTCTCTAGGGACCTAGAAATCCCTCTAGGGACATAGAAATCTCTCTCTCTAGGGACCTAGAAATCCCTCTAGGGACCTAGAAATCCCTCTAGCGACATAGAAATCCCTCTAGCGACATAGAAATCCCTCTAGGGACATAGAAATCCCTCTAGGGACATAGAAATCCCTATAGGGACATAGAAATCCCTCTAGGGACATAGAAATCTATCCCTCTAGGGACATAGAAATCCCTCTAGGGACATAGAAATCCCTCTAGGGACATTGAAATCCCTCTAGGGACATAGAAATCCCTCTAGGGACTTAGAAATCTATCCCTCTAGGGACCTAGAAATCCCTCTAGGGACATTGAAATCCCTCTAGGGACCTAGAAATCTCTCTAGTGACATAGAAATCCCTCTAGGGACATAGAAATCTATCCCTCTAGGGACCTAGAAATCCCTCTAGGGACCTAGAAATCCCTCTAGGGACATAGAAATCCCTCTAGCGACATAGAAATCCCTCTAGGGACATAGAAATCTATCCCTCTAGGGACATAGAAATCCCTCTAGGGACCTAGAAATCCCTCTAGGGACATTGAAATCCCTCTAGGGACCTAGAAATCTCTCTAGGGACATAGAAATCTCTCTAGGGACATAGAAATCCCTCTAGGGACATAGAAATCTATCCCTCTAGGGACCTAGAAATCCCTCTAGGGACCTAGAAATCCCTCTAGGGACCTAGAAATCCCTCTAGGGACCTAGAAATCCCTCTAGGGACCTAGAAATCCCTCTAGGGACCTAGAAATCCCTCTAGGGACCTAGAAATCCCTCTAGGGACCTAGAAATCCCTCTAGGGACATAGAAATCTCTCTCTCTAGGGACCTAGAAATCAATCTAGGGACCTAGAAATCCCTCATGGGACCTAGAAATCTCTCTAGGGACATAGAAATCCCTCTAGGGACATAGAAATCTATCCCTCTAGGGACCTAGAAATCCCTCTAGGGACCTAGAAATCCCTCTAGGGACCTAGAAATCCCTCTAGGGACATAGAAATCTCTCTCTCTAGGGACCTAGAAATCCCTCTAGGGACATAGAAATCCCTCTAGGGACCTAGAAGTCTATCCCTCTAGGGACCTAGAAATCCCTCTAGGGACATTGAAATCCCTCTAGGGACCTAGAAATCTCTCTAGTGACATAGAAATCCCTCTAGGAACATAGAAATCTATCCCTCTAGGGACCTAGAAATCCCTCTAGGGACCTAGAAATCCCTCTAGGGACATAGAAATCCCTCTAGCGACATAGAAATCCCTCTAGGGACATAGAAATCTATCCCTCTAGGGACATAGAAATCCCTCTAGGGACCTAGAAATCCCTCTAGGGACATTGAAATCTATCCCTCTAGGGACCTAGAAATCCCTCTAGGGACATTGAAATCCCTCTAGGGACCTAGAAATCTCTCTAGGGACATAGAAATCTCTCTAGGGACATAGTAATCCCTCTAGGGACCTAGAAATCCCTCTAGGGACATTGAAATCCCTCTAGGGACCTAGAAATCCCTCTAGGGACCTAGAAATCCCTCTAGGGACATAGAAATCCCTCTAGGGACCTAGGAATCTCTCTAGGGACATAGAAATCCCTCTAGGGACATAGAAATCTATCCCTCTAGGGACCTAGAAATCCCTCTAGGGACCTAGAAATCCCTCTAGGGACCTAGAAATTCCTCTAGGGACATAGAAATCTCTCTCTCTAGGGACCTAGAAATCCCTCTAGGGACCTAGAAATCCCTCTAGCGACATAGAAATCCCTCTAGCGACATAGAAATCCCTCTAGGGACATAGAAATCCCTCTAGGGACATAGAAATCCCTATAGGGACATAGAAATCCCTCTAGGGACATAGAAATCTATCCCTCTAGGGACATAGAAATCCCTCTAGGGACCTAGAAATCTATCCCTCTAGGGACCTAGAAATCCCTCTAGGGACATTGAAATCCCTCTAGGGACCTAGAAATCTCTCTAGTGACATAGAAATCCCTCTAGGGACATAGAAATCTATCCCTCTAGGGACCTAGAAATCCCTCTAGGGACCTAGAAATCCCTCTAGGGACATAGAAATCCCACTAGCGACATAGAAATCCCTCTAGGGACATAGAAATCTATCCCTCTAGGGACATAGAAATCCCTCTAGGGACCTAGAAATCCCTCTAGGGACATTGAAATCTATCCCTCTAGGGACCTAGAAATCCCTCTAGGGACATTGAAATCCCTCTAGGGACCTAGAAATCTCTCTAGGGACATAGAAATCTCTCTAGGGACATAGAAATCCCTCTAGGGACATAGAAATCTATCCCTCTAGGGACCTAGAAATCCCTCTAGGGACCTAGAAATCCCTCTAGGGACCTAGAAATCCCTCTAGGGACCTAGAAATCCCTCTAGGGACCTAGAAATCCCTCTAGGGACATAGAAATCTCTCTCTCTAGGGACCTAGAAATCCCTCTAGGGACATAGAAATCCCTCTAGGGACATAGAAATCCCTCTAGGGACATAGAAATCTATCCCTCTAGGGACATAGAAATCCCTCTAGGGACATAGAAATCCCTCTAGGGACATAGAAATCCCTCTAGGGACATAGAAATCCCTCTAGGGACCTAGAAATCTATCCCTCTAGGGACCTAGAAATCCCTCTAGGGACATAGAAATCCCTCTAGGGACCTAGAAATCTATCCCTCTAGGGACCTAGAAATCCCTCTAGGGACATTGAAATCCCTCTAGGGACCTAGAAATCCCTCTAGGGACATTGAAATCCCTCTAGGGACCTAGAAATCTATCCCTCTAGGGACCTAGAAATCCCTCTAGGGACATTGAAATCCCTCTAGGGACCTAGAAATCTATCCCTCTAGGGACCTAGAAATCCCTCTAGCGACATAGAAATCCCTCTAGCGACATAGAAATCCCTCTAGGGACATAGAAATCTATCCCTCTAGGGACCTAGAAATCCCTCTAGGGACATAGAAATCCCTCTATGGACATAGAAATCCCTCTAGGGACATATAAATCTATCCCTCTAGGGACATAGAAATCCCTCTAGGGACCTAGAAATCCCTCTAGGGACCTAGAAATCCCTCTAGGGACATTGAAATCCCTCTAGGGACCTAGAAATCCCTCTAGGGACCTAGAAATCCCTCTAGGGACATAGAAATCCCTCTAGGGACCTAGAAATCTCTCTAGGGACATAGAAATCCCTCTAGGGACATAGAAATCTATCCCTCTAGGGACCTAGAAATCCCTCTAGGACCTAGAAATCCCTCTAGGGACCTAGAAATCCCTCTAGGGACATAGAAATCTCACTCTCTAGGGACCTAGAAATCCCTCTAGGGACATAGAAATCTCTCTCTCTAGGGACCTAGAAATCCCTCTAGGGACCTAGAAATCCCTCTAGCGACATAGAAATCTATCCCTCTAGGGACCTAGAAATCCCTCTAGGGACATAGAAATCCCTCTAGGGACATAGAAATCTATCCCTCTAGGGACCTAGAAATCCCTCTAGGGACCTAGAAATCCCTCTAGGGACATAGAAATCCCACTAGCGACATAGAAATCCCTCTAGGGACATAGAAATCTATCCCTCTAGGGACATAGAAATCCCTCTAGGGACCTAGAAATCCCTCTAGGGACATTGAAATCTATCCCTCTAGGGACCTAGAAATCCCTCTAGGGACATTGAAATCCCTCTAGGGACCTAGAAATCTCTCTAGGGACATAGAAATCTCTCTAGGGACATAGAAATCCCTCTAGGGACATAGAAATCTATCCCTCTAGGGACATAGAAATCCCTCTAGGGACATAGAAATCCCTCTAGGGACATAGAAATCCCTCTAGGGACCTAGAAATCCCTCTAGCGACATAGAAATCCCTCTAGCGACATAGAAATCCCTCTAGGGACATAGAAATCCCTCTAGGGACATAGAAATCCCTATAGGGACATAGAAATCCCTCTAGGGACATAGAAATCTATCCCTCTAGGGACATAGAAATCCCTCTAGGGACATAGAAATCCCTCTAGCGACATAGAAATCCCTCTAGGGACATAGAAATCTATCCCTCTAGGGACATAGAAATCCCTCTAGGGACCTAGAAATCCCTCTAGGGACATTGAAATCTATCCCTCTAGGGACCTAGAAATCCCTCTAGGGACATTGAAATCCCTCTAGGGACCTAGAAATCTCTCTAGGGACATTGAAATCTCTCTAGGGACCTAGAAATCTCTCTAGGGACATAGAAATCTCTCTAGGGACATAGAAATCCCTCTAGGGACATAGAAATCTATCCCTCTAGGGACCTAGAAATCCCTCTAGGGACCTAGAAATCCCTCTAGGGACCTAGAAATCCCTCTAGGGACCTAGAAATCCCTCTAGGGACCTAGAAATCCCTCTAGGGACCTAGAAATCTCTCTAGGGACATAGAAATCCCTCTAGGGACATAGAAATCTATCCCTCTAGGGACCTAGAAATCCCTCTAGGGACCTAGAAATCCCTCTAGGGACCTAGAAATCCCTCTAGGGACATAGAAATCTCTCTCTCTAGGGACCTAGAAATCCCTCTAGGGACATAGAAATCTCTCTCTCTAGGGACCTAGAAATCCCTCTAGGGACCTAGAAATCCCTCTAGCGACATAGAAATCCCTCTAGCGACATAGAAATCCCTCTAGGGACATAGAAATCCCTCTAGCGACATAGAAATCCCTCTAGGGACATAGAAATCTATCCCTCTAGGGACATAGAAATCCCTCTAGGGACCTAGAAATCCCTCTAGGGACATTGAAATCTATCCCTCTAGGGACCTAGAAATCCCTCTAGGGACATTGAAATCCCTCTAGGGACCTAGAAATCTCTCTAGGGACATTGAAATCCCTCTAGGGACCTAGAAATCTCTCTAGGGACATAGAAATCTCTCTAGGGACATAGAAATCCCTCTAGGGACATAGAAATCTATCCCTCTAGGGACCTAGAAATCCCTCTAGGGACCTAGAAATCCCTCTAGGGACCTAGAAATCCCTCTAGGGACCTAGAAATCCCTCTAGGGACCTAGAAATCCCTCTAGGGACCTAGAAATCCCTCTAGGGACCTAGAAATCCCTCTAGGGACCTCGAAATCAATCTAGGGACCTAGAAATCCCTCTAGGGACCTAGAAATCTCTCTAGGGACATAGAAATCCCTCTAGGGACATAGAAATCTATCCCTCTAGGGACCTAGAAATCCCTCTAGGGACCTAGAAATCCCTCTAGGGACATTGAAATCCCTCTAGGGACCTAGAAATCCCTCTAGGGACATTGAAATCCCTCTAGGGACCTAGAAATCTATCCCTCTAGGGACCTAGAAATCCCTCTAGGGACATTGAAATCCCTCTAGGGACCTAAAAATCTATCCCTCTAGGGACCTAGAAATCCCTCTAGCGACATAGAAATCCCTCTAGCGACATAGAAATCCCTCTAGGGACATAGAAATCTATCGCTCTAGGGACATAGAAATCCCTCTAGGGACCTAGAAATCCCTCTAGGGACATAGAAATCTATCCCTCTAGGGACCTAGAAATCCCTCTAGGGACATAGAAATCCCTCTATGGACATAGAAATCCCTCTAGGGACATATAAATCTATCCCTCTAGGGACATAGAAATCCCTCTAGGGACCTAGAAATCCCTCTAGGGACATAGAAATCCCTCTAGGGACATAGAAATCCCTCTAGGGACATAGAAATCTATCCCTCTAGGGACATAGAAATCCCTCTAGGGACCTAGAAATCCCTCTAGGGACCTAGAAATCCCTCTAGGGACATTGAAATCCCTCTAGGGACCTAGAAATCCCTCTAGGGACCTAGAAATCCCTCTAGGGACATAGAAATCCCTCTAGGGACCTAGAAATCTCTCTAGGGACATAGAAATCCCTCTAGGGACATAGAAATCTATCCCTCTAGGGACCTAGAAATCCCTCTAGGGACCTAGAAATCCCTCTAGGGACCTAGAAATCCCTCTAGGGACATAGAAATCTCTCTCTCTAGGGACCTAGAAATCCCTCTAGGGACATAGAAATCTCTCTCTCTAGGGACCTAGAAATCCCTCTAGGGACCTAGAAATCCCTCTAGGGACATAGAAATCTATCCCTCTAGGGACCTAGAAATCCCTCTAGGGACATAGAAATCCCTCTATGGACATAGAAATCCCTCTAGGGACATATAAATCTATCCCTCTAGGGACATAGAAATCCCTCTAGGGACCTAGAAATCCCTCTAGGGACATAGAAATCCCTCTAGGGACATAGAAATCCCTCTAGGGACATAGAAATCTATCCCTCTAGGGACATAGAAATCCCTCTAGGGACATTGAAATCCCTCTAGGGACCTAGAAATCCCTCTAGGGACCTAGAAATCCCTCTAGGGACATAGAAATCCCTCTAGGGACCTAGAAATCTCTCTAGGGACATAGAAATCCCTCTAGGGACATAGAAATCTATCCCTCTAGGGACCTAGAAATCCCTCTAGGGACCTAGAAATCCCTCTAGGGACATAGAAATCTCTCTCTCTAGGGACCTAGAAATCCCTCTAGGGACATAGAAATCTCTCTCTCTAGGGACCTAGAAATCCCTCTAGGGACCTAGAAATCCCTCTAGCGACATAGAAATCCCTCTAGCGACATAGAAATCCCTCTAGGGACATAGAAATCCCTCTAGGGACATAGAAATCCCTATAGGGACATAGAAATCCCTCTAGGGACATAGAAATCTATCCCTCTAGGGACATAGAAATCCCTCTAGGGACATAGAAATCCCTCTAGGGACATTGAAATCCCTCTAGGGACATAGAAATCCCTCTAGGGACCTAGAAATCTATCCCTCTAGGGACCTAGAAATCCCTCTAGGGACATTGAAATCCCTCTAGGGACCTAGAAATCTCTCTAGTGACATAGAAATCCCTCTAGGGACATAGAAATCTATCCCTCTAGGGACCTAGAAATCCCTCTAGGGACCTAGAAATCCCTCTAGGGACATAGAAATCCCTCTAGCGACATAGAAATCCCTCTAGGGACATAGAAATCTATCCCTCTAGGGACATAGAAATCCCTCTAGGGACCTAGAAATCCCTCTAGGGACATTGAAATCTATCCCTCTAGGGACCTAGAAATCCCTCTAGGGACATTGAAATCCCTCTAGGGACCTAGAAATCTCTCTAGGGACATAGAAATCTCTCTAGGGACATAGAAATCCCTCTAGGGACATAGAAATCTATCCCTCTAGGGACCTAGAAATCCCTCTAGGGACCTAGAAATCCCTCTAGGGACCTAGAAATCCCTCTAGGGACATAGAAATCTCTCTCTCTAGGGACCTAGAAATCCCTCTAGGGACATAGAAATCTCTCTCTCTAGGGACCTAGAAATCCCTCTAGGGACCTAGAAATCCCTCTAGCGACATAGAAATCCCTCTAGCGACATAGAAATCCCTCTAGGGACATAGAAATCCCTCTAGGGACATAGAAATCCCTATAGGGACATAGAAATCCCTCTAGGGACATAGAAATCTATCCCTCTAGGGACATAGAAATCCCTCTAGGGACATAGAAATCCCTCTAGGGACATAGAAATCCCTCTAGCGACATAGAAATCACTCTAGGGACATAGAAATCTATCCCTCTAGGGACATAGAAATCCCTCTAGGGACCTAGAAATCCCTCTAGGGACCTAGAAATCAATCTAGGGACCTAGAAACCCCTCTAGGGACCGAGAAATCTCTCTAGGGACATAGAAATCCCTCTAGGGACATAGAAATCTATCCCTCTAGGGACCTAGAAATCCCTCTAGGGACCTAGAAATCCCTCTAGGGACCTAGAAATCCCTCTAGGGACATAGAAATCTCTCCCTCTAGGGACCTAGAAATCCCTCTAGGGACATTGAAATCCCTCTAGGGACCTAGAAATCCCTCTAGGGACATTGAAATCCCTCTAGGGACCTAGAAATCTATCCCTCTAGGGACCTAGAAATCCCTCTAGGGACATTGAAATCCCTCTAGTGACCTAGAAATCCCTCTAGGGACCTAGAAATCCCTCTAGGGACCTAGAAATCCCTCTAGGGACCTAGAAATCAATCTAGGGACCTAGAAATCCCTCTAGGGACCGAGAAATCTCTCTAGGGACATAGAAATCCCTCTAGGGACATAGAAATCTATCCCTCTAGGGACCTAGAAATCCCTCTAGGGACCTAGAAATCCCTCTAGGGACCTAGAAATCCCTCTAGGGACATAGAAATCTCTCCCTCTAGGGACCTAGAAATCCCTCTAGGGACATTGAAATCCCTCTAGGGACTTAGAAATCCCTCTAGGGACATTGAAATCCCTCTAGGGACCTAGAAATCTATCCCTCTAGGGACCTAGAAATCCCTCTAGGGACATTGAAATCCCTCTAGTGACCTAGAAATCTATCCCTCTAGGGACCTAGAAATCCCTCTAGCGACATAGAAATCCCTCTAGCGACATAGAAATCCCTCTAGGGACATAGAAATCTATCGCTCTAGGGACATAGAAATCCCTCTAGGGACCTAGAAATCCCTCTAGGGACATAGAAATCTATCCCTCTAGGGACCTAGAAATCCCTCTAGGGACATAGAAATCCCTCTATGGACATAGAAATCCCTCTAGGGACATATAAATCTATCCCTCTAGGGACATAGAAATCCCTCTAGGGACATAGAAATCCCTCTAGGGACATAGAAATCCCTCTAGGGACATAGAAATCCCTCTAGGGACATAGAAATCTATCCCTCTAGGGACATAGAAATCCCTCTAGGGACCTAGAAATCCCTCTAGGGACCTAGAAATCCCTCTAGGGACATTGAAATCCCTCTAGGGACCTAGAAATCCCTCTAGGGACCTAGAAATCCCTCTAGGGACATAGAAATCCCTCTAGGGACCTAGAAATCTCTCTAGGGACATAGAAATCCCTCTAGGGACATAGAAATCTATCCCTCTAGGGACCTAGAAATCCCTCTAGGGACCGAGAAATCCCTCTAGGGACATAGAAATCTCTCTCTCTAGGGACCTAGAAATCCCTCTAGGGACATAGAAATCTCTCTCTCTAGGGACCTAGAAATCCCTCTAGGGACCTAGAAATCCCTCTAGGGACATAGAAATCTATCCCTCTAGGGACCTAGAAATCCCTCTAGGGACATAGAAATCCCTCTATGGACATAGAAATCCCTCTAGGGACCTAGAAATCCCTCTAGGGACATAGAAATCTATCCCTCTAGGGACCTAGAAATCTCTCTAGTGACATAGAAATCCCTCTAGGGACATAGAAATCTATCCCTCTAGGGACCTAGAAATCCCTCTAGGGACCTAGAAATCCCTCTAGGGACATAGAAATCCCTCTAGCGACATAGAAATCCCTCTAGGGACATAGAAATCTATCCCTCTAGGGACATAGAAATCCCTCTAGGGACCTAGAAATCCCTCTAGGGACATTGAAATCTATCCCTCTAGGGACCTAGAAATCCCTCTAGGGACATTGAAATCCCTCTAGGGACCTAGAAATCTCTCTAGGGACATAGAAATCTCTCTAGGGACATAGAAATCCCTCTAGGGACATAGAAATCTATCCCTCTAGGGACCTAGAAATCCCTCTAGGGACCTAGAAATCCCTCTAGGGACCTAGAAATCCCTCTAGGGACATAGAAATCTCTCTCTCTAGGGACCTAGAAATCCCTCTAGGGACATAGAAATCTCTCTCTCTAGGGACCTAGAAATCCCTCTAGGGACCTAGAAATCCCTCTAGCGACATAGAAATCCCTCTAGCGACATAGAAATCCCTCTAGCGACATAGAAATCCCTCTAGGGACATAGAAATCCCTCTAGGGACATAGAAATCCCTATAGGGACATAGAAATCCCTCTAGGGACATCGAAATCTATCCCTCTAGGGACATAGAAATCCCTCTAGGGACATAGAAATCCCTCTAGGGACATAGAAATCCCTCTAGCGACATAGAAATCCCTCTAGGGACATAGAAATCTATCCCTCTAGGGACATAGAAATCCCTCTAGGGACCTAGAAATCCCTCTAGGGACATTGAAATCTATCCCTCTAGGGACCTAGAAATCCCTCTAGGGACATTGAAATCCCTCTAGGGACCTAGAAATCTCTCTAGGGACATTGAAATCTCTCTAGGGACCTAGAAATCTCTCTAGGGACATAGAAATCTCTCTAGGGACATAGAAATCCCTCTAGGGACATAGAAATCTATCCCTCTAGGGACCTAGAAATCCCTCTAGGGACCTAGAAATCCCTCTAGGGACCTAGAAATCCCTCTAGGGACCTAGAAATCCCTCTAGGGACCTAGAAATCCCTCTAGGGACCTAGAAATCCCTCTAGGGACCTAGAAATCCCTCTAGGGACCTAGAAATCAATCTAGGGACCTAGAAATCCCTCTAGGGACCTAGAAATCTCTCTAGGGACATAGAAATCCCTCTAGGGACATAGAAATCTATCCCTCTAGGGACCTAGAAATCCCTCTAGGGACCTAGAAATCCCTCTAGGGACCTAGAAATCCCTCTAGGGACATAGAAATCTCTCCCTCTAGGGACCTAGAAATCCCTCTAGGGACATTGAAATCCCTCTAGGGACCTAGAAATCCCTCTAGGGACATTAAAATCCCTCTAGGGACCTAGAAATCTATCCCTCTAGGGACCTAGAAAACCCTCTAGGGACATTGAAATCCCTCTAGGGACCTAGAAATCTATCCCTCTAGGGACCTAGAAATCCCTCTAGCGACATAGAAATCCCTCTAGCGACATAGAAATCCCTCTAGGGACATAGAAATCTATCGCTCTAGGGACATAGAAATCCCTCTAGGGACCTAGAAATCCCTCTAGGGACATAGAAATCTATCCCTCTAGGGACCTAGAAATCCCTCTAGGGACATAGAAATCCCTCTATGGACATAGAAATCCCTCTAGGGACATATAAATCTATCCCTCTAGGGACATAGAAATCCCTCTAGGGACCTAGAAATCCCTCTAGGGACATAGTAATCCCTCTAGGGACATAGAAATCTATCCCTCTAGGGACATAGAAATCCCTCTAGGGACCTAGAAATCCCTCTAGGGACCTAGAAATCCCTCTAGGGACATTGAAATCCCTCTAGGGACCTAGAAATCCCTCTAGGGACATTGAAATCCCTCTAGGGACCTAGAAATCCCTCTAGGGACCTAGAAATCCCTCTAGGGACATAGAAATCCCTCTAGGGACCTAGAAATCTCTCTAGGGACATAGAAATCCCTCTAGGGACATAGAAATCTATCCCTCTAGGGACCTATAAATCCCTCTAGGGACCTAGAAATCCCTCTAGGGACATAGAAATCTCTCTCTCTAGGGACCTAGAAATCCCTCTAGGGACATAGAAATCTCTCTCTCTAGGGACCTAGAAATCCCTCTAGGGACCTAGAAATCCCTCTAGGGACATAGAAATCTATCCCTCTAGAAACCTGGAAATCCCTCTAGGGACATAGAAATCCCTCTATGGACATAGAAATCCCTCTAGGGACATATAAATCTATCCCTCTAGGGACATAGAAATCCCTCTAGGGACCTAGAAATCCCTCTAGGGACATAGAAATCCCTCTAGGGACATAGAAATCTATCCCTCTAGGGACATAGAAATCCCTCTAGGGACCTAGAAATCCCTCTAGGGACCTAGAAATCCCTCTAGGGACCTAGAAATCCCTCTAGGGACATAGAAATCTCTCTCTCTAGGGACCTAGAAATCCCTCTAGGGACATAGAAATCTCTCTCTCTAGGGACCTAGAAATCCCTCTAGGGACCTAGAAATCCCTCTAGCGACATAGAAATCCCTCTAGCGACATAGAAATCCCTCTAGGGACATAGAAATCCCTCTAGGGACATAGAAATCCCTATAGGGACATAGAAATCCCTCTAGGGACATAGAAATCTATCCCTCTAGGGACATAGAAATCCCTCTAGGGACATAGAAATCCCTCTAGGGACATTGAAATCCCTCTAGGGACATAGAAATCCCTCTAGGGACCTAGAAATCTATCCCTCTAGGGACCTAGAAATCCCTCTAGGGACATTGAAATCCCTCTAGGGACCTAGAAATCTCTCTAGTGACATAGAAATCCCTCTAGGGACATAGAAATCTATCCCTCTAGGGACCTAGAAATCCCTCTAGGGACCTAGAAATCCCTCTAGGGACATAGAAATCCCTCTAGCGACATAGAAATCCCTCTAGGGACATAGAAATCTATCCCTCTAGGGACATAGAAATCCCTCTAGGGACCTAGAAATCCCTCTAGGGACATTGAAATCTATCCCTCTAGGGACCTAGAAATCCCTCTAGGGACATTGAAATCCCTCTAGGGACCTAGAAATCTCTCTAGGGACATAGAAATCTCTCTAGGGACATAGAAATCCCTCTAGGGACATAGAAATCTATCCCTCTAGGGACCTAGAAATCCCTCTAGGGACCTAGAAATCCCTCTAGGGACCTAGAAATCCCTCTAGGGACATAGAAATCTCTCTCTCTAGGGACCTAGAAATCCCTCTAGGGACATAGAAATCTCTCTCTCTAGGGACCTAGAAATCCCTCTAGGGACCTAGAAATCCCTCTAGCGACATAGAAATCCCTCTAGCGACATAGAAATCCCTCTAGGGACATAGAAATCCCTCTAGGGACATAGAAATCCCTATAGGGACATAGAAATCCCTCTAGGGACATAGAAATCTATCCCTCTAGGGACATAGAAATCCCTCTAGGGACATAGAAATCCCTCTAGGGACATAGAAATCCCTCTAGCGACATAGAAATCACTCTAGGGACATAGAAATCTATCCCTCTAGGGACATAGAAATCCCTCTAGGGACCTAGAAATCCCTCTAGGGACCTAGAAATCAATCTAGGGACCTAGAAACCCCTCTAGGGACCGAGAAATCTCTCTAGGGACATAGAAATCCCTCTAGGGACATAGAAATCTATCCCTCTAGGGACCTAGAAATCCCTCTAGGGACCTAGAAATCCCTCTAGGGACCTAGAAATCCCTCTAGGGACATAGAAATCTCTCCCTCTAGGGACCTAGAAATCCCTCTAGGGACATTGAAATCCCTCTAGGGACCTAGAAATCCCTCTAGGGACATTGAAATCCCTCTAGGGACCTAGAAATCTATCCCTCTAGGGACCTAGAAATCCCTCTAGGGACATTGAAATCCCTCTAGTGACCTAGAAATCCCTCTAGGGACCTAGAAATCCCTCTAGGGACCTAGAAATCCCTCTAGGGACCTAGAAATCAATCTAGGGACCTAGAAATCCCTCTAGGGACCGAGAAATCTCTCTAGGGACATAGAAATCCCTCTAGGGACATAGAAATCTATCCCTCTAGGGACCTAGAAATCCCTCTAGGGACCTAGAAATCCCTCTAGGGACCTAGAAATCCCTCTAGGGACATAGAAATCTCTCCCTCTAGGGACCTTGAAATCCCTCTAGGGACATTGAAATCCCTCTAGGGACTTAGAAATCCCTCTAGGGACATTGAAATCCCTCTAGGGACCTAGAAATCTATCCCTCTAGGGACCTAGAAATCCCTCTAGGGACATTGAAATCCCTCTAGTGACCTAGAAATCTATCCCTCTAGGGACCTAGAAATCCCTCTAGCGACATAGAAATCCCTCTAGCGACATAGAAATCCCTCTAGGGACATAGAAATCTATCGCTCTAGGGACATAGAAATCCCTCTAGGGACCTAGAAATCCCTCTAGGGACATAGAAATCTATCCCTCTAGGGACCTAGAAATCCCTCTAGGGACATAGAAATCCCTCTATGGACATAGAAATCCCTCTAGGGACATATAAATCTATCCCTCTAGGGACATAGAAATCCCTCTAGGGACATAGAAATCCCTCTAGGGACATAGAAATCCCTCTAGGGACATAGAAATCCCTCTAGGGACATAGAAATCTATCCCTCTAGGGACATAGAAATCCCTCTAGGGACCTAGAAATCCCTCTAGGGACCTAGAAATCCCTCTAGGGACATTGAAATCCCTCTAGGGACCTAGAAATCCCTCTAGGGACCTAGAAATCCCTCTAGGGACATAGAAATCCCTCTAGGGACCTAGAAATCTCTCTAGGGACATAGAAATCCCTCTAGGGACATAGAAATCTATCCCTCTAGGGACCTAGAAATCCCTCTAGGGACCGAGAAATCCCTCTAGGGACATAGAAATCTCTCTCTCTAGGGACCTAGAAATCCCTCTAGGGACATAGAAATCTCTCTCTCTAGGGACCTAGAAATCCCTCTAGGGACCTAGAAATCCCTCTAGGGACATAGAAATCTATCCCTCTAGGGACCTAGAAATCCCTCTAGGGACATAGAAATCCCTCTATGGACATAGAAATCCCTCTAGGGACCTAGAAATCCCTCTAGGGACATAGAAATCTATCCCTCTAGGGACCTAGAAATCTCTCTAGTGACATAGAAATCCCTCTAGGGACATAGAAATCTATCCCTCTAGGGACCTAGAAATCCCTCTAGGGACCTAGAAATCCCTCTAGGGACATAGAAATCCCTCTAGCGACATAGAAATCCCTCTAGGGACATAGAAATCTATCCCTCTAGGGACATAGAAATCCCTCTAGGGACATTGAAATCTATCCCTCTAGGGACATTGAAATCTATCCCTCTAGGGACCTAGAAATCCCTCTAGGGACATTGAAATCCCTCTAGGGACCTAGAAATCTCTCTAGGGACATAGAAATCTCTCTAGGGACATAGAAATCCCTCTAGGGACATAGAAATCTATCCCTCTAGGGACCTAGAAATCCCTCTAGGGACCTAGAAATCCCTCTAGGGACCTAGAAATCCCTCTAGGGACATAGAAATCTCTCTCTCTAGGGACCTAGAAATCCCTCTAGGGACATAGAAATCTCTCTCTCTAGGGACCTAGAAATCCCTCTAGGGACCTAGAAATCCCTCTAGCGACATAGAAATCCCTCTAGCGACATAGAAATCCCTCTAGCGACATAGAAATCCCTCTAGGGACATAGAAATCCCTCTAGGGACATAGAAATCCCTATAGGGACATAGAAATCCCTCTAGGGACATAGAAATCTATCCCTCTAGGGACATAGAAATCCCTCTAGGGACATAGAAATCCCTCTAGGGACATAGAAATCCCTCTAGCGACATAGAAATCCCTCTAGGGACATAGAAATCTATCCCTCTAGGGACATAGAAATCCCTCTAGGGACCTAGAAATCCCTCTAGGGACATTGAAATCTATCCCTCTAGGGACCTAGAAATCCCTCTAGGGACATTGAAATCCCTCTAGGGACCTAGAAATCTCTCTAGGGACATTGAAATCTCTCTAGGGACCTAGAAATCTCTCTAGGGACATAGAAATCTCTCTAGGGACATAGAAATCCCTCTAGGGACATAGAAATCTATCCCTCTAGGGACCTAGAAATCCCTCTAGGGACCTAGAAATCCCTCTAGGGACCTAGAAATCCCTCTAGGGACCTAGAAATCCCTCTAGGGACCTAGAAATCCCTCTAGGGACCTAGAAATCCCTCTAGGGACCTAGAAATCAATCTAGGGACCTAGAAATCCCTCTAGGGACCTAGAAATCTCTCTAGGGACATAGAAATCCCTCTAGGGACATAGAAATCTATCCCTCTAGGGACCTAGAAATCCCTCTAGGGACCTAGAAATCCCTCTAGGGACCTAGAAATCCCTCTAGGGACATAGAAATCTCTCCCTCTAGGGACCTAGAAATCCCTCTAGGGACATTGAAATCCCTCTAGGGACCTAGAAATCCCTCTAGGGACATTAAAATCCCTCTAGGGACCTAGAAATCTATCCCTCTAGGGACCTAGAAAACCCTCTAGGGACATTGAAATCCCTCTAGGGACCTAGAAATCTATCCCTCTAGGGACCTAGAAATCCCTCTAGCGACATAGAAATCCCTCTAGCGACATAGAAATCCCTCTAGGGACATAGAAATCTATCGCTCTAGGGACATAGAAATCCCTCTAGGGACCTAGAAATCCCTCTAGGGACATAGAAATCTATCCCTCTAGGGACCTAGAAATCCCTCTAGGGACATAGAAATCCCTCTATGGACATAGAAATCCCTCTAGGGACATATAAATCTATCCCTCTAGGGACATAGAAATCCCTCTAGGGACCTAGAAATCCCTCTAGGGACATAGTAATCCCTCTAGGGACATAGAAATCTATCCCTCTAGGGACATAGAAATCCCTCTAGGGACCTAGAAATCCCTCTAGGGACCTAGAAATCCCTCTAGGGACATTGAAATCCCTCTAGGGACCTAGAAATCCCTCTAGGGACATTGAAATCCCTCTAGGGACCTAGAAATCCCTCTAGGGACCTAGAAATCCCTCTAGGGACATAGAAATCCCTCTAGGGACCTAGAAATCTCTCTAGGGACATAGAAATCCCTCTAGGGACATAGAAATCTATCCCTCTAGGGACCTATAAATCCCTCTAGGGACCTAGAAATCCCTCTAGGGACATAGAAATCTCTCTCTCTAGGGACCTAGAAATCCCTCTAGGGACATAGAAATCTCTCTCTCTAGGGACCTAGAAATCCCTCTAGGGACCTAGAAATCCCTCTAGGGACATAGAAATCTATCCCTCTAGAAACCTGGAAATCCCTCTAGGGACATAGAAATCCCTCTATGGACATAGAAATCCCTCTAGGGACATATAAATCTATCCCTCTAGGGACATAGAAATCCCTCTAGGGACCTAGAAATCCCTCTAGGGACATAGAAATCCCTCTAGGGACATAGAAATCTATCCCTCTAGGGACATAGAAATCCCTCTAGGGACCTAGAAATCCCTCTAGGGACCTAGAAATCCCTCTAGGGACATTGAAATCCCTCTAGGGACCTAGAAATCCCTCTAGGGACCTAGAAATCCCTCTAGGGACATAGAAATCCCTCTAGGGACCTAGAAATCTCTCTAGGGACATAGAAATCCCTCTAGGGACATAGAAATCTATCCCTCTAGGGACCTAGAAATCCCTCTAGGGACCTAGAAATCCCTCTAGGGACATAGAAATCTCTCTCTCTAGGGACCTAGAAACCCCTCTAGGGACATAGAAATCTCTCTCTCTAGGGACCTAGAAATCCCTCTAGGGACCTAGAAATCCCTCTAGCGACATAGAAATCCCTCTAGCGACATAGAAATCCCTCTAGGGACATAGAAATCCCTCTAGGGACATAGAAATCCCTATAGGGACATAGAAATCCCTCTAGGGACATAGAAATCTATCCCTCTAGGGACATAGAAATCCCTCTAGGGACATAGAAATCCCTCTAGGGACATTGAAATCCCTCTAGGGACATAGAAATCCCTCTAGGGACCTAGAAATCTATCCCTCTAGGGACCTAGAAATCCCTCTAGGGACATTGAAATCCCTCTAGGGACCTAGAAATCTCTCTAGTGACATAGAAATCCCTCTAGGGACATAGAAATCTATCCCTCTAGGGACCTAGAAATCCCTCTAGGGACCTAGAAATCCCTCTAGGGACATAGAAATCCCTCTAGCGACATAGAAATCCCTCTAGGGACATAGAAATCTATCCCTCTAGGGACATAGAAATCCCTCTAGGGACCTAGAAATCCCTCTAGGGACATTGAAATCTATCCCTCTAGGGACCTAGAAATCCCTCTAGGGACATTGAAATCCCTCTAGGGACCTAGAAATCTCTCTAGGGACATAGAAATCTCTCTAGGGACATAGAAATCCCTCTAGGGACATAGAAATCTATCCCTCTAGGGACCTAGAAATCCCTCTAGGGACCTAGAAATCCCTCTAGGGACCTAGAAATCCCTCTAGGGACCTAGCAATCCCTCTAGGGACCTAGAAATCCCTCTAGGGACATTGAAATCCCTCTAGGGACCTAGAAATCCCTCTAGGGACCTAGAAATCCCTCTAGGGATATAGAAATCCCTCTAGGGACCTAGAAATCTCTCTAGGGACATAGAAATCCCTCTAGGGACATAGAAATCTATCCCTCTAGGGACCTAGAAATCCCTCTAGGGACCTAGAAATCCCTCTAGGGACCTAGAAATCCCTCTAGGGACATAGAAATCTCTCTCTCTAGGGACCTAGAAATCCCTCTAGGGACCTAGAAATCCCTCTAGCGACATAGAAATCCCTCTAGCGACATAGAAATCCCTCTAGGGACATAGAAATCCCTCTAGGGACATAGAAATCCCTATAGGGACATAGAAATCCCTCTAGGGACATAGAAATCTATCCCTCTAGGGACATAGAAATCCCTCTAGGGACATAGAAATCACTCTAGGGACATTGAAATCCCTCTAGGGACATAGAAATCCCTCTAGGGACCTAGAAATCTATCCCTCTAGGGACCTAGAAATCCCTCTAGGGACATTGAAATCCCTCTAGGGACCTAGAAATCTCTCTAGTGACATAGAAATCCCTCTAGGGACCTAGAAATCCCTCTAGGGACATAGAAATCCCACTAGCGACATAGAAATCCCTCTAGGGACCTAGAAATCTCTCTAGTGACATAGAAATCCCTCTAGGGACCTAGAAATCCCTCTAGGGACATAGAAATCCCACTAGCGACATAGAAATCCCTCTAGGGACATAGAAATCTATCCCTCTAGGGACATAGAAATCCCTCTAGGAACCTAGAAATCCCTCTAGGGACATTGAAATCCCTCTAGCGACATAGAAATCCCTCTAGCGACATAGAAATCCCTCTAGGGACATAGAAATCCCTCTAGGGACATAGAAATCCCTATAGGGACATAGAAATCCCTCTAGGGACATAGAAATCCCTCTAGGGACATAGAAATCCCTCTAGGGACATAGAAATCCCTCTAGCGACATAGAAATCCCTCTAGGGACATAGAAATCCCTCTAGGGACATAGAAATCTATCCCTCTAGGGACATAGAAATCCCTCTAGGGACCTAGAAATCCCTCTAGGGACATTGAAATCTATCCCTCTAGGGACCTAGAAATCCCTCTAGGGACATTGAAATCCCTCTAGGGACCTAGAAATCTCTCTAGGGACATTGAAATCTCTCTAGGGACCTAGAAATCTCTCTAGGGACATAGAAATCTCTCTAGGGACATAGAAATCCCTCTAGGGACATAGAAATCTATCCCTCTAGGGACCTAGAAATCCCTCTAGGGACCTAGAAATCCCTCTAGGGACCTAGAAATCCCTCTAGGGACCTAGAAATCCCTCTAGGGACCTAGAAATCCCTCTAGGGACCTAGAAATCCCTCTAGGGACCTAGAAATCCCTCTAGGGACCTAGCAATCCCTCTAGGGACCTAGAAATCCCTCTAGGGACATTGAAATCCCTCTAGGGACCTAGAAATCCCTCTAGGGACCTAGAAATCCCTCTAGGGATATAGAAATCCCTCTAGGGACCTAGAAATCTCTCTAGGGACATAGAAATCCCTCTAGGGACATAGAAATCTATCCCTCTAGGGACCTAGAAATCCCTCTAGGGACCTAGAAATCCCTCTAGGGACCTAGAAATCCCTCTAGGGACATAGAAATCTCTCTCTCTAGGGACCTAGAAATCCCTCTAGGGACCTAGAAATCCCTCTAGCGACATAGAAATCCCTCTAGCGACATAGAAATCCCTCTAGGGACATAGAAATCCCTCTAGGGACATAGAAATCCCTATAGGGACATAGAAATCCCTCTAGGGACATAGAAATCTATCCCTCTAGGGACATAGAAATCCCTCTAGGGACATAGAAATCACTCTAGGGACATTGAAATCCCTCTAGGGACATAGAAATCCCTCTAGGGACCTAGAAATCTATCCCTCTAGGGACCTAGAAATCCCTCTAGGGACATTGAAATCCCTCTAGGGACCTAGAAATCTCTCTAGTGACATAGAAATCCCTCTAGGGACCTAGAAATCCCTCTAGGGACATAGAAATCCCACTAGCGACATAGAAATCCCTCTAGGGACCTAGAAATCTCTCTAGTGACATAGAAATCCCTCTAGGGACCTAGAAATCCCTCTAGGGACATAGAAATCCCACTAGCGACATAGAAATCCCTCTAGGGACATAGAAATCTATCCCTCTAGGGACATAGAAATCCCTCTAGGAACCTAGAAATCCCTCTAGGGACATTGAAATCCCTCTAGCGACATAGAAATCCCTCTAGCGACATAGAAATCCCTCTAGGGACATAGAAATCCCTCTAGGGACATAGAAATCCCTATAGGGACATAGAAATCCCTCTAGGGACATAGAAATCCCTCTAGGGACATAGAAATCCCTCTAGGGACATAGAAATCCCTCTAGCGACATAGAAATCCCTCTAGGGACATAGAAATCCCTCTAGGGACATAGAAATCTATCCCTCTAGGGACATAGAAATCCCTCTAGGGACCTAGAAATCCCTCTAGGGACATTGAAATCTATCCCTCTAGGGACCTAGAAATCCCTCTAGGGACATTGAAATCCCTCTAGGGACCTAGAAATCTCTCTAGGGACATTGAAATCTCTCTAGGGACCTAGAAATCTCTCTAGGGACATAGAAATCTCTCTAGGGACATAGAAATCCCTCTAGGGACATAGAAATCTATCCCTCTAGGGACCTAGAAATCCCTCTAGGGACCTAGAAATCCCTCTAGGGACCTAGAAATCCCTCTAGGGACCTAGAAATCCCTCTAGGGACCTAGAAATCCCTCTAGGGACCTAGAAATCCCTCTAGGGACCTAGAAATCCCTCTAGGGACCTAGAAATCCCTCTAGGGACCTAGAAATCAATCTAGGGACCTAGAAATCCCTCTAGGGACCTAGAAATCCCTCTAGGGACCTAGAAATCCCTCTAGGGACCTAGAAATCCCTCTAGGGACCTAGAAATCCCTCTAGGGACCTAGAAATCCCTCTAGGGACCTAGAAATCCCTCTAGGGACCTAGAAATCAATCTAGGGACCTAGAAATCCCTCTAGGGACCTAGAAATCTCTCTAGGGACATAGAAATCCCTCTAGGGACATAGAAATCTATCCCTCTAGGGACCTAGAAATCCCTCTAGGGACCTAGAAATCCCTCTAGGGACCTAGAAATCCCTCTAGGGACCTAGAAATCCCTCTAGGGACCTAGAAATCCCTCTAGGGACCTAGAAATCCCTCTAGGGACCTAGAAATCCCTCTAGGGACCTAGAAATCCCTCTAGGGACCTAGAAATCAATCTAGGGACCTAGAAATCCCTCTAGGGACCTAGAAATCTCTCTAGGGACATAGAAATCCCTCTAGGGACATAGAAATCTATCCCTCTAGGGACCTAGAAATCCCTCTAGGGACCTAGAAATCCCTCTAGGGACCTAGAAATCCCTCTAGGGACATAGAAATCTCTCCCTCTAGGGACCTAGAAATCCCTCTAGGGACATTGAAATCCCTCTAGGGACCTAGAAATCCCTCTAGGGACATTGAAATCCCTCTAGGGACCTAGAAATCTATCCCTCTAGGGACCTAGAAATCCCTCTAGGGACATTGAAATCCCTCTAGGGACCTAGAAATCTATCCCTCTAGGGACCTAGAAATCCCTCTAGGGACATAGAAATCTATCGCTCTAGGGACATAGAAATCCCTCTAGGGACATAGAAATCTATCGCTTTAGGGACATAGAAATCCCTCTAGGGACCTAGAAATCCCTCTAGGGACATAGAAATCCCTCTAGGGACATAGAAATCCCTCTAGGGACATAGAAATCTATCCCTCTAGGGACATAGAAATCCCTCTAGGGACATAGAAATCCCTCTAGGGACATTGAAATCCCTCTAGGGACATAGAAATCCCTCTAGGGACCTAGAAATCTATCCCTCTAGGGACCTAGAAATCCCTCTAGGGACATTGAAATCCCTCTAGGGACCTAGAAATCTCTCTAGTGACATAGAAATCCCTCTAGGGACATAGAAATCTATCCCTCTAGGGACCTAGAAATCCCTCTAGGGACCTAGAAATCCCTCTAGGGACATAGAAATCCCTCTAGCGACATAGAAATCCCTCTAGGGACATAGAAATCTATCCCTCTAGGGACATAGAAATCCCTCTAGGGACCTAGAAATCCCTCTAGGGACATTGAAATCTATCCCTCTAGGGACCTAGAAATCCCTCTAGGGACATTGAAATCCCTCTAGGGACCTAGAAATCTCTCTAGGGACATAGAAATCTCTCTAGGGACATAGAAATCCCTCTAGGGACATAGAAATCTATCCCTCTAGGGACCTAGAAATCCCTCTAGGGACCTAGAAATCCCTCTAGGGACCTAGAAATCCCTCTAGGGACCTAGCAATCCCTCTAGGGACCTAGAAATCCCTCTAGGGACATTGAAATCCCTCTAGGGACCTAGAAATCCCTCTAGGGACCTAGAAATCCCTCTAGGGATATAGAAATCCCTCTAGGGACCTAGAAATCTCTCTAGGGACATAGAAATCCCTCTAGGGACATAGAAATCTATCCCTCTAGGGACCTAGAAATCCCTCTAGGGACCTAGAAATCCCTCTAGGGACCTAGAAATCCCTCTAGGGACATAGAAATCTCTCTCTCTAGGGACCTAGAAATCCCTCTAGGGACCTAGAAATCCCTCTAGCGACATAGAAATCCCTCTAGCGACATAGAAATCCCTCTAGGGACATAGAAATCCCTCTAGGGACATAGAAATCCCTATAGGGACATAGAAATCCCTCTAGGGACATAGAAATCTATCCCTCTAGGGACATAGAAATCCCTCTAGGGACATAGAAATCACTCTAGGGACATTGAAATCCCTCTAGGGACATAGAAATCCCTCTAGGGACCTAGAAATCTATCCCTCTAGGGACCTAGAAATCCCTCTAGGGACATTGAAATCCCTCTAGGGACCTAGAAATCTCTCTAGTGACATAGAAATCCCTCTAGGGACCTAGAAATCCCTCTAGGGACATAGAAATCCCACTAGCGACATAGAAATCCCTCTAGGGACCTAGAAATCTCTCTAGTGACATAGAAATCCCTCTAGGGACCTAGAAATCCCTCTAGGGACATAGAAATCCCACTAGCGACATAGAAATCCCTCTAGGGACATAGAAATCTATCCCTCTAGGGACATAGAAATCCCTCTAGGAACCTAGAAATCCCTCTAGGGACATTGAAATCCCTCTAGCGACATAGAAATCCCTCTAGCGACATAGAAATCCCTCTAGGGACATAGAAATCCCTCTAGGGACATAGAAATCCCTATAGGGACATAGAAATCCCTCTAGGGACATAGAAATCCCTCTAGGGACATAGAAATCCCTCTAGGGACATAGAAATCCCTCTAGCGACATAGAAATCCCTCTAGGGACATAGAAATCCCTCTAGGGACATAGAAATCTATCCCTCTAGGGACATAGAAATCCCTCTAGGGACCTAGAAATCCCTCTAGGGACATTGAAATCTATCCCTCTAGGGACCTAGAAATCCCTCTAGGGACATTGAAATCCCTCTAGGGACCTAGAAATCTCTCTAGGGACATTGAAATCTCTCTAGGGACCTAGAAATCTCTCTAGGGACATAGAAATCTCTCTAGGGACATAGAAATCCCTCTAGGGACATAGAAATCTATCCCTCTAGGGACCTAGAAATCCCTCTAGGGACCTAGAAATCCCTCTAGGGACCTAGAAATCCCTCTAGGGACCTAGAAATCCCTCTAGGGACCTAGAAATCCCTCTAGGGACCTAGAAATCCCTCTAGGGACCTAGAAATCCCTCTAGGGACCTAGCAATCCCTCTAGGGACCTAGAAATCCCTCTAGGGACATTGAAATCCCTCTAGGGACCTAGAAATCCCTCTAGGGACCTAGAAATCCCTCTAGGGATATAGAAATCCCTCTAGGGACCTAGAAATCTCTCTAGGGACATAGAAATCCCTCTAGGGACATAGAAATCTATCCCTCTAGGGACCTAGAAATCCCTCTAGGGACCTAGAAATCCCTCTAGGGACCTAGAAATCCCTCTAGGGACATAGAAATCTCTCTCTCTAGGGACCTAGAAATCCCTCTAGGGACCTAGAAATCCCTCTAGCGACATAGAAATCCCTCTAGCGACATAGAAATCCCTCTAGGGACATAGAAATCCCTCTAGGGACATAGAAATCCCTATAGGGACATAGAAATCCCTCTAGGGACATAGAAATCTATCCCTCTAGGGACATAGAAATCCCTCTAGGGACATAGAAATCACTCTAGGGACATTGAAATCCCTCTAGGGACATAGAAATCCCTCTAGGGACCTAGAAATCTATCCCTCTAGGGACCTAGAAATCCCTCTAGGGACATTGAAATCCCTCTAGGGACCTAGAAATCTCTCTAGTGACATAGAAATCCCTCTAGGGACCTAGAAATCCCTCTAGGGACATAGAAATCCCACTAGCGACATAGAAATCCCTCTAGGGACCTAGAAATCTCTCTAGTGACATAGAAATCCCTCTAGGGACCTAGAAATCCCTCTAGGGACATAGAAATCCCACTAGCGACATAGAAATCCCTCTAGGGACATAGAAATCTATCCCTCTAGGGACATAGAAATCCCTCTAGGAACCTAGAAATCCCTCTAGGGACATTGAAATCCCTCTAGCGACATAGAAATCCCTCTAGCGACATAGAAATCCCTCTAGGGACATAGAAATCCCTCTAGGGACATAGAAATCCCTATAGGGACATAGAAATCCCTCTAGGGACATAGAAATCCCTCTAGGGACATAGAAATCCCTCTAGGGACATAGAAATCCCTCTAGCGACATAGAAATCCCTCTAGGGACATAGAAATCCCTCTAGGGACATAGAAATCTATCCCTCTAGGGACATAGAAATCCCTCTAGGGACCTAGAAATCCCTCTAGGGACATTGAAATCTATCCCTCTAGGGACCTAGAAATCCCTCTAGGGACATTGAAATCTCTCTAGGGACCTAGAAATCTCTCTAGGGACATTGAAATCTCTCTAGGGACCTAGAAATCTCTCTAGGGACATAGAAATCTCTCTAGGGACATAGAAATCCCTCTAGGGACATAGAAATCTATCCCTCTAGGGACCTAGAAATCCCTCTAGGGACCTAGAAATCCCTCTAGGGACCTAGAAATCCCTCTAGGGACCTAGAAATCCCTCTAGGGACCTAGAAATCCCTCTAGGGACCTAGAAATCCCTCTAGGGACCTAGAAATCCCTCTAGGGACCTAGAAATCCCTCTAGGGACCTAGAAATCAATCTAGGGACCTAGAAATCCCTCTAGGGACCTAGAAATCCCTCTAGGGACCTAGAAATCCCTCTAGGGACCTAGAAATCCCTCTAGGGACCTAGAAATCCCTCTAGGGACCTAGAAATCCCTCTAGGGACCTAGAAATCAATCTAGGGACCTAGAAATCCCTCTAGGGACCTAGAAATCTCTCTAGGGACATAGAAATCCCTCTAGGGACATAGAAATCTATCCCTCTAGGGACCTAGAAATCCCTCTAGGGACCTAGAAATCCCTCTAGGGACCTAGAAATCCCTCTAGGGACCTAGAAATCCCTCTAGGGACCTAGAAATCCCTCTAGGGACCTAGAAATCCCTCTAGGGACCTAGAAATCCCTCTAGGGACCTAGAAATCCCTCTAGGGACCTAGAAATCAATCTAGGGACCTAGAAATCCCTCTAGGGACCTAGAAATCTCTCTAGGGACATAGAAATCCCTCTAGGGACATAGAAATCTATCCCTCTAGGGACCTAGAAATCCCTCTAGGGACCTAGAAATCCCTCTAGGGACCTAGAAATCCCTCTAGGGACATAGAAATCTCTCCCTCTAGGGACCTAGAAATCCCTCTAGGGACATTGAAATCCCTCTAGGGACCTAGAAATCCCTCTAGGGACATTGAAATCCCTCTAGGGACCTAGAAATCTATCCCTCTAGGGACCTAGAAATCCCTCTAGGGACATTGAAATCCCTCTAGGGACCTAGAAATCTATCCCTCTAGGGACCTAGAAATCCCTCTAGGGACATAGAAATCTATCGCTCTAGGGACATAGAAATCCCTCTAGGGACATAGAAATCTATCGCTTTAGGGACATAGAAATCCCTCTAGGGACCTAGAAATCCCTCTAGGGACATAGAAATCCCTCTAGGGACATAGAAATCCCTCTAGGGACATAGAAATCTATCCCTCTAGGGACATAGAAATCCCTCTAGGGACCTAGAAATCCCTCTAGGGACCTAGAAATCCCTCTAGGGACATTGAAATCCCTCTAGGGACCTAGAAATCCCTCTAGGGACCTAGAAATCCCTCTAGGGACATAGAAATCCCTCTAGGGACCTAGAAATCTCTCTAGGGACATAGAAATCCCTCTAGGGACATAGAAATCTATCCCTCTAGGGACCTAGAAATCCCTCTAGGGACCTAGAAATCCCTCTAGGGACCTAGAAATCCCTCTAGGGACATAGAAATCTCTCTCTCTAGGGACCTAGAAATCCCTCTAGGGACATAGAAATCTCTCTCTCTAGGGACCTAGAAATCCCTCTAGGGACCTAGAAATCCCTCTAGGGACATAGAAATCTATCCCTCTAGGGACCTAGAAATCCCTCTAGGGACATAGAAATCCCTCTATGGACATAGAAATCCCTCTAGGGACATATAAATCTATCCCTCTAGGGACCTAGAAATCCCTCTAGCGACATAGAAATCCCTCTAGCGACATAGAAATCCCTCTAGGGACATAGAAATCTATCGCTCTAGGGACATAGAAATCCCTCTAGGGACCTAGAAATCCCTCTAGGGACATAGAAATCTATCCCTCTAGGGACCTAGAAATCCCTCTAGGGACATAGAAATCCCTCTATGGACATAGAAATCCCTCTAGGGACATAGAAATCTCTCTCTCTAGGGACCTAGAAATCCCTCTAGGGACCTAGAAATCCCTCTAGGGACATAGAAATCTATCCCTCTAGGGACCTAGAAATCCCTCTAGGGACATAGAAATCCCTCTATGGACATAGAAATCCCTCTAGGGACCTAGAAATCCCTCTAGGGACATAGAAATCTATCCCTCTAGGGACCTAGAAATCTCTCTAGTGACATAGAAATCCCTCTAGGGACATAGAAATCTATCCCTCTAGGGACCTAGAAATCCCTCTAGGGACCTAGAAATCCCTCTAGGGACATAGAAATCCCTCTAGCGACATAGAAATCCCTCTAGGGACATAGAAATCTATCCCTCTAGGGACATAGAAATCCCTCTAGGGACCTAGAAATCCCTCTAGGGACATTGAAATCTATCCCTCTAGGGACCTAGAAATCCCTCTAGGGACATTGAAATCCCTCTAGGGACCTAGAAATCTCTCTAGGGACATAGAAATCTCTCTAGGGACATAGAAATCCCTCTAGGGACCTAGAAATCCCTCTAGGGACATAGAAATCTCTCTCTCTAGGGACCTAGAAATCCCTCTAGGGACCTAGAAATCCCTCTAGCGACATAGAAATCCCTCTAGCGACATAGAAATCCCTCTAGGGACATAGAAATCCCTCTAGGGACATAGAAATCCCTATAGGGACATAGAAATCCCTCTAGGGACATAGAAATCCCTCTAGCGACATAGAAATCCCTCTAGGGACATAGAAATCCCTCTAGGGACATAGAAATCCCTATAGGGACATAGAAATCCCTCTAGGGACATAGAAATCTATCCCTCTAGGGACATAGAAATCCCTCTAGGGACATAGAAATCCCTCTAGGGACATAGAAATCCCTCTAGCGACATAGAAATCCCTCTAGGGACATAGAAATCTATCCCTCTAGGGACATAGAAATCCCTCTAGGGACCTAGAAATCCCTCTAGGGACATTGAAATCTATCCCTCTAGGGACCTAGAAATCCCTCTAGGGACATTGAAATCCCTCTAGGGACCTAGAAATCTCTCTAGGGACATTGAAATCTCTCTAGGGACCTAGAAATCTCTCTAGGGACATAGAAATCTCTCTAGGGACATAGAAATCCCTCTAGGGACATAGAAATCTATCCCTCTAGGGACCTAGAAATCCCTCTAGGGACCTAGAAATCCCTCTAGGGACCTAGAAATCCCTCTAGGGACCTAGAAATCCCTCTAGGGACCTAGAAATACCTCTAGGGACCTAGAAATCCCTCTAGGGACCTAGAAATCCCTCTAGGGACCTAGAAATCAATCTAGGGACCTAGAAATCCCTCTAGGGACCTAGAAATCTCTCTAGGGACATAGAAATCCCTCTAGGGACATAGAAATCTATCCCTCTAGGGACCTAGAAATCCCTCTAGGGACCTAGAAATCCCTCTAGGGACCTAGAAATCCCTCTAGGGACCTAGAAATCCCTCTAGGGACATAGAAATCTCTCCCTCTAGGGACCTAGAAATCCCTCTAGGGACATTGAAATCCCTCTAGGGACCTAGAAATCCCTCTAGGGACATTGAAATCCCTCTAGGGACCTAGAAATCTATCCCTCTAGGGACCTAGAAATCCCTCTAGGGACATTGAAATCCCTCTAGGGACCTAGAAATCTATCCCTCTAGGGACCTAGAAATCCCTCTAGCGACATAGAAATCCCTCTAGCGACATAGAAATCCCTCTAGGGACATAGAAATCTATCGCTCTAGGGACATAGAAATCCCTCTAGGGACCTAGAAATCCCTCTAGGGACATAGAAATCTATCCCTCTAGGGACCTAGAAATCCCTCTAGGGACATAGAAATCCCTCTATGGACATAGAAATCCCTCTAGGGACATATAAATCTATCCCTCTAGGGACATAGAAATCCCTCTAGGGACCTAGAAATCCCTCTAGGGACATAGAAATCCCTCTAGGGACATAGAAATCTATCCCTCTAGGGACATAGAAATCCCTCTAGGGACATAGAAATCCCTCTAGGGACATAGAAATCTATCCCTCTAGGGACATAGAAATCCCTCTAGGGACCTAGAAATCCCTCTAGGGACCTAGAAATCCCTCTAGGGACATTGAAATCCCTCTAGGGACCTAGAAATCCCTCTAGGGACCTAGAAATCCCTCTAGGGACATAGAAATCCCTCTAGGGACCTAGAAATCTCTCTAGGGACATAGAAATCCCTCTAGGGACATAGAAATCTATCCCTCTAGGGACCTAGAAATCCCTCTAGGGACCTAGAAATCCCTCTAGGGACCTAGAAATCCCTCTAGGGACATAGAAATCTCTCTCTCTAGGGACCTAGAAATCCCTCTAGGGACATAGAAATCTCTCTCTCTAGGGACCTAGAAATCCCTCTAGGGACCTAGAAATCCCTCTAGGGACATAGAAATCTATCCCTCTAGGGACCTAGAAATCCCTCTAGGGACATAGAAATCCCTCTATGGACATAGAAATCCCTCTAGGGACATATAAATCTATCCCTCTAGGGACCTAGAAATCCCTCTAGCGACATAGAAATCCCTCTAGCGACATAGAAATCCCTCTAGGGACATAGAAATCTATCGCTCTAGGGACATAGAAATCCCTCTAGGGACCTAGAAATCCCTCTAGGGACATAGAAATCTATCCCTCTAGGGACCTAGAAATCCCTCTAGGGACATAGAAATCCCTCTATGGACATAGAAATCCCTCTAGGGACATATAAATCTATCCCTCTAGGGACATAGAAATCCCTCTAGGGACCTAGAAATCCCTCTAGGGACATAGAAATCCCTCTAGGGACATAGAAATCCCTCTAGGGACATAGAAATCTATCCCTCTAGGGACATAGAAATCCCTCTAGGGACCTAGAAATCCCTCTAGGGACCTAGAAATCCCTCTAGGGACATTGAAATCCCTCTAGGGACCTAGAAATCCCTCTAGGGACCTAGAAATCCCTCTAGGGACATAGAAATCCCTCTAGGGACCTAGAAATCTCTCTAGGGACATAGAAATCCCTCTAGGGACATAGAAATCTATCCCTCTAGGGACCTAGAAATCCCTCTAGGGACCTAGAAATCCCTCTAGGGACATAGAAATCTCTCTCTCTAGGGACCTAGAAATCCCTCTAGGGACATAGAAATCTCTCTCTCTAGGGACCTAGAAATCCCTCTAGGGACCTAGAAATCCCTCTAGGGACATAGAAATCTATCCCTCTAGGGACCTAGAAATCCCTCTAGGGACATAGAAATCCCTCTATGGACATAGAAATCCCTCTAGGGACCTAGAAATCCCTCTAGGGACCTAGAAATCCCTCTAGGGACATAGAAATCTCTCTCTCTAGGGACCTAGAAATCCCTCTAGGGACATAGAAATCTCTCTCTCTAGGGACCTAGAAATCCCTCTAGGGACCTAGAAATCCCTCTAGGGACATAGAAATCTATCCCTCTAGGGACCTAGAAATCCCTCTAGGGACATAGAAATCCCTCTATGGACATAGAAATCCCTCTAGGGACATATAAATCTATCCCTCTAGGGACCTAGAAATCCCTCTAGCGACATAGAAATCCCTCTAGCGACATAGAAATCCCTCTAGGGACATAGAAATCTATCGCTCTAGGGACATAGAAATCCCTCTAGGGACCTAGAAATCCCTCTAGGGACATAGAAATCTATCCCTCTAGGGACCTAGAAATCCCTCTAGGGACATAGAAATCCCTCTATGGACATAGAAATCCCTCTAGGGACATATAAATCTATCCCTCTAGGGACATAGAAATCCCTCTAGGGACCTAGAAATCCCTCTAGGGACATAGAAATCCCTCTAGGGACATAGAAATCCCTCTAGGGACATAGAAATCTATCCCTCTAGGGACATAGAAATCCCTCTAGGGACCTAGAAATCCCTCTAGGGACCTAGAAATCCCTCTAGGGACATTGAAATCCCTCTAGGGACCTAGAAATCCCTCTAGGGACCTAGAAATCCCTCTAGGGACATAGAAATCCCTCTAGGGACCTAGAAATCTCTCTAGGGACATAGAAATCCCTCTAGGGACATAGAAATCTATCCCTCTAGGGACCTAGAAATCCCTCTAGGGACCTAGAAATCCCTCTAGGGACATAGAAATCTCTCTCTCTAGGGACCTAGAAATCCCTCTAGGGACATAGAAATCTCTCTCTCTAGGGACCTAGAAATCCCTCTAGGGACCTAGAAATCCCTCTAGGGACATAGAAATCTATCCCTCTAGGGACCTAGAAATCCCTCTAGGGACATAGAAATCCCTCTATGGACATAGAAATCCCTCTAGGGACCTAGAAATCCCTCTAGGGACATAGAAATCTATCCCTCTAGGGACCTAGAAATCTCTCTAGTGACATAGAAATCCCTCTAGGGACATAGAAATCTATCCCTCTAGGGACCTAGAAATCCCTCTAGGGACCTAGAAATCCCTCTAGGGACATAGAAATCCCTCTAGCGACATAGAAATCCCTCTAGGGACATAGAAATCTATCCCTCTAGGGACATAGAAATCCCTCTAGGGACCTAGAAATCCCTCTAGGGACATTGAAATCTATCCCTCTAGGGACCTAGAAATCCCTCTAGGGACATTGAAATCCCTCTAGGGACCTAGAAATCTCTCTAGGGACATAGAAATCTCTCTAGGGACATAGAAATCCCTCTAGGGACATAGAAATCTATCCCTCTAGGGACCTAGAAATCCCTCTATGGACATAGAAATCCCTCTAGGGACATATAAATCTATCCCTCTAGGGACCTAGAAATCCCTCTAGCGACATAGAAATCCCTCTAGCGACATAGAAATCCCTCTAGGGACATAGAAATCTATCGCTCTAGGGACATAGAAATCCCTCTAGGGACCTAGAAATCCCTCTAGGGACATAGAAATCTATCCCTCTAGGGACCTAGAAATCCCTCTAGGGACATAGAAATCCCTCTATGGACATAGAAATCCCTCTAGGGACATATAAATCTATCCCTCTAGGGACATAGAAATCCCTCTAGGGACCTAGAAATCCCTCTAGGGACATAGAAATCCCTCTAGGGACATAGAAATCCCTCTAGGGACATAGAAATCTATCCCTCTAGGGACATAGAAATCCCTCTAGGGACCTAGAAATCCCTCTAGGGACCTAGAAATCCCTCTAGGGACATTGAAATCCCTCTAGGGACCTAGAAATCCCTCTAGGGACCTAGAAATCCCTCTAGGGACATAGAAATCCCTCTAGGGACCTAGAAATCTCTCTAGGGACATAGAAATCCCTCTAGGGACATAGAAATCTATCCCTCTAGGGACCTAGAAATCCCTCTAGGGACCTAGAAATCCCTCTAGGGACATAGAAATCTCTCTCTCTAGGGACCTAGAAATCCCTCTAGGGACATAGAAATCTCTCTCTCTAGGGACCTAGAAATCCCTCTAGGGACCTAGAAATCCCTCTAGGGACATAGAAATCTATCCCTCTAGGGACCTAGAAATCCCTCTAGGGACATAGAAATCCCTCTATGGACATAGAAATCCCTCTAGGGACCTAGAAATCCCTCTAGGGACATAGAAATCTATCCCTCTAGGGACCTAGAAATCTCTCTAGTGACATAGAAATCCCTCTAGGGACATAGAAATCTATCCCTCTAGGGACCTAGAAATCCCTCTAGGGACCTAGAAATCCCTCTAGGGACATAGAAATCCCTCTAGCGACATAGAAATCCCTCTAGGGATATAGAAATCTATCCCTCTAGGGACATAGAAATCCCTCTAGGGACCTAGAAATCCCTCTAGGGACATTGAAATCTATCCCTCTAGGGACCTAGAAATCCCTCTAGGGACATTGAAATCCCTCTAGGGACCTAGAAATCTCTCTAGGGACATAGAAATCTCTCTAGGGACATAGAAATCCCTCTAGGGACATAGAAATCTATCCCTCTAGGGACCTAGAAATCCCTCTAGGGACCTAGAAATCCCTCTAGGGACCTAGAAATCCCTCTAGGGACATAGAAATCTCTCTCTCTAGGGACCTAGAAATCCCTCTAGGGACATAGAAATCTCTCTCTCTAGGGACCTAGAAATCCCTCTAGGGACCTAGAAATCCCTCTAGCGACATAGAAATCCCTCTAGCGACATAGAAATCCCTCTAGGGACATAGAAATCCCTCTAGGGACATAGAAATCCCTATAGGGACATAGAAATCCCTCTAGGGACATAGAAATCTATCCCTCTAGGGACATAGAAATCCCTCTAGGGACATAGAAATCCCTCTAGGGACATAGAAATCCCTCTAGCGACATAGAAATCCCTCTAGGAACATAGAAATCTATCCCTCTAGGGACATAGAAATCCCTCTAGGGACCTAGAAATCCCTCTAGGGACATTGAAATCTATCCCTCTAGGGACCTAGAAATCCCTCTAGGGACATTGAAATCCCTCTAGGGACCTAGAAATCTCTCTAGGGACATTGAAATCTCTCTAGGGACCTAGAAATCTCTCTAGGGACATAGAAATCTCTCTAGGGACATAGAAATCCCTCTAGGGACATAGAAATCTATCCCTCTAGGGACCTAGAAATCCCTCTAGGGACCTAGAAATCCTTCTAGGGACCTAGAAATCCCTCTAGGGACCTAGAAATCCCTCTAGGGACCTAGAAATACCTCTAGGGACCTAGAAATCCCTCTAGGGACCTAGAAATCCCTCTAGGGACCTAGAAATCAATCTAGGGACCTAGAAATCCCTCTAGGGACCTAGAAATCTCTCTAGGGACATAGAAATCCCTCTAGGGACATAGAAATCTATCCCTCTAGGGACCTAGAAATCCCTCTAGGGACCTAGAAATCCCTCTAGGGACCTAGAAATCCCTCTAGGGACCTAGAAATCCCTCTAGGGACCTAGAAATCCCTCTAGGGACCTAGAAATCCCTCTAGGGACATAGAAATCTCTCCCTCTAGGGACCTAGAAATCCCTCTAGGGACATTGAAATCCCTCTAGGGACCTAGAAATCCCTCTAGGGACATTGAAATCCCTCTAGGGACCTAGAAATCTATCCCTCTAGGGACCTAGAAATCCCTCTAGGGACATTGAAATCCCTCTAGGGACCTAGAAATCTATCCCTCTAGGGACCTAGAAATCCCTCTAGCGACATAGAAATCCCTCTAGCGACATAGAAATCCCTCTAGGGACATAGAAATCTATCGCTCTAGGGACATAGAAATCCCTCTAGGGACCTAGAAATCCCTCTAGGGACATAGAAATCTATCCCTCTAGGGACCTAGAAATCCCTCTAGGGACATAGAAATCCCTCTATGGACATAGAAATCCCTCTAGGGACATATAAATCTATCCCTCTAGGGACATAGAAATCCCTCTAGGGACCTAGAAATCCCTCTAGGGACATAGAAATCCCTCTAGGGACATAGAAATCTATCCCTCTAGGGACATAGAAATCCCTCTAGGGACCTAGAAATCCCTCTAGGGACCTAGAAATCCCTCTAGGGACATTGAAATCCCTCTAGGGACCTAGAAATCCCTCTAGGGACCTAGAAATCCCTCTAGGGACATAGAAATCCCTCTAGGGACCTAGAAATCTCTCTAGGGACATAGAAATCCCTCTAGGGACATAGAAATCTATCCCTCTAGGGACCTAGAAATCCCTCTAGGGACCTAGAAATCCCTCTAGGGACATAGAAATCTCTCTCTCTAGGGACCTAGAAATCCCTCTAGGGACATAGAAATCTCTCTCTCTAGGGACCTAGAAATCCCTCCAGGGACCTAGAAATCCCTCTAGGGACATAGAAATCTATCCCTCTAGGGACCTAGAAATCCCTCTAGGGACATAGAAATCCCTCTATGGACATAGAAATCCCTCTAGGGACATATAAATCTATCCCTCTAGGGACATAGAAATCCCTCTAGGGACCTAGAAATCCCTCTAGGGACATAGAAATCCCTCTAGGGACATAGAAATCCCTCTAGGGACATAGAAATCTATCCCTCTAGGGACATAGAAATCCCTCTAGGGACCTAGAAATCCCTCTAGGGACCTAGAAATCCCTCTAGGGACATTGAAATCCCTCTAGGGACCTAGAAATCCCTCTAGGGACCTAGAAATCCCTCTAGGGACATAGAAATCCCTCTAGGGACCTAGAAATCTCTCTAGGGACATAGAAATCCCTCTAGGGACATAGAAATCTATCCCTCTAGGGACCTAGAAATCCCTCTAGGGACCTAGAAATCCCTCTAGGGACATAGAAATCTCTCTCTCTAGGGACCTAGAAACCCCTCTAGGGACATAGAAATCTCTCTCTCTAGGGACCTAGAAATCCCTCTAGGGACCTAGAAATCCCTCTAGCGACATAGAAATCCCTCTAGCGACATAGAAATCCCTCTAGGGACATAGAAATCCCTCTAGGGACATAGAAATCCCTATAGGGACATAGAAATCCCTCTAGGGACATAGAAATCTATCCCTCTAGGGACATAGAAATCCCTCTAGGGACATAGAAATCCCTCTAGGGACATTGAAATCCCTCTAGGGACATAGAAATCCCTCTAGGGACCTAGAAATCTATCCCTCTAGGGACCTAGAAATCCCTCTAGGGACATTGAAATCCCTCTAGGGACCTAGAAATCTCTCTAGTGACATAGAAATCCCTCTAGGGACATAGAAATCTATCCCTCTAGGGACCTAGAAATCCCTCTAGGGACCTAGAAATCCCTCTAGGGACATAGAAATCCCTCTAGCGACATAGAAATCCCTCTAGGGACATAGAAATCTATCCCTCTAGGGACATAGAAATCCCTCTAGGGACCTAGAAATCCCTCTAGGGACATTGAAATCTATCCCTCTAGGGACCTAGAAATCCCTCTAGGGACATTGAAATCCCTCTAGGGACCTAGAAATCCCTCTAGGGACCTAGAAATCCCTCTAGGGACATAGAAATCCCTCTAGGGACCTAGAAATCTCTCTAGGGACATAGAAATCCCTCTAGGGACATAGAAATCTATCCCTCTAGGGACCTAGAAATCCCTCTAGGGACCTAGAAATCCCTCTAGGGACATAGAAATCTCTCTCTCTAGGGACCTAGAAATCCCTCTAGGGACATAGAAATCTCTCTCTCTAGGGACCTAGAAATCCCTCCAGGGACCTAGAAATCCCTCTAGGGACATAGAAATCTATCCCTCTAGGGACCTAGAAATCCCTCTAGGGACATAGAAATCCCTCTATGGACATAGAAATCCCTCTAGGGACATATAAATCTATCCCTCTAGGGACATAGAAATCCCTCTAGGGACCTAGAAATCCCTCTAGGGACATAGAAATCCCTCTAGGGACATAGAAATCCCTCTAGGGACATAGAAATCTATCCCTCTAGGGACATAGAAATCCCTCTAGGGACCTAGAAATCCCTCTAGGGACCTAGAAATCCCTCTAGGGACATTGAAATCCCTCTAGGGACCTAGAAATCCCTCTAGGGACCTAGAAATCCCTCTAGGGACATAGAAATCCCTCTAGGGACCTAGAAATCTCTCTAGGGACATAGAAATCCCTCTAGGGACATAGAAATCTATCCCTCTAGGGACCTAGAAATCCCTCTAGGGACCTAGAAATCCCTCTAGGGACATAGAAATCTCTCTCTCTAGGGACCTAGAAACCCCTCTAGGGACATAGAAATCTCTCTCTCTAGGGACCTAGAAATCCCTCTAGGGACCTAGAAATCCCTCTAGCGACATAGAAATCCCTCTAGCGACATAGAAATCCCTCTAGGGACATAGAAATCCCTCTAGGGACATAGAAATCCCTATAGGGACATAGAAATCCCTCTAGGGACATAGAAATCTATCCCTCTAGGGACATAGAAATCCCTCTAGGGACATAGAAATCCCTCTAGGGACATTGAAATCCCTCTAGGGACATAGAAATCCCTCTAGGGACCTAGAAATCTATCCCTCTAGGGACCTAGAAATCCCTCTAGGGACATTGAAATCCCTCTAGGGACCTAGAAATCTCTCTTGTGACATAGAAATCCCTCTAGGGACATAGAAATCTATCCCTCTAGGGACCTAGAAATCCCTCTAGGGACCTAGAAATCCCTCTAGGGACATAGAAATCCCTCTAGCGACATAGAAATCCCTCTAGGGACATAGAAATCTATCCCTCTAGGGACATAGAAATCCCTCTAGGGACCTAGAAATCCCTCTAGGGACATTGAAATCTATCCCTCTAGGGACCTAGAAATCCCTCTAGGGACATTGAAATCCCTCTAGGGACCTAGAAATCTTTCTAGGGACATAGAAATCTCTCTAGGGACCTAGAAATCCCTCTAGGGACCTAGAAATCAATCTAGGGACCTAGAAATCCCTCTAGGGACCTAGAAATCTCTCTAGGGACATAGAAATCCCTCTAGGGACATAGAAATCTATCCCTCTAGGGACCTAGAAATCCCTCTAGGGACCTAGAAATCCCTCTAGGGACATAGAAATCTCTCCCTCTAGGGACCTAGAAATCCCTCTAGGGACATTGAAATCCCTCTAGGGACCTAGAAATCCCTCTAGGGACATTGAAATCCCTCTAGGGACCTAGAAATCTATCCCTCTAGGGACCTAGAAATCCCTCTAGGGACATTGAAATCCCTCTAGGGACCTAGAAATCTATCCCTCTAGGGACCTAGAAATCCCTCTAGCGACATAGAAATCCCTCTAGCGACATAGAAATCCCTCTAGGGACATAGAAATCTATCGCTCTAGGGACATAGAAATCCCTCTAGGGACCTAGAAATCCCTCTAGGGACATAGAAATCTATCCCTCTAGGGACCTAGAAATCCCTCTAGGGACATAGAAATCCCTCTATGGACATAGAAATCCCTCTAGGGACATATAAATCTATCCCTCTAGGGACATAGAAATCCCTCTAGGGACCTAGAAATCCCTCTAGGGACATAGAAATCCCTCTAGGGACATAGAAATCTATCCCTCTAGGGACATAGAAATCCCTCTAGGGACCTAGAAATCCCTCTAGGGACCTAGAAATCCCTCTAGGGACATTGAAATCCCTCTAGGGACCTAGAAATCCCTCTAGGGACCTAGAAATCCCTCTAGGGACATAGAAATCCCTCTAGGGACCTAGAAATCTCTCTAGGGACATAGAAATCCCTCTAGGGACATAGAAATCTATCCCTCTAGGGACCTAGAAATCCCTCTAGGGACCTAGAAATCCCTCTAGGGACATAGAAATCTCTCTCTCTAGGGACCTAGAAATCCCTCTAGGGACATAGAAATCTCTCTCTCTAGGGACCTAGAAATCCCTCTAGGGACCTAGAAATCCCTCTAGGGACATAGAAATCTATCCCTCTAGGGACCTAGAAATCCCTCTAGGGACATAGAAATCCCTCTATGGACATAGAAATCCCTCTAGGGACATATAAATCTATCCCTCTAGGGACATAGAAATCCCTCTAGGGACCTAGAAATCCCTCTAGGGACATAGAAATCCCTCTAGGGACATAGAAATCCCTCTAGGGACATAGAAATCTATCCCTCTAGGGACATAGAAATCCCTCTAGGGACCTAGAAATCCCTCTAGGGACCTAGAAATCCCTCTAGGGACATTGAAATCCCTCTAGGGACCTAGAAATCCTTCTAGGGACCTAGAAATCCCTCTAGGGACATAGAAATCCCTCTAGGGACCTAGAAATCTCTCTAGGGACATAGAAATCCCTCTAGGGACATAGAAATCTATCCCTCTAGGGACCTAGAAATCCCTCTAGGGACCTAGAAATCCCTCTAGGGACATAGAAATCTCTCTCTCTAGGGACCTAGAAACCCCTCTAGGGACATAGAAATCCCTATAGGGACATAGAAATCCCTCTAGGGACATAGAAATCTATCCCTCTAGGGACATAGAAATCCCTCTAGGGACATAGAAATCCCTCTAGGGACATAGAAATCCCTCTAGCGACATAGAAATCCCTCTAGGGACCTAGAAATCCCTCTAGGGACATTGAAATCCCTCTAGGGACCTAGAAATCTATCCCTCTAGGGACCTAGAAATCCCTCTAGGGACATTGAAATCCCTCTAGGGACCTAGAAATCTATCCCTCTAGGGACCTAGAAATCCCTCTAGCGACATAGAAATCCCTCTAGCGACATAGAAATCCCTCTAGGGACATAGAAATCTATCGCTCTAGGGACATAGAAATCCCTCTAGGGACCTAGAAATCCCTCTAGGGACATAGAAATCTATCCCTCTAGGGACCTAGAAATCCCTCTAGGGACATAGAAATCCCTCTATGGACATAGAAATCCCTCTAGGGACATATAAATCTATCCCTCTAGGGACATAGAAATCCCTCTAGGGACCTAGAAATCCCTCTAGGGACATAGAAATCCCTCTAGGGACATAGAAATCTATCCCTCTAGGGACATAGAAATCCCTCTAGGGACCTAGAAATCCCTCTAGGGACATTGAAATCCCTCTAGGGACCTAGAAATCCCTCTAGGGACCTAGAAATCCCTCTAGGGACATAGAAATCCCTCTAGGGACCTAGAAATCTCTCTAGGGACATAGAAATCCCTCTAGGGACATAGAAATCTATCCCTCTAGGGACCTAGAAATCCCTCTAGGGACATAGAAATCTCTCTCTCTAGGGACCTAGAAATCCCTCTAGGGACATAGAAATCTCTCTCTCTAGGGACCTAGAAATCCCTCCAGGGACCTAGAAATCCCTCTAGGGACATAGAAATCTATCCCTCTAGGGACCTAGAAATCCCTCTAGGGACATAGAAATCCCTCTATGGACATAGAAATCCCTCTAGGGACATATAAATCTATCCCTCTAGGGACATAGAAATCCCTCTAGGGACCTAGAAATCCCTCTAGGGACATAGAAATCCCTCTAGGGACATAGAAATCCCTCTAGGGACATAGAAATCTATCCCTCTAGGGACATAGAAATCCCTCTAGGGACCTAGAAATCCCTCTAGGGACCTAGAAATCCCTCTAGGGACATTGAAATCCCTCTAGGGACCTAGAAATCCCTCTAGGGACCTAGAAATCCCTCTAGGGACATAGAAATCCCTCTAGGGACCTAGAAATCTCTCTAGGGACATAGAAATCCCTCTAGGGACATAGAAATCTATCCCTCTAGGGACCTAGAAATCCCTCTAGGGACATAGAAATCTATCCCTCTAGGGACCTAGAAATCCCTCTAGGGACATAGAAATCCCTCTATGGACATAGAAATCCCTCTAGGGACATATAAATCTATCCCTCTAGGGACATAGAAATCCCTCTAGGGACCTAGAAATCCCTCTAGGGACATAGAAATCTCTCTAGGGACCTAGAAATCCCTCTAGGGACCTAGAAATCCCTCTAGCGACATAGAAATCCCTCTAGCGACATAGAAATCCCTCTAGGGACATAGAAATCCCTCTAGGGACATAGAAATCCCTATAGGGACATAGAAATCCCTCTAGGGACATAGAAATCTATCCCTCTAGGGACATAGAAATCCCTCTAGGGACATAGAAATCCCTCTAGGGACATAGAAATCCCTCTAGCGACATAGAAATCCCTCTAGGAACATAGAAATCTATCCCTCTAGGGACATAGAAATCCCTCTAGGGACCTAGAAATCCCTCTAGGGACATTGAAATCTATCCCTCTAGGGACCTAGAAATCCCTCTAGGGACATTGAAATCCCTCTAGGGACCTAGAAATCTCTCTAGGGACATTGAAATCTCTCTAGGGACCTAGAAATCTCTCTAGGGACATAGAAATCTCTCTAGGGACATAGAAATCCCTCTAGGGACATAGAAATCTATCCCTCTAGGGACCTAGAAATCCCTCTAGGGACCTAGAAATCCCTCTAGGGACCTAGAAATCCCTCTAGGGACCTAGAAATCCCTCTAGGGACCTAGAAATACCTCTAGGGACCTAGAAATCCCTCTAGGGACCTAGAAATCCCTCTAGGGACCTAGAAATCAATCTAGGGACCTAGAAATCCCTCTAGGGACCTAGAAATCTCTCTAGGGACATAGAAATCCCTCTAGGGACATAGAAATCTATCCCTCTAGGGACCTAGAAATCCCTCTAGGGACCTAGAAATCCCTCTAGGGACCTAGAAATCCCTCTAGGGACCTAGAAATCCCTCTAGGGACCTAGAAATCCCTCTAGGGACCTAGAAATCCCTCTAGGGACATAGAAATCTCTCCCTCTAGGGACCTAGAAATCCCTCTAGGGACATTGAAATCCCTCTAGGGACCTAGAAATCCCTCTAGGGACATTGAAATCCCTCTAGGGACCTAGAAATCTATCCCTCTAGGGACCTAGAAATCCCTCTAGGGACATTGAAATCCCTCTAGGGACCTAGAAATCTATCCCTCTAGGGACCTAGAAATCCCTCTAGCGACATAGAAATCCCTCTAGCGACATAGAAATCCCTCTAGGGACATAGAAATCTATCGCTCTAGGGACATAGAAATCCCTCTAGGGACCTAGAAATCCCTCTAGGGACATAGAAATCTATCCCTCTAGGGACCTAGAAATCCCTCTAGGGACATAGAAATCCCTCTATGGACATAGAAATCCCTCTAGGGACATATAAATCTATCCCTCTAGGGACATAGAAATCCCTCTAGGGACCTAGAAATCCCTCTAGGGACATAGAAATCCCTCTAGGGACATAGAAATCTATCCCTCTAGGGACATAGAAATCCCTCTAGGGACCTAGAAATCCCTCTAGGGACCTAGAAATCCCTCTAGGGACATTGAAATCCCTCTAGGGACCTAGAAATCCCTCTAGGGACCTAGAAATCCCTCTAGGGACATAGAAATCCCTCTAGGGACCTAGAAATCTCTCTAGGGACATAGAAATCCCTCTAGGGACATAGAAATCTATCCCTCTAGGGACCTAGAAATCCCTCTAGGGACCTAGAAATCCCTCTAGGGACATAGAAATCTCTCTCTCTAGGGACCTAGAAATCCCTCTAGGGACATAGAAATCTCTCTCTCTAGGGACCTAGAAATCCCTCCAGGGACCTAGAAATCCCTCTAGGGACATAGAAATCTATCCCTCTAGGGACCTAGAAATCCCTCTAGGGACATAGAAATCCCTCTATCGACATAGAAATCCCTCTAGGGACATATAAATCTATCCCTCTAGGGACATAGAAATCCCTCTAGGGACCTAGAAATCCCTCTAGGGACATAGAAATCCCTCTAGGGACATAGAAATCCCTCTAGGGACATAGAAATCTATCCCTCTAGGGACATAGAAATCCCTCTAGGGACCTAGAAATCCCTCTAGGGACCTAGAAATCCCTCTAGGGACATTGAAATCCCTCTAGGGACCTAGAAATCCCTCTAGGGACCTAGAAATCCCTCTAGGGACATAGAAATCCCTCTAGGGACCTAGAAATCTCTCTAGGGACATAGAAATCCCTCTAGGGACATAGAAATCTATCCCTCTAGGGACCTAGAAATCCCTCTAGGGACCTAGAAATCCCTCTAGGGACATAGAAATCTCTCTCTCTAGGGACCTAGAAACCCCTCTAGGGACATAGAAATCTCTCTCTCTAGGGACCTAGAAATCCCTCTAGGGACCTAGAAATCCCTCTAGCGACATAGAAATCCCTCTAGCGACATAGAAATCCCTCTAGGGACATAGAAATCCCTCTAGGGACATAGAAATCCCTATAGGGACATAGAAATCCCTCTAGGGACATAGAAATCTATCCCTCTAGGGACATAGAAATCCCTCTAGGGACATAGAAATCCCTCTAGGGACATTGAAATCCCTCTAGGGACATAGAAATCCCTCTAGGGACCTAGAAATCTATCCCTCTAGGGACCTAGAAATCCCTCTAGGGACATTGAAATCCCTCTAGGGACCTAGAAATCTCTCTAGTGACATAGAAATCCCTCTAGGGACATAGAAATCTATCCCTCTAGGGACCTAGAAATCCCTCTAGGGACCTAGAAATCCCTCTAGGGACATAGAAATCCCTCTAGCGACATAGAAATCCCTCTAGGGACATAGAAATCTATCCCTCTAGGGACATAGAAATCCCTCTAGGGACCTAGAAATCCCTCTAGGGACATTGAAATCTATCCCTCTAGGGACCTAGAAATCCCTCTAGGGACATTGAAATCCCTCTAGGGACCTAGAAATCCCTCTAGGGACCTAGAAATCCCTCTAGGGACATTGAAATCCCTCTAGGGACCTAGAAATCCCTCTAGGGACCTAGAAATCCCTCTAGGGACATAGAAATCCCTCTAGGGACCTAGAAATCTCTCTAGGGACATAGAAATCCCTCTAGGGACATAGAAATCTATCCCTCTAGGGACCTAGAAATCCCTCTAGGGACCTAGAAATCCCTCTAGGGACATAGAAATCTCTCTCTCTAGGGACCTAGAAATCCCTCTAGGGACATAGAAATCTCTCTCTCTAGGGACCTAGAAATCCCTCCAGGGACCTAGAAATCCCTCTAGGGACATAGAAATCTATCCCTCTAGGGACCTAGAAATCCCTCTAGGGACATAGAAATCCCTCTATGGACATAGAAATCCCTCTAGGGACATATAAATCTATCCCTCTAGGGACATAGAAATCCCTCTAGGGACCTAGAAATCCCTCTAGGGACATAGAAATCCCTCTAGGGACATAGAAATCCCTCTAGGGACATAGAAATCTATCCCTCTAGGGACATAGAAATCCCTCTAGGGACCTAGAAATCCCTCTAGGGACCTAGAAATCCCTCTAGGGACATTGAAATCCCTCTAGGGACCTAGAAATCCCTCTAGGGACCTAGAAATCCCTCTAGGGACATAGAAATCCCTCTAGGGACCTAGAAATCTCTCTAGGGACATAGAAATCCCTCTAGGGACATAGAAATCTATCCCTCTAGGGACCTAGAAATCCCTCTAGGGACCTAGAAATCCCTCTAGGGACATAGAAATCTCTCTCTCTAGGGACCTAGAAACCCCTCTAGGGACATAGAAATCTCTCTCTCTAGGGACCTAGAAATCCCTCTAGGGACCTAGAAATCCCTCTAGCGACATAGAAATCCCTCTAGCGACATAGAAATCCCTCTAGGGACATAGAAATCCCTCTAGGGACATAGAAATCCCTATAGGGACATAGAAATCCCTCTAGGGACATAGAAATCTATCCCTCTAGGGACATAGAAATCCCTCTAGGGACATAGAAATCCCTCTAGGGACATTGAAATCCCTCTAGGGACATAGAAATCCCTCTAGGGACCTAGAAATCTATCCCTCTAGGGACCTAGAAATCCCTCTAGGGACATTGAAATCCCTCTAGGGACCTAGAAATCTCTCTAGTGACATAGAAATCCCTCTAGGGACATAGAAATCTATCCCTCTAGGGACCTAGAAATCCCTCTAGGGACCTAGAAATCCCTCTAGGGACATAGAAATCCCTCTAGCGACATAGAAATCCCTCTAGGGACATAGAAATCTATCCCTCTAGGGACATAGAAATCCCTCTAGGGACCTAGAAATCCCTCTAGGGACATTGAAATCTATCCCTCTAGGGACCTAGAAATCCCTCTAGGGACATTGAAATCCCTCTAGGGACCTAGAAATCTTTCTAGGGACATAGAAATCTCTCTAGGGACCTAGAAATCCCTCTAGGGACCTAGAAATCAATCTAGGGACCTAGAAATCCCTCTAGGGACCTAGAAATCTCTCTAGGGACATAGAAATCCCTCTAGGGACATAGAAATCTATCCCTCTAGGGACCTAGAAATCCCTCTAGGGACCTAGAAATCCCTCTAGGGACATAGAAATCTCTCCCTCTAGGGACCTAGAAATCCCTCTAGGGACATTGAAATCCCTCTAGGGACCTAGAAATCCCTCTAGGGACATTGAAATCCCTCTAGGGACCTAGAAATCTATCCCTCTAGGGACCTAGAAATCCCTCTAGGGACATTGAAATCCCTCTAGGGACCTAGAAATCTATCCCTCTAGGGACCTAGAAATCCCTCTAGCGACATAGAAATCCCTCTAGCGACATAGAAATCCCTCTAGGGACATAGAAATCTATCGCTCTAGGGACATAGAAATCCCTCTAGGGACCTAGAAATCCCTCTAGGGACATAGAAATCTATCCCTCTAGGGACCTAGAAATCCCTCTAGGGACATAGAAATCCCTCTATGGACATAGAAATCCCTCTAGGGACATATAAATCTATCCCTCTAGGGACATAGAAATCCCTCTAGGGACCTAGAAATCCCTCTAGGGACATAGAAATCCCTCTAGGGACATAGAAATCTATCCCTCTAGGGACATAGAAATCCCTCTAGGGACCTAGAAATCCCTCTAGGGACCTAGAAATCCCTCTAGGGACATTGAAATCCCTCTAGGGACCTAGAAATCCCTCTAGGGACCTAGAAATCCCTCTAGGGACATAGAAATCCCTCTAGGGACCTAGAAATCTCTCTAGGGACATAGAAATCCCTCTAGGGACATAGAAATCTATCCCTCTAGGGACCTAGAAATCCCTCTAGGGACCTAGAAATCCCTCTAGGGACATAGAAATCTCTCTCTCTAGGGACCTAGAAATCCCTCTAGGGACATAGAAATCTCTCTCTCTAGGGACCTAGAAATCCCTCTAGGGACCTAGAAATCCCTCTAGGGACATAGAAATCTATCCCTCTAGGGACCTAGAAATCCCTCTAGGGACATAGAAATCCCTCTATGGACATAGAAATCCCTCTAGGGACATATAAATCTATCCCTCTAGGGACATAGAAATCCCTCTAGGGACCTAGAAATCCCTCTAGGGACATAGAAATCCCTCTAGGGACATAGAAATCCCTCTAGGGACATAGAAATCTATCCCTCTAGGGACATAGAAATCCCTCTAGGGACCTAGAAATCCCTCTAGGGACCTAGAAATCCCTCTAGGGACATTGAAATCCCTCTAGGGACCTAGAAATCCTTCTAGGGACCTAGAAATCCCTCTAGGGACATAGAAATCCCTCTAGGGACCTAGAAATCTCTCTAGGGACATAGAAATCCCTCTAGGGACATAGAAATCTATCCCTCTAGGGACCTAGAAATCCCTCTAGGGACCTAGAAATCCCTCTAGGGACATAGAAATCTCTCTCTCTAGGGACCTAGAAACCCCTCTAGGGACATAGAAATCCCTATAGGGACATAGAAATCCCTCTAGGGACATAGAAATCTATCCCTCTAGGGACATAGAAATCCCTCTAGGGACATAGAAATCCCTCTAGGGACATAGAAATCCCTCTAGCGACATAGAAATCCCTCTAGGGACCTAGAAATCCCTCTAGGGACATTGAAATCCCTCTAGGGACCTAGAAATCTATCCCTCTAGGGACCTAGAAATCCCTCTAGGGACATTGAAATCCCTCTAGGGACCTAGAAATCTATCCCTCTAGGGACCTAGAAATCCCTCTAGCGACATAGAAATCCCTCTAGCGACATAGAAATCCCTCTAGGGACATAGAAATCTATCGCTCTAGGGACATAGAAATCCCTCTAGGGACCTAGAAATCCCTCTAGGGACATAGAAATCTATCCCTCTAGGGACCTAGAAATCCCTCTAGGGACATAGAAATCCCTCTATGGACATAGAAATCCCTCTAGGGACATATAAATCTATCCCTCTAGGGACATAGAAATCCCTCTAGGGACCTAGAAATCCCTCTAGGGACATAGAAATCCCTCTAGGGACATAGAAATCTATCCCTCTAGGGACATAGAAATCCCTCTAGGGACCTAGAAATCCCTCTAGGGACATTGAAATCCCTCTAGGGACCTAGAAATCCCTCTAGGGACCTAGAAATCCCTCTAGGGACATAGAAATCCCTCTAGGGACCTAGAAATCTCTCTAGGGACATAGAAATCCCTCTAGGGACATAGAAATCTATCCCTCTAGGGACCTAGAAATCCCTCTAGGGACATAGAAATCTCTCTCTCTAGGGACCTAGAAATCCCTCTAGGGACATAGAAATCTCTCTCTCTAGGGACCTAGAAATCCCTCCAGGGACCTAGAAATCCCTCTAGGGACATAGAAATCTATCCCTCTAGGGACCTAGAAATCCCTCTAGGGACATAGAAATCCCTCTATGGACATAGAAATCCCTCTAGGGACATATAAATCTATCCCTCTAGGGACATAGAAATCCCTCTAGGGACCTAGAAATCCCTCTAGGGACATAGAAATCCCTCTAGGGACATAGAAATCCCTCTAGGGACATAGAAATCTATCCCTCTAGGGACATAGAAATCCCTCTAGGGACCTAGAAATCCCTCTAGGGACCTAGAAATCCCTCTAGGGACATTGAAATCCCTCTAGGGACCTAGAAATCCCTCTAGGGACCTAGAAATCCCTCTAGGGACATAGAAATCCCTCTAGGGACCTAGAAATCTCTCTAGGGACATAGAAATCCCTCTAGGGACATAGAAATCTATCCCTCTAGGGACCTAGAAATCCCTCTAGGGACCTAGAAATCCCTCTAGGGACATAGAAATCTCTCTCTCTAGGGACCTAGAAACCCCTCTAGGGACATAGAAATCTCTCTCTCTAGGGACCTAGAAATCCCTCTAGGGACCTAGAAATCCCTCTAGCGACATAGAAATCCCTCTAGCGACATAGAAATCCCTCTAGGGACATAGAAATCCCTCTAGGGACATAGAAATCCCTATAGGGACATAGAAATCCCTCTAGGGACATAGAAATCTATCCCTCTAGGGACATAGAAATCCCTCTAGGGACATAGAAATCCCTCTAGGGACATTGAAATCCCTCTAGGGACATAGAAATCCCTCTAGGGACCTAGAAATCTATCCCTCTAGGGACCTAGAAATCCCTCTAGGGACATTGAAATCCCTCTAGGGACCTAGAAATCTCTCTAGTGACATAGAAATCCCTCTAGGGACATAGAAATCTATCCCTCTAGGGACCTAGAAATCCCTCTAGGGACCTAGAAATCCCTCTAGGGACATAGAAATCCCTCTAGCGACATAGAAATCCCTCTAGGGACATAGAAATCTATCCCTCTAGGGACATTGAAATCCCTCTAGGGACCTAGAAATCCCTCTAGGGACATAGAAATCTATCCCTCTAGGGACCTAGAAATCCCTCTAGGGACATAGAAATCCCTCTATGGACATAGAAATCCCTCTAGGGACATATAAATCTATCCCTCTAGGGACATAGAAATCCCTCTAGGGACCTAGAAATCCCTCTAGGGACATAGAAATCCCTCTAGGGACATAGAAATCTATCCCTCTAGGGACATAGAAATCCCTCTAGGGACCTAGAAATCCCTCTAGGGACCTAGAAATCCCTCTAGGGACATTGAAATCCCTCTAGGGACCTAGAAATCCCTCTAGGGACCTAGAAATCCCTCTAGGGACATAGAAATCCCTCTAGGGACCTAGAAATCCCTCTAGGGACCTAGAAATCCCTCTAGGGACATAGAAATCCCTCTAGGGACCTAGAAATCTCTCTAGGGACATAGAAATCCCTCTAGGGACATAGAAATCTATCCCTCTAGGGACCTAGAAATCCCTCTAGGGACCTAGAAATCCCTCTAGGGACATAGAAATCTCTCTCTCTAGGGACCTAGAAACCCCTCTAGGGACATAGAAATCTCTCTCTCTAGGGACCTAGAAATCCCTCTAGGGACCTAGAAATCCCTCTAGCGACATAGAAATCCCTCTAGCGACATAGAAATCCCTCTAGGGACATAGAAATCCCTCTAGGGACATAGAAATCCCTATAGGGACATAGAAATCCCTCTAGGGACATAGAAATCTATCCCTCTAGGGACATAGAAATCCCTCTAGGGACATAGAAATCCCTCTAGGGACATTGAAATCCCTCTAGGGACATAGAAATCCCTCTAGGGACCTAGAAATCTATCCCTCTAGGGACCTAGAAATCCCTCTAGGGACATTGAAATCCCTCTAGGGACCTAGAAATCTCTCTAGTGACATAGAAATCCCTCTAGGGACATAGAAATCTATCCCTCTAGGGACCTAGAAATCCCTCTAGGGACCTAGAAATCCCTCTAGGGACATAGAAATCCCTCTAGCGACATAGAAATCCCTCTAGGGACATAGAAATCTATCCCTCTAGGGACATAGAAATCCCTCTAGGGACCTAGAAATCCCTCTAGGGACATTGAAATCTATCCCTCTAGGGACCTAGAAATCCCTCTAGGGACATTGAAATCCCTCTAGGGACCTAGAAATCTTTCTAGGGACATAGAAATCTCTCTAGGGACCTAGAAATCCCTCTAGGGACCTAGAAATCAATCTAGGGACCTAGAAATCCCTCTAGGGACCTAGAAATCTCTCTAGGGACATAGAAATCCCTCTAGGGACATAGAAATCTATCCCTCTAGGGACCTAGAAATCCCTCTAGGGACCTAGAAATCCCTCTAGGGACATAGAAATCTCTCCCTCTAGGGACCTAGAAATCCCTCTAGGGACATTGAAATCCCTCTAGGGACCTAGAAATCCCTCTAGGGACATTGAAATCCCTCTAGGGACCTAGAAATCTATCCCTCTAGGGACCTAGAAATCCCTCTAGGGACATTGAAATCCCTCTAGGGACCTAGAAATCTATCCCTCTAGGGACCTAGAAATCCCTCTAGCGACATAGAAATCCCTCTAGCGACATAGAAATCCCTCTAGGGACATAGAAATCTATCGCTCTAGGGACATAGAAATCCCTCTAGGGACCTAGAAATCCCTCTAGGGACATAGAAATCTATCCCTCTAGGGACCTAGAAATCCCTCTAGGGACATAGAAATCCCTCTATGGACATAGAAATCCCTCTAGGGACATATAAATCTATCCCTCTAGGGACATAGAAATCCCTCTAGGGACCTAGAAATCCCTCTAGGGACATAGAAATCCCTCTAGGGACATAGAAATCTATCCCTCTAGGGACATAGAAATCCCTCTAGGGACCTAGAAATCCCTCTAGGGACCTAGAAATCCCTCTAGGGACATTGAAATCCCTCTAGGGACCTAGAAATCCCTCTAGGGACCTAGAAATCCCTCTAGGGACATAGAAATCCCTCTAGGGACCTAGAAATCTCTCTAGGGACATAGAAATCCCTCTAGGGACATAGAAATCTATCCCTCTAGGGACCTAGAAATCCCTCTAGGGACCTAGAAATCCCTCTAGGGACATAGAAATCTCTCTCTCTAGGGACCTAGAAATCCCTCTAGGGACATAGAAATCTCTCTCTCTAGGGACCTAGAAATCCCTCTAGGGACCTAGAAATCCCTCTAGGGACATAGAAATCTATCCCTCTAGGGACCTAGAAATCCCTCTAGGGACATAGAAATCCCTCTATGGACATAGAAATCCCTCTAGGGACATATAAATCTATCCCTCTAGGGACATAGAAATCCCTCTAGGGACCTAGAAATCCCTCTAGGGACATAGAAATCCCTCTAGGGACATAGAAATCCCTCTAGGGACATAGAAATCTATCCCTCTAGGGACATAGAAATCCCTCTAGGGACCTAGAAATCCCTCTAGGGACCTAGAAATCCCTCTAGGGACATTGAAATCCCTCTAGGGACCTAGAAATCCTTCTAGGGACCTAGAAATCCCTCTAGGGACATAGAAATCCCTCTAGGGACCTAGAAATCTCTCTAGGGACATAGAAATCCCTCTAGGGACATAGAAATCTATCCCTCTAGGGACCTAGAAATCCCTCTAGGGACCTAGAAATCCCTCTAGGGACATAGAAATCTCTCTCTCTAGGGACCTAGAAACCCCTCTAGGGACATAGAAATCCCTATAGGGACATAGAAATCCCTCTAGGGACATAGAAATCTATCCCTCTAGGGACATAGAAATCCCTCTAGGGACATAGAAATCCCTCTAGGGACATAGAAATCCCTCTAGCGACATAGAAATCCCTCTAGGGACCTAGAAATCCCTCTAGGGACATTGAAATCCCTCTAGGGACCTAGAAATCTATCCCTCTAGGGACCTAGAAATCCCTCTAGGGACATTGAAATCCCTCTAGGGACCTAGAAATCTATCCCTCTAGGGACCTAGAAATCCCTCTAGCGACATAGAAATCCCTCTAGCGACATAGAAATCCCTCTAGGGACATAGAAATCTATCGCTCTAGGGACATAGAAATCCCTCTAGGGACCTAGAAATCCCTCTAGGGACATAGAAATCTATCCCTCTAGGGACCTAGAAATCCCTCTAGGGACATAGAAATCCCTCTATGGACATAGAAATCCCTCTAGGGACATATAAATCTATCCCTCTAGGGACATAGAAATCCCTCTAGGGACCTAGAAATCCCTCTAGGGACATAGAAATCCCTCTAGGGACATAGAAATCTATCCCTCTAGGGACATAGAAATCCCTCTAGGGACCTAGAAATCCCTCTAGGGACATTGAAATCCCTCTAGGGACCTAGAAATCCCTCTAGGGACCTAGAAATCCCTCTAGGGACATAGAAATCCCTCTAGGGACCTAGAAATCTCTCTAGGGACATAGAAATCCCTCTAGGGACATAGAAATCTATCCCTCTAGGGACCTAGAAATCCCTCTAGGGACATAGAAATCTCTCTCTCTAGGGACCTAGAAATCCCTCTAGGGACATAGAAATCTCTCTCTCTAGGGACCTAGAAATCCCTCCAGGGACCTAGAAATCCCTCTAGGGACATAGAAATCTATCCCTCTAGGGACCTAGAAATCCCTCTAGGGACATAGAAATCCCTCTATGGACATAGAAATCCCTCTAGGGACATATAAATCTATCCCTCTAGGGACATAGAAATCCCTCTAGGGACCTAGAAATCCCTCTAGGGACATAGAAATCCCTCTAGGGACATAGAAATCCCTCTAGGGACATAGAAATCTATCCCTCTAGGGACATAGAAATCCCTCTAGGGACCTAGAAATCCCTCTAGGGACCTAGAAATCCCTCTAGGGACATTGAAATCCCTCTAGGGACCTAGAAATCCCTCTAGGGACCTAGAAATCCCTCTAGGGACATAGAAATCCCTCTAGGGACCTAGAAATCTCTCTAGGGACATAGAAATCCCTCTAGGGACATAGAAATCTATCCCTCTAGGGACCTAGAAATCCCTCTAGGGACCTAGAAATCCCTCTAGGGACATAGAAATCTCTCTCTCTAGGGACCTAGAAACCCCTCTAGGGACATAGAAATCTCTCTCTCTAGGGACCTAGAAATCCCTCTAGGGACCTAGAAATCCCTCTAGCGACATAGAAATCCCTCTAGCGACATAGAAATCCCTCTAGGGACATAGAAATCCCTCTAGGGACATAGAAATCCCTATAGGGACATAGAAATCCCTCTAGGGACATAGAAATCTATCCCTCTAGGGACATAGAAATCCCTCTAGGGACATAGAAATCCCTCTAGGGACATTGAAATCCCTCTAGGGACATAGAAATCCCTCTAGGGACCTAGAAATCTATCCCTCTAGGGACCTAGAAATCCCTCTAGGGACATTGAAATCCCTCTAGGGACCTAGAAATCTCTCTAGTGACATAGAAATCCCTCTAGGGACATAGAAATCTATCCCTCTAGGGACCTAGAAATCCCTCTAGGGACCTAGAAATCCCTCTAGGGACATAGAAATCCCTCTAGCGACATAGAAATCCCTCTAGGGACATAGAAATCTATCCCTCTAGGGACATTGAAATCCCTCTAGGGACCTAGAAATCCCTCTAGGGACATAGAAATCTATCCCTCTAGGGACCTAGAAATCCCTCTAGGGACATAGAAATCCCTCTATGGACATAGAAATCCCTCTAGGGACATATAAATCTATCCCTCTAGGGACATAGAAATCCCTCTAGGGACCTAGAAATCCCTCTAGGGACATAGAAATCCCTCTAGGGACATAGAAATCTATCCCTCTAGGGACATAGAAATCCCTCTAGGGACCTAGAAATCCCTCTAGGGACCTAGAAATCCCTCTAGGGACATTGAAATCCCTCTAGGGACCTAGAAATCCCTCTAGGGACCTAGAAATCCCTCTAGGGACATAGAAATCCCTCTAGGGACCTAGAAATCTCTCTAGGGACATAGAAATCCCTCTAGGGACATAGAAATCTATCCCTCTAGGGACCTAGAAATCCCTCTAGGGACCTAGAAATCCCTCTAGGGACATAGAAATCTCTCTCTCTAGGGACCTAGAAATCCCTCTAGGGACATAGAAATCTCTCTCTCTAGGGACCTAGAAATCCCTCTAGGGACCTAGAAATCCCTCTAGGGACATAGAAATCTATCCCTCTAGGGACCTAGAAATCCCTCTAGGGACATAGAAATCCCTCTATGGACATAGAAATCCCTCTAGGGACATATAAATCTATCCCTCTAGGGACATAGAAATCCCTCTAGGGACCTAGAAATCCCTCTAGGGACATAGAAATCCCTCTAGGGACATAGAAATCCCTCTAGGGACATAGAAATCTATCCCTCTAGGGACATAGAAATCCCTCTAGGGACCTAGAAATCCCTCTAGGGACCTAGAAATCCCTCTAGGGACATTGAAATCCCTCTAGGGACCTAGAAATCCTTCTAGGGACCTAGAAATCCCTCTAGGGACCTAGAAATCCCTCTAGGGACCTAGAAATCTCTCTAGGGACATAGAAATCCCTCTAGGGACATAGAAATCTATCCCTCTAGGGACCTAGAAATCCCTCTAGGGACCTAGAAATCCCTCTAGGGACATAGAAATCTCTCTCTCTAGGGACCTAGAAACCCCTCTAGGGACATAGAAATCCCTATAGGGACATAGAAATCCCTCTAGGGACATAGAAATCTATCCCTCTAGGGACATAGAAATCCCTCTAGGGACATAGAAATCCCTCTAGGGACATAGAAATCCCTCTAGCGACATAGAAATCCCTCTAGGGACCTAGAAATCCCTCTAGGGACATTGAAATCCCTCTAGGGACCTAGAAATCTATCCCTCTAGGGACCTAGAAATCCCTCTAGGGACATTGAAATCCCTCTAGGGACCTAGAAATCTATCCCTCTAGGGACCTAGAAATCCCTCTAGCGACATAGAAATCCCTCTAGCGACATAGAAATCCCTCTAGGGACATAGAAATCTATCGCTCTAGGGACATAGAAATCCCTCTAGGGACCTAGAAATCCCTCTAGGGACATAGAAATCTATCCCTCTAGGGACCTAGAAATCCCTCTAGGGACATAGAAATCCCTCTATGGACATAGAAATCCCTCTAGGGACATATAAATCTATCCCTCTAGGGACATAGAAATCCCTCTAGGGACCTAGAAATCCCTCTAGGGACATAGAAATCCCTCTAGGGACATAGAAATCTATCCCTCTAGGGACATAGAAATCCCTCTAGGGACCTAGAAATCCCTCTAGGGACATTGAAATCCCTCTAGGGACCTAGAAATCCCTCTAGGGACCTAGAAATCCCTCTAGGGACATAGAAATCCCTCTAGGGACCTAGAAATCTCTCTAGGGACATAGAAATCCCTCTAGGGACATAGAAATCTATCCCTCTAGGGACCTAGAAATCCCTCTAGGGACATAGAAATCTCTCTCTCTAGGGACCTAGAAATCCCTCTAGGGACATAGAAATCTCTCTCTCTAGGGACCTAGAAATCCCTCCAGGGACCTAGAAATCCCTCTAGGGACATAGAAATCTATCCCTCTAGGGACCTAGAAATCCCTCTAGGGACATAGAAATCCCTCTATGGACATAGAAATCCCTCTAGGGACATATAAATCTATCCCTCTAGGGACATAGAAATCCCTCTAGGGACCTAGAAATCCCTCTAGGGACATAGAAATCCCTCTAGGGACATAGAAATCCCTCTAGGGACATAGAAATCTATCCCTCTAGGGACATAGAAATCCCTCTAGGGACCTAGAAATCCCTCTAGGGACCTAGAAATCCCTCTAGGGACATTGAAATCCCTCTAGGGACCTAGAAATCCCTCTAGGGACCTAGAAATCCCTCTAGGGACATAGAAATCCCTCTAGGGACCTAGAAATCTCTCTAGGGACATAGAAATCCCTCTAGGGACATAGAAATCTATCCCTCTAGGGACCTAGAAATCCCTCTAGGGACCTAGAAATCCCTCTAGGGACATAGAAATCTCTCTCTCTAGGGACCTAGAAACCCCTCTAGGGACATAGAAATCTCTCTCTCTAGGGACCTAGAAATCCCTCTAGGGACCTAGAAATCCCTCTAGCGACATAGAAATCCCTCTAGCGACATAGAAATCCCTCTAGGGACATAGAAATCCCTCTAGGGACATAGAAATCCCTATAGGGACATAGAAATCCCTCTAGGGACATAGAAATCTATCCCTCTAGGGACATAGAAATCCCTCTAGGGACATAGAAATCCCTCTAGGGACATTGAAATCCCTCTAGGGACATAGAAATCCCTCTAGGGACCTAGAAATCTATCCCTCTAGGGACCTAGAAATCCCTCTAGGGACATTGAAATCCCTCTAGGGACCTAGAAATCTCTCTAGTGACATAGAAATCCCTCTAGGGACATAGAAATCTATCCCTCTAGGGACCTAGAAATCCCTCTAGGGACCTAGAAATCCCTCTAGGGACATAGAAATCCCTCTAGCGACATAGAAATCCCTCTAGGGACATAGAAATCTATCCCTCTAGGGACATTGAAATCCCTCTAGGGACCTAGAAATCCCTCTAGGGACATTGAAATCCCTCTAGGGACCTAGAAATCCCTCTAGGGACCTAGAAATCCCTCTAGGGACATAGAAATCCCTCTAGGGACCTAGAAATCTCTCTAGGGACATAGAAATCCCTCTAGGGACATAGAAATCTATCCCTCTAGGGACCTAGAAATCCCTCTAGGGACCTAGAAATCCCTCTAGGGACATAGAAATCTCTCTCTCTAGGGACCTAGAAATCCCTCTAGGGACATAGAAATCTCTCTCTCTAGGGACCTAGAAATCCCTCCAGGGACCTAGAAATCCCTCTAGGGACATAGAAATCTATCCCTCTAGGGACCTAGAAATCCCTCTAGGGACATAGAAATCCCTCTATGGACATAGAAATCCCTCTAGGGACATATAAATCTATCCCTCTAGGGACATAGAAATCCCTCTAGGGACCTAGAAATCCCTCTAGGGACATAGAAATCCCTCTAGGGACATAGAAATCCCTCTAGGGACATAGAAATCTATCCCTCTAGGGACATAGAAATCCCTCTAGGGACCTAGAAATCCCTCTAGGGACATTGAAATCCCTCTAGGGACCTAGAAATCCCTCTAGGGACCTAGAAATCCCTCTAGGGACATAGAAATCCCTCTAGGGACCTAGAAATCTCTCTAGGGACATAGAAATCCCTCTAGGGACATAGAAATCTATCCCTCTAGGGACCTAGAAATCCCTCTAGGGACATAGAAATCTCTCTCTCTAGGGACCTAGAAATCCCTCTAGGGACATAGAAATCTCTCTCTCTAGGGACCTAGAAATCCCTCCAGGGACCTAGAAATCCCTCTAGGGACATAGAAATCTATCCCTCTAGGGACCTAGAAATCCCTCTAGGGACATAGAAATCCCTCTATGGACATAGAAATCCCTCTAGGGACATATAAATCTATCCCTCTAGGGACATAGAAATCCCTCTAGGGACCTAGAAATCCCTCTAGGGACATAGAAATCCCTCTAGGGACATAGAAATCCCTCTAGGGACATAGAAATCTATCCCTCTAGGGACATAGAAATCCCTCTAGGGACCTAGAAATCCCTCTAGGGACCTAGAAATCCCTCTAGGGACATTGAAATCCCTCTAGGGACCTAGAAATCCCTCTAGGGACCTAGAAATCCCTCTAGGGACATAGAAATCCCTCTAGGGACCTAGAAATCTCTCTAGGGACATAGAAATCCCTCTAGGGACATAGAAATCTATCCCTCTAGGGACCTAGAAATCCCTCTAGGGACCTAGAAATCCCTCTAGGGACATAGAAATCTCTCTCTCTAGGGACCTAGAAACCCCTCTAGGGACATAGAAATCTCTCTCTCTAGGGACCTAGAAATCCCTCTAGGGACCTAGAAATCCCTCTAGCGACATAGAAATCCCTCTAGCGACATAGAAATCCCTCTAGGGACATAGAAATCCCTCTAGGGACATAGAAATCCCTATAGGGACATAGAAATCCCTCTAGGGACATAGAAATCTATCCCTCTAGGGACATAGAAATCCCTCTAGGGACATAGAAATCCCTCTAGGGACATTGAAATCCCTCTAGGGACATAGAAATCCCTCTAGGGACCTAGAAATCTATCCCTCTAGGGACCTAGAAATCCCTCTAGGGACATTGAAATCCCTCTAGGGACCTAGAAATCTCTCTAGTGACATAGAAATCCCTCTAGGGACATAGAAATCTATCCCTCTAGGGACCTAGAAATCCCTCTAGGGACCTAGAAATCCCTCTAGGGACATAGAAATCCCTCTAGCGACATAGAAATCCCTCTAGGGACATAGAAATCTATCCCTCTAGGGACATTGAAATCCCTCTAGGGACCTAGAAATCCCTCTAGGGACATTGAAATCCCTCTAGGGACCTAGAAATCCCTCTAGGGACCTAGAAATCCCTCTAGGGACATAGAAATCCCTCTAGGGACCTAGAAATCTCTCTAGGGACATAGAAATCCCTCTAGGGACATAGAAATCTATCCCTCTAGGGACCTAGAAATCCCTCTAGGGACCTAGAAATCCCTCTAGGGACATAGAAATCTCTCTCTCTAGGGACCTAGAAATCCCTCTAGGGACATAGAAATCTCTCTCTCTAGGGACCTAGAAATCCCTCCAGGGACCTAGAAATCCCTCTAGGGACATAGAAATCTATCCCTCTAGGGACCTAGAAATCCCTCTAGGGACATAGAAATCCCTCTATGGACATAGAAATCCCTCTAGGGACATATAAATCTATCCCTCTAGGGACATAGAAATCCCTCTAGGGACCTAGAAATCCCTCTAGGGACATAGAAATCCCTCTAGGGACATAGAAATCCCTCTAGGGACATAGAAATCTATCCCTCTAGGGACATAGAAATCCCTCTAGGGACCTAGAAATCCCTCTAGGGACCTAGAAATCCCTCTAGGGACATTGAAATCCCTCTAGGGACCTAGAAATCCCTCTAGGGACCTAGAAATCCCTCTAGGGACATAGAAATCCCTCTAGGGACCTAGAAATCTCTCTAGGGACATAGAAATCCCTCTAGGGACATAGAAATCTATCCCTCTAGGGACCTAGAAATCCCTCTAGGGACCTAGAAATCCCTCTAGGGACATAGAAATCTCTCTCTCTAGGGACCTAGAAACCCCTCTAGGGACATAGAAATCTCTCTCTCTAGGGACCTAGAAATCCCTCTAGGGACCTAGAAATCCCTCTAGCGACATAGAAATCCCTCTAGCGACATAGAAATCCCTCTAGGGACATAGAAATCCCTCTAGGGACATAGAAATCCCTATAGGGACATAGAAATCCCTCTAGGGACATAGAAATCTATCCCTCTAGGGACATAGAAATCCCTCTAGGGACATAGAAATCCCTCTAGGGACATTGAAATCCCTCTAGGGACATAGAAATCCCTCTAGGGACCTAGAAATCTATCCCTCTAGGGACCTAGAAATCCCTCTAGGGACATTGAAATCCCTCTAGGGACCTAGAAATCTCTCTAGTGACATAGAAATCCCTCTAGGGACATAGAAATCTATCCCTCTAGGGACCTAGAAATCCCTCTAGGGACCTAGAAATCCCTCTAGGGACATAGAAATCCCTCTAGCGACATAGAAATCCCTCTAGGGACATAGAAATCTATCCCTCTAGGGACATAGAAATCCCTCTAGGGACCTAGAAATCCCTCTAGGGACATTGAAATCTATCCCTCTAGGGACCTAGAAATCCCTCTAGGGACATAGAAATCCCTATAGGGACATAGAAATCCCTCTAGGGACATAGAAATCTATCCCTCTAGGGACATAGAAATCCCTCTAGGGACATAGAAATCCCTCTAGGGACATTGAAATCCCTCTAGGGACATAGAAATCCCTCTAGGGACCTAGAAATCTATCCCTCTAGGGACCTAGAAATCCCTCTAGGGACATTGAAATCCCTCTAGGGACCTAGAAATCTCTCTAGTGACATAGAAATCCCTCTAGGGACATAGAAATCTATCCCTCTAGGGACCTAGAAATCCCTCTAGGGACCTAGAAATCCCTCTAGGGACATAGAAATCCCTCTAGCGACATAGAAATCCCTCTAGGGACATAGAAATCTATCCCTCTAGGGACATTGAAATCCCTCTAGGGACCTAGAAATCCCTCTAGGGACATTGAAATCCCTCTAGGGACCTAGAAATCCCTCTAGGGACCTAGAAATCCCTCTAGGGACATAGAAATCCCTCTAGGGACCTAGAAATCTCTCTAGGGACATAGAAATCCCTCTAGGGACATAGAAATCTATCCCTCTAGGGACCTAGAAATCCCTCTAGGGACCTAGAAATCCCTCTAGGGACATAGAAATCTCTCTCTCTAGGGACCTAGAAATCCCTCTAGGGACATAGAAATCTCTCTCTCTAGGGACCTAGAAATCCCTCCAGGGACCTAGAAATCCCTCTAGGGACATAGAAATCTATCCCTCTAGGGACCTAGAAATCCCTCTAGGGACATAGAAATCCCTCTATGGACATAGAAATCCCTCTAGGGACATATAAATCTATCCCTCTAGGGACATAGAAATCCCTCTAGGGACCTAGAAATCCCTCTAGGGACATAGAAATCCCTCTAGGGACATAGAAATCCCTCTAGGGACATAGAAATCTATCCCTCTAGGGACATAGAAATCCCTCTAGGGACCTAGAAATCCCTCTAGGGACCTAGAAATCCCTCTAGGGACATTGAAATCCCTCTAGGGACCTAGAAATCCCTCTAGGGACCTAGAAATCCCTCTAGGGACATAGAAATCCCTCTAGGGACCTAGAAATCTCTCTAGGGACATAGAAATCCCTCTAGGGACATAGAAATCTATCCCTCTAGGGACCTAGAAATCCCTCTAGGGACCTAGAAATCCCTCTAGGGACATAGAAATCTCTCTCTCTAGGGACCTAGAAACCCCTCTAGGGACATAGAAATCTCTCTCTCTAGGGACCTAGAAATCCCTCTAGGGACCTAGAAATCCCTCTAGCGACATAGAAATCCCTCTAGCGACATAGAAATCCCTCTAGGGACATAGAAATCCCTCTAGGGACATAGAAATCCCTATAGGGACATAGAAATCCCTCTAGGGACATAGAAATCTATCCCTCTAGGGACATAGAAATCCCTCTAGGGACATAGAAATCCCTCTAGGGACATTGAAATCCCTCTAGGGACATAGAAATCCCTCTAGGGACCTAGAAATCTATCCCTCTAGGGACCTAGAAATCCCTCTAGGGACATTGAAATCCCTCTAGGGACCTAGAAATCTCTCTAGTGACATAGAAATCCCTCTAGGGACATAGAAATCTATCCCTCTAGGGACCTAGAAATCCCTCTAGGGACCTAGAAATCCCTCTAGGGACATAGAAATCCCTCTAGCGACATAGAAATCCCTCTAGGGACATAGAAATCTATCCCTCTAGGGACATAGAAATCCCTCTAGGGACCTAGAAATCCCTCTAGGGACATTGAAATCTATCCCTCTAGGGACCTAGAAATCCCTCTAGGGACATTGAAATCCCTCTAGGGACCTAGAAATCTCTCTAGGGACATAGAAATCTCTCTAGGGACCTAGAAATCCCTCTAGGGACCTAGAAATCAATCTAGGGACCTAGAAATCCCTCTAGGGACCTAGAAATCTCTCTAGGGACATAGAAATCCCTCTAGGGACATAGAAATCTATCCCTCTAGGGACCTAGAAATCCCTCTAGGGACCTAGAAATCCCTCTAGGGACATAGAAATCTCTCCCTCTAGGGACCTAGAAATCCCTCTAGGGACATTGAAATCCCTCTAGGGACCTAGAAATCCCTCTAGGGACATTGAAATCCCTCTAGGGACCTAGAAATCTATCCCTCTAGGGACCTAGAAATCCCTCTAGGGACATTGAAATCCCTCTAGGGACCTAGAAATCTATCCCTCTAGGGACCTAGAAATCCCTCTAGCGACATAGAAATCCCTCTAGCGACATAGAAATCCCTCTAGGGACATAGAAATCTATCCCTCTAGGGACATAGAAATCCCTCTAGGGACCTAGAAATCCCTCTAGGGACATTGAAATCTATCCCTCTAGGGACCTAGAAATCCCTCTAGGGACATTGAAATCCCTCTAGGGACCTAGAAATCTCTCTAGGGACATAGAAATCTCTCTAGGGACCTAGAAATCCCTCTAGGGACCTAGAAATCAATCTAGGGACCTAGAAATCCCTCTAGGGACCTAGAAATCTCTCTAGGGACATAGAAATCCCTCTAGGGACATAGAAATCTATCCCTCTAGGGACCTAGAAATCCCTCTAGGGACCTAGAAATCCCTCTAGGGACATAGAAATCTCTCCCTCTAGGGACCTAGAAATCCCTCTAGGGACATTGAAATCCCTCTAGGGACCTAGAAATCCCTCTAGGGACATTGAAATCCCTCTAGGGACCTAGAAATCTATCCCTCTAGGGACCTAGAAATCCCTCTAGGGACATTGAAATCCCTCTAGGGACCTAGAAATCTATCCCTCTAGGGACCTAGAAATCCCTCTAGCGACATAGAAATCCCTCTAGGGACATAGAAATCTATCGCTCTAGGGACATAGAAATCCCTCTAGGGACCTAGAAATCCCTCTAGGGACATAGAAATCTATCCCTCTAGGGACCTAGAAATCCCTCTAGGGACATAGAAATCCCTCTATGGACATAGAAATCCCTCTAGGGACATATAAATCTATCCCTCTAGGGACATAGAAATCCCTCTAGGGACCTAGAAATCCCTCTAGGGACATAGAAATCCCTCTAGGGACATAGAAATCTATCCCTCTAGGGACATAGAAATCCCTCTAGGGACCTAGAAATCCCTCTAGGGACCTAGAAATCCCTCTAGGGACATTGAAATCCCTCTAGGGACCTAGAAATCCCTCTAGGGACCTAGAAATCCCTCTAGGGACATAGAAATCCCTCTAGGGACCTAGAAATCTCTCTAGGGACATAGAAATCCCTCTAGGGACATAGAAATCTATCCCTCTAGGGACCTAGAAATCCCTCTAGGGACCTAGAAATCCCTCTAGGGACATAGAAATCTCTCTCTCTAGGGACCTAGAAATCCCTCTAGGGACATAGAAATCTCTCTCTCTAGGGACCTAGAAATCCCTCTAGGGACCTAGAAATCCCTCTAGGGACATAGAAATCTATCCCTCTAGGGACCTAGAAATCCCTCTAGGGACATAGAAATCCCTCTATGGACATAGAAATCCCTCTAGGGACATATAAATCTATCCCTCTAGGGACATAGAAATCCCTCTAGGGACCTAGAAATCCCTCTAGGGACATAGAAATCCCTCTAGGGACATAGAAATCCCTCTAGGGACATAGAAATCTATCCCTCTAGGGACATAGAAATCCCTCTAGGGACCTAGAAATCCCTCTAGGGACCTAGAAATCCCTCTAGGGACATTGAAATCCCTCTAGGGACCTAGAAATCCCTCTAGGGACCTAGAAATCCCTCTAGGGACATAGAAATCCCTCTAGGGACCTAGAAATCTCTCTAGGGACATAGAAATCCCTCTAGGGACATAGAAATCTATCCCTCTAGGGACCTAGAAATCCCTCTAGGGACCTAGAAATCCCTCTAGGGACATAGAAATCTCTCTCTCTAGGGACCTAGAAACCCCTCTAGGGACATAGAAATCTCTCTCTCTAGGGACCTAGAAATCCCTCTAGGGACCTAGAAATCCCTCTAGCGACATAGAAATCCCTCTAGCGACATAGAAATCCCTCTAGGGACATAGAAATCCCTCTAGGGACATAGAAATCCCTATAGGGACATAGAAATCCCTCTAGGGACATAGAAATCTATCCCTCTAGGGACATAGAAATCCCTCTAGGGACATAGAAATCCCTCTAGGGACATTGAAATCCCTCTAGGGACATAGAAATCCCTCTAGGGACCTAGAAATCTATCCCTCTAGGGACCTAGAAATCCCTCTAGGGACATTGAAATCCCTCTAGGGACCTAGAAATCTCTCTAGTGACATAGAAATCCCTCTAGGGACATAGAAATCTATCCCTCTAGGGACCTAGAAATCCCTCTAGGGACCTAGAAATCCCTCTAGGGACATAGAAATCCCTCTAGCGACATAGAAATCCCTCTAGGGACATAGAAATCTATCCCTCTAGGGACATAGAAATCCCTCTAGGGACCTAGAAATCCCTCTAGGGACATTGAAATCTATCCCTCTAGGGACCTAGAAATCCCTCTAGGGACATTGAAATCCCTCTAGGGACCTAGAAATCTCTCTAGGGACATAGAAATCTCTCTAGGGACATAGAAATCCCTCTAGGGACATAGAAATCTATCCCTCTAGGGACCTAGAAATCCCTCTAGGGACCTAGAAATCCCTCTAGGGACCTAGAAATCCCTCTAGGGACCTAGAAATCCCTCTAGGGACCTAGAAATCCCTCTAGGGACATTGAAATCCCTCTAGGGACGTAGAAATCCCTCTAGGGACCTAGAAATCCCTCTAGGGACATAGAAATCCCTCTAGGGACCTAGAAATCTCTCTAGGGACATAGAAATCCCTCTAGGGACATAGAAATCTATCCCTCTAGGGACCTAGAAATCCCTCTAGGGACCTAGAAATCCCTCTAGGGACCTAGAAATCCCTCTAGGGACATAGAAATCTCTCTCTCTAGGGACCTAGAAATCCCTCTAGGGACCTAGAAATCCCTCTAGCGACATAGAAATCCCTCTAGCGACATAGAAATCCCTCTAGGGACATAGAAATCCCTCTAGGGACATAGAAATCCCTATAGGGACATAGAAATCCCTCTAGGGACCTAGAAATCCCTCTAGGGACATTGAAATCTATCCCTCTAGGGACCTAGAAATCCCTCTAGGGACATTGAAATCCCTCTAGGGACCTAGAAATCTCTCTAGGGACATAGAAATCTCTCTAGGGACATAGAAATCCCTCTAGGGACATAGAAATCTATCCCTCTAGGGACCTAGAAATCCCTCTAGGGACCTAGAAATCCCTCTAGGGACCTAGAAATCCCTCTAGGGACCTAGAAATCCCTCTAGGGACCTAGAAATCCCTCTAGGGACATTGAAATCCCTCTAGGGACGTAGAAATCCCTCTAGGGACCTAGAAATCCCTCTAGGGACATAGAAATCCCTCTAGGGACCTAGAAATCTCTCTAGGGACATAGAAATCCCTCTAGGGACATAGAAATCTATCCCTCTAGGGACCTAGAAATCCCTCTAGGGACCTAGAAATCCCTCTAGGGACCTAGAAATCCCTCTAGGGACATAGAAATCTCTCTCTCTAGGGACCTAGAAATCCCTCTAGGGACCTAGAAATCCCTCTAGCGACATAGAAATCCCTCTAGCGACATAGAAATCCCTCTAGGGACATAGAAATCCCTCTAGGGACATAGAAATCCCTATAGGGACATAGAAATCCCTCTAGGGACATAGAAATCTATCCCTCTAGGGACATAGAAATCCCTCTAGGGACATAGAAATCACTCTAGGGACATTGAAATCCCTCTAGGGACATAGAAATCCCTCTAGGGACCTAGAAATCTATCCCTCTAGGGACCTAGAAATCCCTCTAGGGACATTGAAATCCCTCTAGGGACCTAGAAATCTCTCTAGTGACATAGAAATCCCTCTAGGGACATAGAAATCTATCCCTCTAGGGACCTAGAAATCCCTCTAGGGACCTAGAAATCCCTCTAGGGACATAGAAATCCCACTAGCGACATAGAAATCCCTCTAGGGACATAGAAATCTATCCCTCTAGGGACATAGAAATCCCTCTAGGAACCTAGAAATCCCTCTAGGGACATTGAAATCCCTCTAGCGACATAGAAATCCCTCTAGCGACATAGAAATCCCTCTAGGGACATAGAAATCCCTCTAGGGACATAGAAATCCCTATAGGGACATAGAAATCCCTCTAGGGACATAGAAATCTATCCCTCTAGGGACATAGAAATCTATCCCTCTAGGGACATAGAAATCCCTCTAGGGACATAGAAATCCCTCTAGGGACATAGAAATCCCTCTAGCGACATAGAAATCCCTCTAGGGACATAGAAATCCCTCTAGGGACATAGAAATCTATCCCTCTAGGGACATAGAAATCCCTCTAGGGACCTAGAAATCCCTCTAGGGACATTGAAATCTATCCCTCTAGGGACCTAGAAATCCCTCTAGGGACATTGAAATCCCTCTAGGGACCTAGAAATCTCTCTAGGGACATTGAAATCTCTCTAGGGACCTAGAAATCTCTCTAGGGACATAGAAATCTCTCTAGGGACATAGAAATCCCTCTAGGGACATAGAAATCTATCCCTCTAGGGACCTAGAAATCCCTCTAGGGACCTAGAAATCCCTCTAGGGACCTAGAAATCCCTCTAGGGACCTAGAAATCCCTCTAGGGACCTAGAAATCCCTCTAGGGACCTAGAAATCCCTCTAGGGACCTAGAAATCCCTCTAGGGACCTAGAAATCAATCTAGGGACCTAGAAATCCCTCTAGGGACCTAGAAATCCCTCTAGGGACCTAGAAATCCCTCTAGGGACCTAGAAATCCCTCTAGGGACCTAGAAATCCCTCTAGGGACCTAGAAATCCCTCTAGGGACCTAGAAATCCCTCTAGGGACCTAGAAATCAATCTAGGGACCTAGAAATCTCTCTAGGGACATAGAAATCCCTCTAGGGACATAGAAATCTATCCCTCTAGGGACCTAGAAATCCCTCTAGGGACCTAGAAATCCCTCTAGGGACCTAGAAATCCCTCTAGGGACCTAGAAATCCCTCTAGGGACCTAGAAATCCCTCTAGGGACCTAGAAATCCCTCTAGGGACCTAGAAATCCCTCTAGGGACCTAGAAATCAATCTAGGGACCTAGAAATCCCTCTAGGGACATTGAAATCCCTCTAGGGACCTAGAAATCCCTCTATGGACATAGAAATCCCTCTAGGGACATATAAATCTATCCCTCTAGGGACATAGAAATCCCTCTATGGACATAGAAATCCCTCTAGGGACATATAAATCTATCCCTCTAGGGACATAGAAATCCCTCTAGGGACCTAGAAATCCCTCTAGAGACATAGAAATCCCTCTAGGGACATAGAAATCCCTCTAGGGACATAGAAATCTATCCCTCTAGGGACATAGAAATCCCTCTAGGGACCTAGAAATCCCTCTAGGGACCTAGAAATCCCTCTAGGGACATTGAAATCCCTCTAGGGACCTAGAAATCCCTCTAGGGACCTAGAAATCCCTCTAGGGACATAGAAATCCCTCTAGGGACCTAGAAATCTCTCTAGGGACATAGAAATCCCTCTAGGGACATAGAAATCTATCCCTCTAGGGACCTAGAAATCCCTCTAGGGACCTAGAAAACCCTCTAGGGACCTAGAAATCCCTCTAGGGACATAGAAATCTCTCTCTCTAGGGACCTAGAAATCCCTCTAGGGACATAGAAATCTCTCTCTCTAGGGACCTAGAAATCCCTCTAGGGACCTAGAAATCCCTCTAGGGACATAGAAATCTATCCCTCTAGGGACCTAGATATCCCTCTAGGGACATAGAAATCCCTCTATGGACATAGAAATCCCTCTAGGGACATATAAATCTATCCCTCTAGGGACATAGAAATCCCTCTAGGGACCTAGAAATCCCTCTAGGGACATAGAAATCCCTCTAGGGACATAGAAATCCCTCTAGGGACATAGAAATCTATCCCTCTAGGGACATAGAAATCCCTCTAGGGACCTAGAAATCCCTCTAGGGACCTAGAAATCCCTCTAGGGACATTGAAATCCCTCTAGGGACCTAGAAATCCCTCTAGGGACCTAGAAATCCCTCTAGGGACATAGAAATCCCTCTAGGGACCTAGAAATCTCTCTAGGGACATAGAAATCCCTCTAGGGACATAGAAATCTATCCCTCTAGGGACCTAGAAATCCCTCTAGGGACCTAGAAATCCCTCTAGGGACATAGAAATCTCTCTCTCTAGGGACCTAGAAATCCCTCTAGGGACATAGAAATCTCTCTCTCTAGGGACCTAGAAATCCCTCTAGGGACCTAGAAATCCCTCTAGGGACCTAGAAATCCCTCTAGCGACATAGAAATCCCTCTAGCGACATAGAAATCCCTCTAGGGACATAGAAATCCCTCTAGGGACATAGAAATCCCTATAGGGACATAGAAATCCCTCTAGGGACATAGAAATCTATCCCTCTAGGGACCTAGAAATCCCTCTAGGGACCTAGAAATCCCTCTAGGGACATAGAAATCTCTCTAGCGACATAGAAATCCCTCTAGGGACATAGAAATCTATCCCTCTAGGGACATAGAAATCCCTCTAGGGACCTAGAAATCCCTCTAGGGACATTGAAATCTATCCCTCTAGGGACCTAGAAATCCCTCTAGGGACATTGAAATCCCTCTAGGGACCTAGAAATCTCTCTAGGGACATAGAAATCTCTCTAGGGACATAGAAATCCCTCTAGGGACATAGAAATCTATCCCTCTAGGGACCTAGAAATCCCTCTAGGGACCTAGAAATCCCTCTAGGGACCTAGAAATCTCTCTAGGGACATAGAAATCTCTCTCTCTAGGGACCTAGAAATCCCTCTAGGGACATAGAAATCCCTCTAGGGACCTAGAAATCCCTCTAGCGACATAGAAATCCCTCTAGGGACATAGAATTCCCTCTAGGGACATAGAAATCCCTATAGGGACATAGAAATCCCTCTAGGGACATAGAAATCTATCCCTCTAGGGACATAGAAATCCCTCTAGGGACATAGAAATCTATCCCTCTAGGGACATAGAAATCCCTCTAGGGACATAGAAATCCCTCTAGGGACATAGAAATCCCTCTAGCGACATAGAAATCCCTCTAGGGACATAGAAATCTATCCCTCTAGGGACATGGAAATCCCTCTAGGGACCTAGAAATCCCTCTAGGGACATTGAAATCTATCCCTCTAGGGACCTAGAAATCCCTCTAGGGACATTGAAATCCCTCTAGGGACCTAGAAATCTCTCTAGGGACATTGAAATCTCTCTAGGGACCTAGAAATCTCTCTAGGGACATAGAAATCTCTCTAGGGACATAGAAATCCCTCTAGGGACATAGAAATCTATCCCTCTAGGGACCTAGAAATCCCTCTAGGGACCTAGAAATCCCTCTAGGGACCTAGAAATCCCTCTAGGGACCTAGAAATACCTCTAGGGACCTAGAAATCCCTCTAGGGACCTAGAAATCCCTCTAGGGACCTAGAAATCAATCTAGGGACCTAGAAATCCCTCTAGGGACCTAGAAATCTCTCTAGGGACATAGAAATCCCTCTAGGGACATAGAAATCTATCCCTCTAGGGACCTAGAAATCCCTCTAGGGACCTAGAAATCCCTCTAGGGACCTAGAAATCCCTCTAGGGACCTAGAAATCCCTCTAGGGACCTAGAAATCCCTCTAGGGACATAGAAATCTCTCCCTCTAGGGACCTAGAAATCCCTCTAGGGACATTGAAATCCCTCTAGGGACCTAGAAATCCCTCTAGGGACATTGAAATCCCTCTAGGGACCTAGAAATCTATCCCTCTAGGGACCTAGAAATCCCTCTAGGGACATTGAAATCCCTCTAGGGACCTAGAAATCTATCCCTCTAGGGACCTAGAAATCCCTCTAGCGACATAGAAATCCCTCTAGCGACATAGAAATCCCTCTAGGGACATAGAAATCTATCGCTCTAGGGACATAGAAATCCCTCTAGGGACCTAGAAATCCCTCTAGGGACATAGAAATCTATCCCTCTAGGGACCTAGAAATCCCTCTAGGGACATAGAAATCCCTCTATGGACATAGAAATCCCTCTAGGGACATATAAATCTATCCCTCTAGGGACATAGAAATCCCTCTAGGGACCTAGAAATCCCTCTAGGGACATAGAAATCCCTCTAGGGACATAGAAATCTATCCCTCTAGGGACATAGAAATCCCTCTAGGGACCTAGAAATCCCTCTAGGGACCTAGAAATCCCTCTAGGGACATTGAAATCCCTCTAGGGACCTAGAAATCCCTCTAGGGACCTAGAAATCCCTCTAGGGACATAGAAATCCCTCTAGGGACCTAGAAATCTCTCTAGGGACATAGAAATCCCTCTAGGGACATAGAAATCTATCCCTCTAGGGACCTAGAAATCCCTCTAGGGACCTAGAAATCCCTCTAGGGACATAGAAATCTCTCTCTCTAGGGACCTAGAAATCCCTCTAGGGAAATAGAAATCTCTCTCTCTAGGGACCTAGAAATCCCTCCAGGGACCTAGAAATCCCTCTAGGGACATAGAAATCTATCCCTCTAGGGACCTAGAAATCCCTCTAGGGACATAGAAATCCCTCTATGGACATAGAAATCCCTCTAGGGACATATAAATCTATCCCTCTAGGGACATAGAAATCCCTCTAGGGACCTAGAAATCCCTCTAGGGACATAGAAATCCCTCTAGGGACATAGAAATCCCTCTAGGGACATAGAAATCTATCCCTCTAGGGACATAGAAATCCCTCTAGGGACCTAGAAATCCCTCTAGGGACCTAGAAATCCCTCTAGGGACATTGAAATCCCTCTAGGGACCTAGAAATCCCTCTAGGGACCTAGAAATCCCTCTAGGGACATAGAAATCCCTCTAGGGACCTAGAAATCTCTCTAGGGACATAGAAATCCCTCTAGGGACATAGAAATCTATCCCTCTAGGGACCTAGAAATCCCTCTAGGGACCTAGAAATCCCTCTAGGGACATAGAAATCTCTCTCTCTAGGGACCTAGAAACCCCTCTAGGGACATAGAAATCTCTCTCTCTAGGGACCTAGAAATCCCTCTAGGGACCTAGAAATCCCTCTAGCGACATAGAAATCCCTCTAGCGACATAGAAATCCCTCTAGGGACATAGAAATCCCTCTAGGGACATAGAAATCCCTATAGGGACATAGAAATCCCTCTAGGGACATAGAAATCTATCCCTCTAGGGACATAGAAATCCCTCTAGGGACATAGAAATCCCTCTAGGGACATTGAAATCCCTCTAGGGACATAGAAATCCCTCTAGGGACCTAGAAATCTATCCCTCTAGGGACCTAGAAATCCCTCTAGGGACATTGAAATCCCTCTAGGGACCTAGAAATCTCTCTAGTGACATAGAAATCCCTCTAGGGACATAGAAATCTATCCCTCTAGGGACCTAGAAATCCCTCTAGGGACCTAGAAATCCCTCTAGGGACATAGAAATCCCTCTAGCGACATAGAAATCCCTCTAGGGACATAGAAATCTATCCCTCTAGGGACATAGAAATCCCTCTAGGGACCTAGAAATCCCTCTAGGGACATTGAAATCTATCCCTCTAGGGACCTAGAAATCCCTCTAGGGACATTGAAATCCCTCTAGGGACCTAGAAATCTCTCTAGGGACATAGAAATCTCTCTAGGGACCTAGAAATCCCTCTAGGGACCTAGAAATCAATCTAGGGACCTAGAAATCCCTCTAGGGACCTAGAAATCTCTCTAGGGACATAGAAATCCCTCTAGGGACATAGAAATCTATCCCTCTAGGGACCTAGAAATCCCTCTAGGGACCTAGAAATCCCTCTAGGGACATAGAAATCTCTCCCTCTAGGGACCTAGAAATCCCTCTAGGGACATTGAAATCCCTCTAGGGACCTAGAAATCCCTCTAGGGACATTGAAATCCCTCTAGGGACCTAGAAATCTATCCCTCTAGGGACCTAGAAATCCCTCTAGGGACATTGAAATCCCTCTAGGGACCTAGAAATCTATCCCTCTAGGGACCTAGAAATCCCTCTAGCGACATAGAAATCCCTCTAGCGACATAGAAATCCCTCTAGGGACATAGAAATCTATCGCTCTAGGGACATAGAAATCCCTCTAGGGACCTAGAAATCCCTCTAGGGACCTAGAAATCCCTCTAGGGACATAGAAATCCCTCTAGGGACCTAGAAATCTCTCTAGGGACATAGAAATCCCTCTAGGGACATAGAAATCTATCCCTCTAGGGACCTAGAAATCCCTCTAGGGACCTAGAAATCCCTCTAGGGACATAGAAATCTCTCTCTCTAGGGACCTAGAAATCCCTCTAGGGAAATAGAAATCTCTCTCTCTAGGGACCTAGAAATCCCTCCAGGGACCTAGAAATCCCTCTAGGGACATAGAAATCTATCCCTCTAGGGACCTAGAAATCCCTCTAGGGACATAGAAATCCCTCTATGGACATAGAAATCCCTCTAGGGACATATAAATCTATCCCTCTAGGGACATAGAAATCCCTCTAGGGACCTAGAAATCCCTCTAGGGACATAGAAATCCCTCTAGGGACATAGAAATCCCTCTAGGGACATAGAAATCTATCCCTCTAGGGACATAGAAATCCCTTTAGGGACCTAGAAATCCCTCTAGGGACCTAGAAATCCCTCTAGGGACATTGAAATCCCTCTAGGGACCTAGAAATCCCTCTAGGGACCTAGAAATCCCTCTAGGGACATAGAAATCCCTCTAGGGACCTAGAAATCTCTCTAGGGACATAGAAATCCCTCTAGGGACATAGAAATCTATCCCTCTAGGGACCTAGAAATCCCTCTAGGGACCTAGAAATCCCTCTAGGGACATAGAAATCTCTCTCTCTAGGGACCTAGAAACCCCTCTAGGGACATAGAAATCTCTCTCTCTAGGGACCTAGAAATCCCTCTAGGGACCTAGAAATCCCTCTAGCGACATAGAAATCCCTCTAGCGACATAGAAATCCCTCTAGGGACATAGAAATCCCTCTAGGGACATAGAAATCCCTATAGGGACATAGAAATCCCTCTAGGGACATAGAAATCTATCCCTCTAGGGACATAGAAATCCCTCTAGGGACATAGAAATCCCTCTAGGGACATTGAAATCCCTCTAGGGACATAGAAATCCCTCTAGGGACCTAGAAATCTATCCCTCTAGGGACCTAGAAATCCCTCTAGGGACATTGAAATCCCTCTAGGGACCTAGAAATCTCTCTAGTGACATAGAAATCCCTCTAGGGACATAGAAATCTATCCCTCTAGGGACCTAGAAATCCCTCTAGGGACCTAGAAATCCCTCTAGGGACATAGAAATCCCTCTAGCGACATAGAAATCCCTCTAGGGACATAGAAATCTATCCCTCTAGGGACATAGAAATCCCTCTAGGGACCTAGAAATCCCTCTAGGGACATTGAAATCTATCCCTCTAGGGACCTAGAAATCCCTCTAGGGACATTGAAATCCCTCTAGGGACCTAGAAATCTCTCTAGGGACATAGAAATCTCTCTAGGGACCTAGAAATCCCTCTAGGGACCTAGAAATCAATCTAGGGACCTAGAAATCCCTCTAGGGACCTAGAAATCTCTCTAGGGACATAGAAATCCCTCTAGGGACATAGAAATCTATCCCTCTAGGGACCTAGAAATCCCTCTAGGGACCTAGAAATCCCTCTAGGGACATAGAAATCTCTCCCTCTAGGGACCTAGAAATCCCTCTAGGGACATTGAAATCCCTCTAGGGACCTAGAAATCCCTCTAGGGACATTGAAATCCCTCTAGGGACCTAGAAATCTATCCCTCTAGGGACCTAGAAATCCCTCTAGGGACATTGAAATCCCTCTAGGGACCTAGAAATCTATCCCTCTAGGGACCTAGAAATCCCTCTAGCGACATAGAAATCCCTCTAGCGACATAGAAATCCCTCTAGGGACATAGAAATCTATCGCTCTAGGGACATAGAAATCCCTCTAGGGACCTAGAAATCCCTCTAGGGACATAGAAATCTATCCCTCTAGGGACCTAGAAATCCCTCTAGGGACATAGAAATCCCTCTATGGACATAGAAATCCCTCTAGGGACATATAAATCTATCCCTCTAGGGACATAGAAATCCCTCTAGGGACCTAGAAATCCCTCTAGGGACATAGAAATCCCTCTAGGGACATAGAAATCTATCCCTCTAGGGACATAGAAATCCCTCTAGGGACCTAGAAATCCCTCTAGGGACCTAGAAATCCCTCTAGGGACATTGAAATCCCTCTAGGGACCTAGAAATCCCTCTAGGGACCTAGAAATCCCTCTAGGGACATAGAAATCCCTCTAGGGACCTAGAAATCTCTCTAGGGACATAGAAATCCCTCTAGGGACATAGAAATCTATCCCTCTAGGGACCTAGAAATCCCTCTAGGGACCTAGAAATCCCTCTAGGGACATAGAAATCTCTCTCTCTAGGGACCTAGAAATCCCTCTAGGGACATAGAAATCTCTCTCTCTAGGGACCTAGAAATCCCTCTAGGGACCTAGAAATCCCTCTAGGGACATAGAAATCTATCCCTCTAGGGACCTAGAAATCCCTCTAGGGACATAGAAATCCCTCTATGGACATAGAAATCCCTCTAGGGACATATAAATCTATCCCTCTAGGGACATAGAAATCCCTCTAGGGACCTAGAAATCCCTCTAGGGACATAGAAATCCCTCTAGGGACATAGAAATCCCTCTAGGGACATAGAAATCTATCCCTCTAGGGACATAGAAATCCCTCTAGGGACCTAGAAATCCCTCTAGGGACCTAGAAATCCCTCTAGGGACATTGAAATCCCTCTAGGGACCTAGAAATCCCTCTAGGGACCTAGAAATCCCTCTAGGGACATAGAAATCCCTCTAGGGACCTAGAAATCTCTCTAGGGACATAGAAATCCCTCTAGGGACATAGAAATCTATCCCTCTAGGGACCTAGAAATCCCTCTAGGGACCTAGAAATCCCTCTAGGGACATAGAAATCTCTCTCTCTAGGGACCTAGAAACCCCTCTAGGGACATAGAAATCTCTCTCTCTAGGGACCTAGAAATCCCTCTAGGGACCTAGAAATCCCTCTAGCGACATAGAAATCCCTCTAGCGACATAGAAATCCCTCTAGGGACATAGAAATCCCTCTAGGGACATAGAAATCCCTATAGGGACATAGAAATCCCTCTAGGGACATAGAAATCTATCCCTCTAGGGACATAGAAATCCCTCTAGGGACATAGAAATCCCTCTAGGGACATTGAAATCCCTCTAGGGACATAGAAATCCCTCTAGGGACCTAGAAATCTATCCCTCTAGGGACCTAGAAATCCCTCTAGGGACATTGAAATCCCTCTAGGGACCTAGAAATCTCTCTAGTGACATAGAAATCCCTCTAGGGACATAGAAATCTATCCCTCTAGGGACCTAGAAATCCCTCTAGGGACCTAGAAATCCCTCTAGGGACATAGAAATCCCTCTAGCGACATAGAAATCCCTCTAGGGACATAGAAATCTATCCCTCTAGGGACATAGAAATCCCTCTAGGGACCTAGAAATCCCTCTAGGGACATTGAAATCTATCCCTCTAGGGACCTAGAAATCCCTCTAGGGACATTGAAATCCCTCTAGGGACCTAGAAATCTCTCTAGGGACATAGAAATCTCTCTAGGGACATAGAAATCCCTCTAGGGACATAGAAATCTATCCCTCTAGGGACCTAGAAATCCCTCTAGGGACCTAGAAATCCCTCTAGGGACCTAGAAATCCCTCTAGGGACCTAGAAATCCCTCTAGGGACCTAGAAATCCCTCTAGGGACATTGAAATCCCTCTAGGGACCTAGAAATCCCTCTAGGGACCTAGAAATCCCTCTAGGGACATAGAAATCCCTCTAGGGACCTAGAAATCTCTCTAGGGACATAGAAATCCCTCTAGGGACATAGAAATCTATCCCTCTAGGGACCTAGAAATCCCTCTAGGGACCTAGAAATCCCTCTAGGGACCTAGAAATCCCTCTAGGGACATAGAAATCTCTCTCTCTAGGGACCTAGAAATCCCTCTAGGGACCTAGAAATCCCTCTAGCGACATAGAAATCCCTCTAGCGACATAGAAATCCCTCTAGGGACATAGAAATCCCTCTAGGGACATAGAAATCCCTATAGGGACATAGAAATCCCTCTAGGGACATAGAAATCTATCCCTCTAGGGACATAGAAATCCCTCTAGGGACATAGAAATCACTCTAGGGACATTGAAATCCCTCTAGGGACATAGAAATCCCTCTAGGGACCTAGAAATCTATCCCTCTAGGGACCTAGAAATCCCTCTAGGGACATTGAAATCCCTCTAGGGACCTAGAAATCTCTCTAGTGACATAGAAATCCCTCTAGGGACATAGAAATCTATCCCTCTAGGGACCTAGAAATCCCTCTAGGGACCTAGAAATCCCTCTAGGGACATAGAAATCTCTCTCTCTAGGGACCTAGAAATCCCTCTAGGGACCTAGAAATCCCTCTAGCGACATAGAAATCCCTCTAGCGACATAGAAATCCCTCTAGGGACATAGAAATCCCTCTAGGGACATAGAAATCCCTATAGGGACATAGAAATCCCTCTAGGGACATAGAAATCTATCCCTCTAGGGACATAGAAATCCCTCTAGGGACATAGAAATCACTCTAGGGACATTGAAATCCCTCTAGGGACATAGAAATCCCTCTAGGGACATAGAAATCTATCCCTCTAGGGACCTAGAAATCCCTCTAGGGACCTAGAAATCCCTCTAGGGACCTAGAAATCCCTCTAGGGACATAGAAATCTCTCTCTCTAGGGACCTAGAAATCCCTCTAGGGACCTAGAAATCCCTCTAGCGACATAGAAATCCCTCTAGCGACATAGAAATCCCTCTAGGGACATAGAAATCCCTCTAGGGACATAGAAATCCCTATAGGGACATAGAAATCCCTCTAGGGACATAGAAATCTATCCCTCTAGGGACATAGAAATCCCTCTAGGGACATAGAAATCACTCTAGGGACATTGAAATCCCTCTAGGGACATAGAAATCCCTCTAGGGACCTAGAAATCTATCCCTCTAGGGACCTAGAAATCCCTCTAGGGACATTGAAATCCCTCTAGGGACCTAGAAATCTCTCTAGTGACATAGAAATCCCTCTAGGGACATAGAAATCTATCCCTCTAGGGACCTAGAAATCCCTCTAGGGACCTAGAAATCCCTCTAGGGACATAGAAATCCCACTAGCGACATAGAAATCCCTCTAGGGACATAGAAATCTATCCCTCTAGGGACATAGAAATCCCTCTAGGAACCTAGAAATCCCTCTAGGGACATTGAAATCCCTCTAGCGACATAGAAATCCCTCTAGCGACATAGAAATCCCTCTAGGGACATAGAAATCCCTCTAGGGACATAGAAATCCCTATAGGGACATAGAAATCCCTCTAGGGACATAGAAATCTATCCCTCTAGGGACATAGAAATCTATCCCTCTAGGGACATAGAAATCCCTCTAGGGACATAGAAATCCCTCTAGGGACATAGAAATCCCTCTAGCGACATAGAAATCCCTCTAGGGACATAGAAATCTATCCCTCTAGGGACATAGAAATCTATCCCTCTAGGGACATAGAAATCCCTCTAGGGACCTAGAAATCCCTCTAGGGACATTGAAATCTATCCCTCTAGGGACCTAGAAATCCCTCTAGGGACATTGAAATCCCTCTAGGGACCTAGAAATCTCTCTAGGGACATTGAAATCTCTCTAGGGACCTAGAAATCTCTCTAGGGACATAGAAATCTCTCTAGGGACATAGAAATCCCTCTAGGGACATAGAAATCTATCCCTCTAGGGACCTAGAAATCCCTCTAGGGACCTAGAAATCCCTCTAGGGACCTAGAAATCCCTCTAGGGACCTAGAAATCCCTCTAGGGACCTAGAAATCCCTCTAGGGACCTAGAAATCCCTCTAGGGACCTAGAAATCCCTCTAGGGACCTAGAAATCCCTCTAGGGACCTAGAAATCCCTCTAGGGACCTAGAAATCAATCTAGGGACCTAGAAATCCCTCTAGGGACCTAGAAATCCCTCTAGGGACCTAGAAATCCCTCTAGGGACCTAGAAATCCCTCTAGGGACCTAGAAATCCCTCTAGGGACCTAGAAATCCCTCTAGGGACCTAGAAATCAATCTAGAGACCTAGAAATCCCTCTAGGGACCTAGAAATCTCTCTAGGGACATAGAAATCCCTCTAGGGACATAGAAATCTATCCCTCTAGGGACCTAGAAATCCCTCTAGGGACCTAGAAATCCCTCTAGGGACCTAGAAATCCCTCTAGGGACCTAGAAATCCCTCTAGGGACCTAGAAATCCCTCTAGGGACCTAGAAATCCCTCTAGGGACCTAGAAATCCCTCTAGGGACCTAGAAATCCCTCTAGGGACCTAGAAATCAATCTAGGGACCTAGAAATCCCTCTAGGGACATTGAAATCCCTCTAGGGACCTAGAAATCCCTCTATGGACATAGAAATCCCTCTAGGGACATATAAATCTATCCCTCTAGGGACATAGAAATCCCTCTATGGACATAGAAATCCCTCTAGGGACATATAAATCTATCCCTCTAGGGACATAGAAATCCCTCTAGGGACCTAGAAATCCCTCTAGGGACATAGAAATCCCTCTAGGGACATAGAAATCCCTCTAGGGACATAGAAATCTATCCCTCTAGGGACATAGAAATCCCTCTAGGGACCTAGAAATCCCTCTAGGGACCTAGAAATCCCTCTAGGGACATTGAAATCCCTCTAGGGACCTAGAAATCCCTCTAGGGACCTAGAAATCCCTCTAGGGACATAGAAATCCCTCTAGGGACCTAGAAATCTCTCTAGGGACATAGAAATCCCTCTAGGGACATAGAAATCTATCCCTCTAGGGACCTAGAAATCCCTCTAGGGACCTAGAAAACCCTCTAGGGACCTAGAAATCCCTCTAGGGACATAGAAATCTCTCTCTCTAGGGACCTAGAAATCCCTCTAGGGACATAGAAATCTCTCTCTCTAGGGACCTAGAAATCCCTCTAGGGACCTAGAAATCCCTCTAGGGACATAGAAATCTATCCCTCTAGGGACCTAGATATCCCTCTAGGGACATAGAAATCCCTCTATGGACATAGAAATCCCTCTAGGGACATATAAATCTATCCCTCTAGGGACATAGAAATCCCTCTAGGGACCTAGAAATCCCTCTAGGGACATAGAAATCCCTCTAGGGACATAGAAATCCCTCTAGGGACATAGAAATCTATCCCTCTAGGGACATAGAAATCCCTCTAGGGACCTAGAAATCCCTCTAGGGACCTAGAAATCCCTCTAGGGACATTGAAATCCCTCTAGGGACCTAGAAATCCCTCTAGGGACCTAGAAATCCCTCTAGGGACATAGAAATCCCTCTAGGGACCTAGAAATCTCTCTAGGGACATAGAAATCCCTCTAGGGACATAGAAATCTATCCCTCTAGGGACCTAGAAATCCCTCTAGGGACCTAGAAATCCCTCTAGGGACATAGAAATCTCTCTCTCTAGGGACCTAGAAATCCCTCTAGGGACATAGAAATCTCTCTCTCTAGGGACCTAGAAATCCCTCTAGGGACCTAGAAATCCCTCTAGCGACATAGAAATCCCTCTAGCGACATAGAAATCCCTCTAGGGACATAGAAATCCCTCTAGGGACATAGAAATCCCTATAGGGACATAGAAATCCCTCTAGGGACATAGAAATCTATCCCTCTAGGGACATAGAAATCCCTCTAGGGACATAGAAATCCCTCTAGGGACATTGAAATCCCTCTAGGGACATAGAAATCCCTCTAGGGACCTAGAAATCTATCCCTCTAGGGACCTAGAAATCCCTCTAGGGACATTGAAATCCCTCTAGGGACCTAGAAATCTCTCTAGTGACATAGAAATCCCTCTAGGGACATAGAAATCTATCCCTCTAGGGACCTAGAAATCCCTCTAGGGACCTAGAAATCCCTCTAGGGACATAGAAATCCCTCTAGCGACATAGAAATCCCTCTAGGGACATAGAAATCTATCCCTCTAGGGACATAGAAATCCCTCTAGGGACCTAGAAATCCCTCTAGGGACATTGAAATCTATCCCTCTAGGGACCTAGAAATCCCTCTAGGGACATTGAAATCTATCCCTCTAGGGACATAGAAATCCCTCTAGGGACCTAGAAATCCCTCTAGGGACATTGAAATCTATCCCTCTAGGGACCTAGAAATCCCTCTAGGGACATTGAAATCCCTCTAGGGACATAGAAATCTCTCTAGGGACATAGAAATCCCTCTAGGGACATAGAAATCTATCCCTCTAGGGACCTAGAAATCCCTCTAGGGACCTAGAAATCCCTCTAGGGACCTAGAAATCTCTCTAGGGACATAGAAATCTCTCTCTCTAGGGACCTAGAAATCCCTCTAGGGACATAGAAATCTCTCTCTCTAGGGACCTAGAAATCCCTCTAGGGACCTAGAAATCCCTCTAGCGACATAGAAATCCCTCTAGCGACATAGAAATCCCTCTAGGGACATAGAATTCCCTCTAGGGACATAGAAATCCCTATAGGGACATAGAAATCCCTCTAGGGACATAGAAATCTATCCCTCTAGGGACATAGAAATCCCTCTAGGGACATAGAAATCCCTCTAGCGACATAGAAATCCCTCTAGGGACATAGAAATCTATCCCTCTAGGGACATAGAAATCCCTCTAGGGACCTAGAAATCCCTCTAGGGACATTGAAATCTATCCCTCTAGGGACCTAGAAATCCCTCTAGGGACATTGAAATCCCTCTAGGGACCTAGAAATCTCTCTAGGGACATTGAAATCTCTCTAGGGACCTAGAAATCTCTCTAGGGACATAGAAATCTCTCTAGGGACATAGAAATCCCTCTAGGGACATAGAAATCTATCCCTCTAGGGACCTAGAAATCCCTCTAGGGACCTAGAAATCCCTCTAGGGACCTAGAAATCCCTCTAGGGACCTAGAAATCCCTCTAGGGACCTAGAAATCCCTCTAGGGACCTAGAAATCAATCTAGGGACCTAGAAATCCCTCTAGGGACCTAGAAATCTCTCTAGGGACATAGAAATCCCTCTAGGGACATAGAAATCTATCCCTCTAGGGACCTAGAAATCCCTCTAGGGACCTAGAAATCCCTCTAGGGACCTAGAAATCCCTCTAGGGACATAGAAATCTCTCCCTCTAGGGACCTAGAAATCCCTCTAGGGACATTGAAATCCCTCTAGGGACCTAGAAATCCCTCTAGGGACATTGAAATCCCTCTAGGGACCTAGAAATCTATCCCTCTAGGGACCTAGAAATCCCTCTAGGGACATTGAAATCCCTCTAGGGACCTAGAAATCTATCCCTCTAGGGACCTAGAAATCCCTCTAGCGACATAGAAATCCCTCTAGCGACATAGAAATCCCTCTAGGGACATAGAAATCTATCGCTCTAGGGACATAGAAATCCCTCTAGGGACCTAGAAATCCCTCTAGGGACATAGAAATCTATCCCTCTAGGGACCTAGAAATCCCTCTAGGGACATAGAAATCCCTCTATGGACATAGAAATCCCTCTAGGGACATATAAATCTATCCCTCTAGGGACATAGAAATCCCTCTAGGGACCTAGAAATCCCTCTAGGGACATAGAAATCCCTCTAGGGACATAGAAATCCCTCTAGGGACATAGAAATCTATCCCTCTAGGGACATAGAAATCCCTCTAGGGACCTAGAAATCCCTCTAGGGACCTAGAAATCCCTCTAGGGACATTGAAATCCCTCTAGGGACCTAGAAATCCCTCTAGGGACCTAGAAATTTCTCTAGGGACATAGAAATCCCTCTAGGGACCTAGAAATCTCTCTAGGGACATAGAAATCCCTCTAGGGACATAGAAATCTATCCCTCTAGGGACCTAGAAATCCCTCTAGGGACCTAGAAATCCCTCTAGGGACCTAGAAATCCCTCTAGGGACATAGAAATCTCTCTCTCTAGGGACCTAGAAATCCCTCTAGGGACATAGAAATCTCTCTCTCTAGGGACCTAGAAATCCCTCTAGGGACCTAGAAATCCCTCTAGGGACATAGAAATCCCTCTAGGGACATATAAATCTATCCCTCTAGGGACATAGAAATCCCTCTAGGGACCTAGAAATCCCTCTAGGGACATAGAAATCCCTCTAGGGACATAGAAATCCCTCTAGGGACATAGAAATCTATCCCTCTAGGGACATAGAAATCCCTCTAGGGACCTAGAAATCCCTCTAGGGACCTAGAAATCCCTCTAGGGACATTGAAATCCCTCTAGGGACCTAGAAATCCCTCTAGGGACCTAGAAATCCCTCTAGGGACATAGAAATCCCTCTAGGGACCTAGAAATCTCTCTAGGGACATAGAAATCCCTCTAGGGACATAGAAATCTATCCCTCTAGGGACCTAGAAATCCCTCTAGGGACCTAGAAATCCCTCTAGGGACATAGAAATCTCTCTCTCTAGGGACCTAGAAATCCCTCTAGGGACATAGAAATCTCTCTAGGGACCTAGAAATCTCTCTAGTGACATAGAAATCCCTCTAGGGACATAGAAATCTATCCCTCTAGGGACCTAGAAATCCCTCTAGGGACCTAGAAATCCCTCTAGGGACATAGAAATCCCACTAGCGACATAGAAATCCCTCTTGGGACATAGAAATCTATCCCTCTAGGGACATAGAAATCCCTCTAGGAACCTAGAAATCCCTCTAGGGACATTGAAATCCCTCTAGCGACATAGAAATCCCTCTAGCGACATAGAAATCCCTCTAGGGACATAGAAATCCCTCTAGGGACATAGAAATCCCTATAGGGACATAGAAATCCCTCTAGGGACATAGAAATCTATCCCTCTAGGGACATAGAAATCCCTCTAGGGACATAGAAATCCCTCTAGGGACATAGAAATCCCTCTAGCGACATAGAAATCCCTCTAGGGACATAGAAATCCCTCTAGGGACATAGAAATCTATCCCTCTAGGGACATAGAAATCCCTCTAGGGACCTAGAAATCCCTCTAGGGACATTGAAATCTATCCCTCTAGGGACCTAGAAATCCCTCTAGGGACATTGAAATCCCTCTAGGGACCTAGAAATCTCTCTAGGGACATTGAAATCTCTCTAGGGACCTAGAAATCTCTCTAGGGACATAGAAATCTCTCTAGGGACATAGAAATCCCTCTAGGGACATAGAAATCTATCCCTCTAGGGACCTAGAAATCCCTCTAGGGACCTAGAAATCCCTCTAGGGACCTAGAAATCCCTCTAGGGACCTAGAAATCCCTCTAGGGACCTAGAAATCCCTCTAGGGACATAGAAATCCCTCTAGGGACATAGAAATCCCTCTAGCGACATAGAAATCCCTCTAGGGACATAGAAATCCCTCTAGGGACATAGAAATCTATCCCTCTAGGGACATAGAAATCCCTCTAGGGACCTAGAAATCCCTCTAGGGACATTGAAATCTATCCCTCTAGGGACCTAGAAATCCCTCTAGGGACATTGAAATCCCTCTAGGGACCTAGAAATCTCTCTAGGGACATTGAAATCTCTCTAGGGACCTAGAAATCTCTCTAGGGACATAGAAATCTCTCTAGGGACATAGAAATCCCTCTAGGGACATAGAAATCTATCCCTCTAGGGACCTAGAAATCCCTCTAGGGACCTAGAAATCCCTCTAGGGACCTAGAAATCCCTCTAGGGACCTAGAAATCCCTCTAGGGACCTAGAAATCCCTCTAGGGACCTAGAAATCCCTCTAGGGACCTAGAAATCCCTCTAGGGACCTAGAAATCCCTCTAGGGACCTAGAAATCAATCTAGGGACCTAGAAATCAATCTAGGGACCTAGAAATCCCTCTAGGGACCTAGAAATCCCTCTAGGGACCTAGAAATCCCTCTAGGGACCTAGAAATCCCTCTAGGGACCTAGAAATCCCTCTAGGGACCTAGAAATCCCTCTAGGGACCTAGAAATCAATCTAGGGACCTAGAAATCCCTCTAGGGACCTAGAAATCTCTCTAGGGACATAGAAATCCCTCTAGGGACATAGAAATCTATCCCTCTAGGGACCTAGAAATCCCTCTAGGGACCTAGAAATCCCTCTAGGGACCTAGAAATCCCTCTAGGGACCTAGAAATCCCTCTAGGGACCTAGAAATCCCTCTAGGGACCTAGAAATCCCTCTAGGGACCTAGAAATCCCTCTAGGGACCTAGAAATCCCTCTAGGGACCTAGAAATCAATCTAGGGACCTAGAAATCCCTCTAGGGACCTAGAAATCTCTCTAGGGACATAGAAATCCCTCTAGGGACATAGAAATCTATCCCTCTAGGGACCTAGAAATCCCTCTAGGGACCTAGAAATCCCTCTAGGGACCTAGAAATCCCTCTAGGGACATAGAAATCTCTCCCTCTAGGGACCTAGAAATCCCTCTAGGGACATTGAAATCCCTCTAGGGACCTAGAAATCCCTCTAGGGACATTGAAATCCCTCTAGGGACCTAGAAATCTATCCCTCTAGGGACCTAGAAATCCCTCTAGGGACATTGAAATCCCTCTAGGGACCTAGAAATCTATCCCTCTAGGGACCTAGAAATCCCTCTAGGGACATAGAAATCTATCGCTCTAGGGACATAGAAATCCCTCTAGGGACATAGAAATCTATCGCTCTAGGGACATAGAAATCCCTCTAGGGACCTAGAAATCCCTCTAGGGACATAGAAATCTATCCCTCTAGGGACCTAGAAATCCCTCTAGGGACATAGAAATCCCTCTATGGACATAGAAATCCCTCTAGGGACATATAAATCTATCCCTCTAGGGACATAGAAATCCCTCTATGGACATAGAAATCCCTCTAGGGACATATAAATCTATCCCTCTAGGGACATAGAAATCCCTCTAGGGACCTAGAAATCCCTCTAGGGACATAGAAATCCCTCTAGGGACATAGAAATCCCTCTAGGGACATAGAAATCTATCCCTCTAGGGACATAGAAATCCCTCTAGGGACCTAGAAATCCCTCTAGGGACCTAGAAATCCCTCTAGGGACATTGAAATCCCTCTAGGGACCTAGAAATCCCTCTAGGGACCTAGAAATCCCTCTAGGGACATAGAAATCCCTCTAGGGACCTAGAAATCTCTCTAGGGACATAGAAATCCCTCTAGGGACATAGAAATCTATCCCTCTAGGGACCTAGAAATCCCTCTAGGGACCTAGAAATCCCTCTAGGGACCTAGAAATCCCTCTAGGGACATAGAAATCTCTCTCTCTAGGGACCTAGAAATCCCTCTAGGGACATAGAAATCTCTCTCTCTAGGGACCTAGAAATCCCTCTAGGGACCTAGAAATCCCTCTAGGGACATAGAAATCTATCCCTCTAGGGACCTAGAAATCCCTCTAGGGACATAGAAATCCCTCTATGGACATAGAAATCCCTCTAGGGACATATAAATCTATCCCTCTAGGGACATAGAAATCCCTCTAGGGACCTAGAAATCCCTCTAGGGACATAGAAATCCCTCTAGGGACATAGAAATCCCTCTAGGGACATAGAAATCTCTCTCTCTAGGGACCTAGAAATCCCTCTAGGGACCTAGAAATCCCTCTAGCGACATAGAAATCCCTCTAGCGACATAGAAATCCCTCTAGGGACATAGAAATCCCTCTAGGGACATAGAAATCCCCATAGGGACATAGAAATCCCTCTAGGGACATAGAAATCTATCCCTCTAGGGACATAGAAATCCCTCTAGGGACATAGAAATCCCTCTAGGGACATTGAAATCCCTCTAGGGACATAGAAATCCCTCTAGGGACCTAGAAATCTATCCCTCTAGGGACCTAGAAATCCCTCTAGGGACATTGAAATCCCTCTAGGGACCTAGAAATCTCTCTAGTGACATAGAAATCCCTCTAGGGACATAGAAATCTATCCCTCTAGGGACCTAGAAATCCCTCTAGGGACCTAGAAATCCCTCTAGGGACATAGAAATCCCTCTAGCGACATAGAAATCCCTCTAGGGACATAGAAATCTATCCCTCTAGGGACATAGAAATCCCTCTAGGGACCTAGAAATCCCTCTAGGGACATTGAAATCTATCCCTCTAGGGACCTAGAAATCCCTCTAGGGACATTGAAATCCCTCTAGGGACCTAGAAATCTCTCTAGGGACATAGAAATCTCTCTAGGGACATAGAAATCCCTCTAGGGACATAGAAATCTATCCCTCTAGGGACCTAGAAATCCCTCTAGGGACCTAGAAATCCCTCTAGGGACCTAGAAATCCCTCTAGGGACATAGAAATCTCTCTCTCTAGGGACCTAGAAATCCCTCTAGGGACATAGAAATCTCTCTCTCTAGGGACTTAGAAATCCCTCTAGGGACATTGAAATCCCTCTAGGGACCTAGAAATCTCTCTAGGGACATAGAAATCTCTCTAGGGACATAGAAATCCCTCTAGGGACATAGAAATCTATCCCTCTAGGGACATAGAAATCCCTATAGGGACATAGAAATCCCTCTAGGGACATAGAAATCTATCCCTCTAGGGACCTAGAAATCTCTCTAGGGACCTAGAAATCCCTCTAGGGACCTAGAAATCCCTCTAGGGACCTAGAAATCCCTCTAGGGACATAGAAATCTCTCTCTCTAGGGACTTAGAAATCCCTCTAGGGACCTAGAAATCCCTCTAGCGACATAGAAATCCCTCTAGCGACATAGAAATCCCTCTAGGGACATAGAAATCCCTCTAGGGACATAGAAATCCCTATAGGGACATTGAAATCCCTCTAGGGACATAGAAATCTATCCCTCTAGGGACATAGAAATCCCTCTAGGGACATAGAAATCCCTCTAGCGACATAGAAATCCCTCTAGGGACATAGAAATCTATCCCTCTAGGGACATAGAAATCCCTCTAGGGACCTAGAAATCCCTCTAGGGACATTGAAATCTATCCCTCTAGGGACCTAGAAATCCCTCTAGGGACATTGAAATCCCTCTAGGGACCTAGAAATCTCTCTAGGGACATTGAAATCTCTCTAGGGACCTAGAAATCTCTCTAGGGACATAGAAATCTCTCTAGGGACATAGAAATCCCTCTAGGGACATAGAAATCTATCCCTCTAGGGACCTAGAAATCCCTCTAGGGACCTAGAAATCCCTCTAGGGACCTAGAAATCCCTCTAGGGACCTAGAAATCTCTCTAGGGACCTAGAAATCCCTCTAGGGACCTAGAAATCCCTCTAGGGACCTAGAAATCCCTCTAGGGACCTAGAAATCCCTCTAGGGACCTAGAAATCAATCTAGGGACCTAGAAATCCCTCTAGGGACCTAGATATCTCTCTAGGGACATAGAAATCCCTCTAGGGACATAGAAATCTATCCCTCTAGGGACCTAGAAATCCCTCTAGGGACCTAGAAATCCCTCTAGGGACCTAGAAATCCCTCTAGGGACATAGAAATCTCTCCCTCTAGGGACCTAGAAATCCCTCTAGGGACATTGAAATCCCTCTAGGGACCTAGAAATCCCTCTAGGGACATTGAAATCCCTCTAGGGACCTAGAAATCTATCCCTCTAGGGACCTAGAAATCCCTCTAGGGACATTGAAATCCCTCTAGGGACCTAGAAATCTATCCCTCTAGGGACCTAGAAATCCCTCTAGCGACATAGAAATCCCTCTAGCGACATAGAAATCCCTCTAGGGACATAGAAATCTATCGCTCTAGGGACATAGAAATCCCTCTAGGGACCTAGAAATCCCTCTAGGGACATAGAAATCTATCCCTCTAGGGACCTAGAAATCCCTCTAGGGACATAGAAATCCCTCTATGGACATAGAAATCCCTCTAGGGACATATAAATCTATCCCTCTAGGGACATAGAAATCCCTCTAGGGACCTAGAAATCCCTCTAGGGACATAGAAATCCCTCTAGGGACATAGAAATCCCTCTAGGGACATAGAAATCTATCCCTCTAGGGACATAGAAATCCCTCTAGGGACCTAGAAATCCCTCTAGGGACCTAGAAATCCCTCTAGGGGCATTGAAATCCCTCTAGGGACCTAGAAATCCCTCTAGGGACCTAGAAATCCCTCTAGGGACATAGAAATCCCTCTAGGGACCTAGAAATCTCTCTAGGGACATAGAAATCCCTCTAGGGACATAGAAATCTATCCCTCTAGGGACCTAGAAATCCCTCTAGGGACCTAGAAATCCCTCTAGGGACCTAGAAATCCCTCTAGGGACATAGAAATCTCTCTCTCTAGGGACCTAGAAATCCCTCTAGGGACATAGAAATCTCTCTCTCTAGGGACCTAGAAATCCCTCTAGGGACCTAGAAATCCCTCTAGGGACATAGAAATCTATCCCTCTAGGGACCTAGAAATCCCTCTAGGGACATAGAAATCCCTCTATGGACATAGAAATCCCTCTAGGGACATATAAATCTATCCCTCTAGGGACATAGAAATCCCTCTAGGGACCTAGAAATCCCTCTAGGGACATAGAAATCCCTCTAGGGACATAGAAATCCCTCTAGCGACATAGAAATCTATCCCTCTAGGGACATAGAAATCCCTCTAGGGACCTAGAAATCCCTCTAGGGACCTAGAAATCCCTCTAGGGACATTGAAATCCCTCTAGGGACCTAGAAATCCCTCTAGGGACCTAGAAATCCCTCTAGGGACATAGAAATCCCTCTAGGGACCTAGAAATCTCTCTAGGGACATAGAAATCCCTCTAGGGACATAGAAATCTATCCCTCTAGGGACCTAGAAATCCCTCTAGGGACCTAGAAATCCCTCTAGGGACATAGAAATCTCTCTCTCTAGGGACCTAGAAATCCCTCTAGGGACATAGAAATCTCTCTCTCTAGGGACCTAGAAATCCCTCTAGGGACCTAGAAATCCCTCTAGCGACATAGAAATCCCTCTAGCGACATAGAAATCCCTCTAGGGACATAGAAATCCCTCTAGGGACATAGAAATCCCTATAGGGACATAGAAATCCCTCTAGGGACATAGAAATCTATCCCTCTAGGGACATAGAAATCCCTCTAGGGACATAGAAATCCCTCTAGGGACATTGAAATCCCTCTAGGGACATAGAAATCCCTCTAGGGACCTAGAAATCTATCCCTCTAGGGACCTAGAAATCCCTCTAGGGACATTGAAATCCCTCTAGGGACCTAGAAATCTCTCTAGTGACATAGAAATCCCTCTAGGGACATAGAAATCTATCCCTCTAGGGACCTAGAAATCCCTCTAGGGACCTAGAAATCCCTCTAGGGACATAGAAATCCCTCTAGCGACATAGAAATCCCTCTAGGGACATAGAAATCTATCCCTCTAGGGACATAGAAATCCCTCTAGGGACCTAGAAATCCCTCTAGGGACATTGAAATCTATCCCTCTAGGGACCTAGAAATCCCTCTAGGGACATTGAAATCCCTCTAGGGACCTAGAAATCTCTCTAGGGACATAGAAATCTCTCTAGGGACATAGAAATCCCTCTAGGGACATAGAAATCTATCCCTCTAGGGACCTAGAAATCCCTCTAGGGACCTAGAAATCCCTCTAGGGACCTAGAAATCCCTCTAGGGACCTAGAAATCCCTCTAGGGACATAGAAATCCCTCTAGGGACCTAGAAATCCCTCTAGGGACATAGAAATCTATCCCTCTAGGGACCTAGAAATCCCTCTAGGGACATAGAAATCCCTCTATGGACATAGAAATCCCTCTAGGGACATATAAATCTATCCCTCTAGGGACATAGAAATCCCTCTAGGGACCTAGAAATCCCTCTAGGGACATAGAAATCCCTCTAGGGACATAGAAATCCCTCTAGGGACATAGAAATCTATCCCTCTAGGGACATAGAAATCCCTCTAGGGACCTAGAAATCCCTCTAGGGACCTAGAAATCCCTCTAGGGACATTGAAATCCCTCTAGGGACCTAGAAATCCCTCTAGGGACCTAGAAATCCCTCTAGGGACATAGAAATCCCTCTAGGGACCTAGAAATCTCTCTAGGGACATAGAAATCCCTCTAGGGACATAGAAATCTATCCCTCTAGGGACCTAGAAATCCCTCTAGGGACCTAGAAATCCCTCTAGGGACATAGAAATCTCTCTCTCTAGGGACCTAGAAATCCCTCTAGGGACATAGAAATCTCTCTCTCTAGGGACCTAGAAATCCCTCTAGGGACCTAGAAATCCCTCTAGCGACATAGAAATCCCTCTAGCGACATAGAAATCCCTCTAGGGACATAGAAATCCCTCTAGGGACATAGAAATCCCTATAGGGACATAGAAATCCCTCTAGGGACATAGAAATCTATCCCTCTAGGGACATAGAAATCCCTCTAGGGACATAGAAATCCCTCTAGGGACATTGAAATCCCTCTAGGGACATAGAAATCCCTCTAGGGACCTAGAAATCTATCCCTCTAGGGACCTAGAAATCCCTCTAGGGACATTGAAATCCCTCTAGGGACCTAGAAATCTCTCTAGTGACATAGAAATCCCTCTAGGGACATAGAAATCTATCCCTCTAGGGACCTAGAAATCCCTCTAGGGACCTAGAAATCCCTCTAGGGACATAGAAATCCCTCTAGCGACATAGAAATCCCTCTAGGGACATAGAAATCTATCCCTCTAGGGACATAGAAATCCCTCTAGGGACCTAGAAATCCCTCTAAGGACATTGAAATCTATCCCTCTAGGGACCTAGAAATCCCTCTAGGGACATTGAAATCCCTCTAGGGACCTAGAAATCTCTCTAGGGACATAGAAATCTCTCTAGGGACATAGAAATCCCTCTAGGGACATAGAAATCTATCCCTCTAGGGACCTAGAAATCCCTCTAGGGACCTAGAAATCCCTCTAGGGACCTAGAAATCCCTCTAGGGACCTAGAAATCCCTCTAAGGACCTAGAAATCCCTCTAGGGACCTAGAAATCCCTCTAGGGACCTAGAAATCCCTCTAGGGACCTAGAAATCCCTCTAGGGACCTAGAAATCCCTCTAGGGACATAGAAATCTCTCTCTCTAGGGACCTAGAAATCAATCTAGGGACCTAGAAATCCCTCTAGGGACCTAGAAATCTCTCTAGGGACATAGAAATCCCTCTAGGGACATAGAAATCTATCCCTCTAGGGACCTAGAAATCCCTCTAGGGACCTAGAAATCCCTCTAGGGACCTAGAAATCCCTCTAGGGACATAGAAATCTCTCTCTCTAGGGACCTAGAAATCCCTCTAGGGACATAGAAATCCCTCTAGGGACCTAGAAATCTATCCCTCTAGGGACCTAGAAATCCCTCTAGGGATATTGAAATCCCTCTAGGGACATAGAAATCCCTCTAGCGACATAGAAATCCCTCTAGGGACATAGAAATCTATCCCTCTAGGGACATAGAAATCCCTCTAGGGACCTAGAAATCCCTCTAGGGACATTGAAATCTATCCCTCTAGGGACCTAGAAATCCCTCTAGGGACATTGAAATCCCTCTAGGGACCTAGAAATCTCTCTAGGGACATAGAAATCTCTCTAGGGACATAGAAATCCCTCTAGGGACATAGAAATCTATCCCTCTAGGGACCTAGAAATCCCTCTAGGGACCTAGAAATCCCTCTAGGGACCTAGAAATCCCTCTAGGGACCTAGAAATCCCTCTAGAGACATAGAAATCTCTCTCTCTAGGGACCTTGAAATCCCTCTAGGGACATAGAAATCCCTCTAGGGACATAGAAATCTATCCCTCTAGGGACATAGAAATCCCTCTAGGGACATAGAAATCCCTCTAGGGACATAGAAATCCCTCTAGGGACATAGAAATCCCTCTAGGGACCTAGAAATCTATCCCTCTAGGGACCTAGAAATCCCTCTAGGGACATTGAAATCCCTCTAGGGACCTAGAAATCCCTCTAGGGACATTGAAATCCCTCTAGGGACCTAGAAATCTATCCCTCTAGGGACCTAGAAATCCCTCTAGGGACATTGAAATCCCTCTAGCGACATAGAAATCCCTCTAGCGACATAGAAATCCCTCTAGGGACATAGAAATCTATCGCTCTAGGGACATAGAAATCCCTCTAGGGACCTAGAAATCCCTCTAGGGACATAGAAATCTATCCCTCTAGGGACCTAGATATCCCTCTAGGGACATAGAAATCCCTCTATGGACATAGAAATCCCTCTAGGGACATATAAATCTATCCCTCTAGGGACATAGAAATCCCTCTAGGGACCTAGAAATCCCTCTAGGGACATAGAAATCCCTCTAGGGACATAGAAATCCCTCTAGGGACATAGAAATCTATCCCTCTAGGGACATAGAAATCCCTCTAGGGACCTAGAAATCCCTCTAGGGACCTAGAAATCCCTCTAGGGACATTGAAATCCCTCTAGGGACCTAGAAATCCCTCTAGGGACCTAGAAATCCCTCTAGGGACATAGAAATCCCTCTAGGGACCTAGAAATCTCTCTAGGGACATAGAAATCCCTCTAGGGACATAGAAATCTATCCCTCTAGGGACCTAGAAATCCCTCTAGGGATCTAGAAATCCCTCTAGGGACCTAGAAATCCCTCTAGGGACATAGAAATCTCTCTCTCTAGGGACCTAGAAATCCCTCTAGGGACATAGAAATCTCTCTCTCTAGGGACCTAGAAATCCCTCTAGGGACCTAGAAATCCCTCTAGCGACATAGAAATCCCTCTAGCGACATAGAAATCCCTCTAGGGACATAGAAATCCCTCTAGGGACATAGAAATCCCTATAGGGACATAGAAATCCCTCTAGGGACATAGAAATCTATCCCTCTAGGGACATAGAAATCCCTCTAGGGACATAGAAATCCCTCTAGGGACATTGAAATCCCTCTAGGGACCTAGAAATCTATCCCTCTAGGGACCTAGAAATCCCTCTAGGGACCTAGAAATCCCTCTAGGGACCTAGAAATCCCTCTAGGGACCTAGAATTCCCTCTAGGGACATAGAAATCTCTCTCTCTAGGGACCTAGAAATCCCTCTAGGGACAAAGAAATCCCTCTAGGGACACAGAAATCTATCCCTCTAGGGACATAGAAATCCCTCTAGGGACATAGAAATCCCTCTAGGGACATAGAAATCCCTCTAGGGACATAGAAATCCCTCTAGGGACCTAGAAATCTATCCCTCTAGGGACCTAGAAATCCCTCTAGGGACATTGAAATCCCTCTAGGGACCTAGAAATCCCTCTAGGGACATTGAAATCCCTCTAGGGACCTAGAAATCTATCCCTCTAGGGACCTAGAAATCCCTCTAGGGACATTGAAATCCCTCTAGGGACCTAGAAATCTATCCCTCTAGGGACCTAGAAATCCCTCTAGGGACCTAGAAATCCCTCTAGGGACATAGAAATCTATCCCTCTAGGGACCTAGAAATCCCTCTAGGGACATAGAAATCCCTCTATGGACATAGAAATCCCTCTAGGGACATATAAATCTATCCCTCTAGGGACATAGAAATCCCTCTAGGGACCTAGAAATCCCTCTAGGGACATAGAAATCTCTCTCTCTAGGGACCTAGAAATCCCTCTAGGGACCTAGAAATCCCTCTAGCGACATAGAAATCCCTCTAGCGACATAGAAATCCCTCTAGGGACATAGAAATCTATCGCTCTAGGGACATAGAAATCCCTCTAGGGACCTAGAAATCCCTCTAGGGACATAGAAATCTATCCCTCTAGGGACCTAGAAATCCCTCTAGGGACATAGAAATCCCTCTATGGACATAGAAATCCCTCTAGGGACATATAAATCTATCCCTCTAGGGACATAGAAATCCCTCTAGGGACCTAGAAATCCCTCTAGGGACATAGAAATCCCTCTAGGGACATAGAAATCCCTCTAGGGACATAGAAATCTATCCCTCTAGGGACATAGAAATCCCTCTAGGGACCTAGAAATCCCTCTAGGGACCTAGAAATCCCTCTAGGGACCTAGAAATCCCTCTAGGGACATTGAAATCCCTCTAGGGACCTAGAAATCCCTCTAGGGACCTAGAAATCCCTCTAGGGACATAGAAATCCCTCTAGGGACCTAGAAATCTCTCTAGGGACATAGAAATCCCTCTAGGGACATAGAAATCTATCCCTCTAGGGACCTAGAAATCCCTCTAGGGACCTAGAAATCCCTCTAGGGACCTAGAAATCCCTCTAGGGACATAGAAATCTCTCTCTCTAGGGACCTAGAAATCCCTCTAGGGACATAGAAATCTCTCTCTCTAGGGACCTAGAAATCCCTCTAGGGACCTAGAAATCCCTCTAGCGACATAGAAATCCCTCTAGCGACATAGAAATCCCTCTAGGGACATAGAAATCCCTCTAGGGACATAGAAATCCCTATAGGGACATAGAAATCCCTCTAGGGACATAGAAATCTCTCTCTCTAGGGACCTAGAAATCCCTCTAGGGACCTAGAAATCCCTCTAGCGACATAGAAATCCCTCTAGCGACATAGAAATCCCTCTAGGGACATAGAAATCCCTCTAGGGACATAGAAATCCCTATAGGGACATAGAAATCCCTCTAGGGACATAGAAATCTATCCCTCTAGGGACATAGAAATCCCTCTAGGGACATAGAAATCCCTCTAGGGACATTGAAATCCCTCTAGGGACATAGAAATCCCTCTAGGGACCTAGAAATCTATCCCTCTAGGGACCTAGAAATCCCTCTAGGGACATTGAAATCCCTCTAGGGACCTAGAAATCTCTCTAGTGACATAGAAATCCCTCTAGGGACATAGAAATCTATCCCTCTAGGGACCTAGAAATCCCTCTAGGGACCTAGAAATCCCTCTAGGGACATAGAAATCCCTCTAGCGACATAGAAATCCCTCTAGGGACATAGAAATCTATCCCTCTAGGGACATAGAAATCCCTCTAGGGACCTAGAAATCCCTCTAGGGACATTGAAATCTATCCCTCTAGGGACCTAGAAATCCCTCTAGGGACATTGAAATCCCTCTAGGGACCTAGAAATCTCTCTAGGGACATAGAAATCTCTCTAGGGACATAGAAATCCCTCTAGGGACATAGAAATCTATGTCGCTAGAGGGATTTCTATGTCCCTAGAGGGATTTCTAGGTCCCTAGAGGGATTTCTAGGTCCCTAGAGGGATAGATTTCTATGTCCCTAGAGGGATTTCTATGTCACTAGAGAGATTTCTAGGTCCCTAGAGGGATTTCAATGTCCCTAGAGGGATTTCTAGGTCCCTAGAGGGATAGATTTCTAGGTCCCTAGAGGGATTTCTATGTCCCTAGAGGGATTTCTAGGTCCCTAGAGAGAGAGATTTCTATGTCCCTAAAGGGGTTTCTAGGTCCCTAGAGGGATTTCTAGGTCCCTAGAGGGATTTCTAGGTCCCTAGAGGGATAGATTTCTATGTCCCTAGAGGGATTTCTATGTCCCTAGAGAGATTTCTAGGTCCCTAGAGGGATTTCTAGGTCCCTAGATTGATTTCTAGGTCCCTAGAGAGAGAGATTTCTATGTCCCTAGAGGGATTTCTAGGTCCCTAGAGGGATTTCTAGGTCCCTAGAGGGATTTCTAGGTCCCTAGAGGGATTTCTAGGTCCCTAGAGGGATTTCTATGTCCCTAGAGGGATAGATTTCTATGTCCCTAGAGGGATTTCTATGTCGCTAGAGGGATTTCTATGTCCCTAGAGGGATTTCTAGGTCCCTAGAGGGATTTCTAGGTCCCTAGAGGGATAGATTTCTATGTCCCTAGAGGGATTTCTATGTCACTAGAGAGATTTCTAGGTCCCTAGAGGGATTTCAATGTCCCTAGAGGGATTTCTAGGTCCCTAGAGGGATAGATTTCTAGGTCCCTAGAGGGATTTCTATGTCCCTAGAGGGATTTCAATGTCCCTAGAGGGATTTCTATGTCCCTAGAGGGATTTCTATGTCCCTAGAGGGATAGATTTCTATGTCCCTAGAGGGATTTCTATGTCCCTATAGGGATTTCTATGTCCCTAGAGGGATTTCTATGTCCCTAGAGGGATTTCTATGTCGCTAGAGGGATTTCTATGTCGCTAGAGGGATTTCTAGGTCCCTAGAGGGATTTCTAGGTCCCTAGAGAGAGAGATTTCTATGTCCCTAGAGGGATTTCTAGGTCCCTAGAGAGAGAGATTTCTATGTCCCTAGAGGGATTTCTAGGTCCCTAGAGGGATTTCTAGGTCCCTAGAGGGATAGATTTCTATGTCCCTAGAGGGATTTCTATGTCCCTAGAGAGATTTCTAGGTCCCTAGAGGGATTTCTATGTCCCTAGAGGGATTTCTAGGTCCCTAGAGGGATTTCTAGGTCCCTAGAGGGATAGATTTATATGTCCCTAGAGGGATTTCTATGTCCCTAGAGGGATTTCTATGTCCCTAGAGGGATTTCTAGGTCCCTAGAGGGATTTCTATGTCCCTAGAGGGATAGATTTATATGTCCCTAGAGGGATTTCTATGTCCATAGAGGGATTTCTATGTCCCTAGAGGGATTTCTAGGTCCCTAGAGGGATAGATTTCTATGTCCCTAGAGGGATTTCTAGGTCGCTAGAGGGATTTCTATGTCCCTAGAGGGATTTCTATGTCCCTAGAGGGATTTCTATGTCCCTAGAGCGATAGATTTCTATGTCCCTAGAGGGATTTCTATGTCGCTAGAGGGATTTCTATGTCGCTAGAGGGATTTCTAGGTCCCTAGAGGGATATCTAGGTCCCTAGAGAGAGAGATTTCTATGTCCCTAGAGGGATTTCTAGGTCCCTAGAGAGAGAGATTTCTATGTCCCTAGAGGGATTTCTAGGTCCCTAGAGGGATTTCTAGGTCCCTAGAGGGATAGATTTCTAGGTCCCTAGAGGGATTTTAATGTCCCTAGAGGGATTTCTAGGTCCCTAGAGGGATAGATTTCTAGGTCCCTAGAGGGATTTCTAGGTCCCTAGAGGGATTTCAATGTCCCTAGAGGGATTTCTAGGTCCCTAGAGGGATAGATTTCTAGGTCCCTAGAGGGATTTCTATGTCCCTAGAGGGATTTCTATGTCCCTAGAGGGATTTCTATGTCCCTAGAGGGATTTCTATGTCCCTAGAGGGATAGATTTCTATGTCCCTAGAGGGATTTCTATGTCCCTAAAGGGATTTCTAGGTCCCTAGAGAGAGAGATTTCTATGTCCCTAGAGGGATTTCTAGGTCCCTAGAGGGATTTCTAGGTCCCTAGAGGGATTTCTAGGTCCCTAGAGGGATTTCTAGGTCCCTAGAGGGATTTCTAGGTCCCTAGAGGGATTTCTAGGTCCCTAGAGGGATAGATTTCTATGTCCCTAGAGGGATTTCTATGTCCCTAGAGAGATTTCTATGTCCCTAGAGAGATTTCTAGGTCCCTAGAGGGATTTCAATGTCCCTAGAGGGATTTCTAGGTCCCTAGAGGGATAGATTTCAATGTCCCTAGAGGGATTTCTAGGTCCCTAGAGGGATTTCTATGTCCCTAAAGGGATAGATTTCTATGTCCCTAGAGGGATTTCTATGTCGCTAGAGGGATTTCTATGTCCCTAGAGGGATTTCTAGGTCCCTAGAGGGATAGATTTCTATGTCCCTAGAGGGATTTCTATGTCACTAGAGAGATTTCTAGGTCCCTAGAGGGATTTCAATGTCCCTAGAGGGATTTCTAGGTCCCTAGAGGGATAGATTTCTAGGTCCCTAGAGGGATTTCTATGTCCCTAGAGGGATTTCATTGTCCCTAGAGGGATTTCTATGTCCCTAGAGGGATTTCTATGTCCCTAGAGGGATAGATTTCTATTTCCCTAGAGGGATTTCTATGTCCCTATAGGGATTTCTATGTCCCTAGAGGGATTTCTATGTCCCTAGAGGGATTTCTATGTCGCTAGAGGGATTTCTATGTCGCTAGAGGGATTTCTAGGTCCCTAGAGGGATTTCTAGGTCCCTAGAGGGATTTCTAGGTCCCTAGAGAGAGAGATTTCTATGTCCCTAGAGGGATTTCTAGGTCCCTAGAGAGAGAGATTTCTATGTCCCTAGAGGGATTTCTAGGTCCCTAGAGGGATTTCTAGGTCCCTAGAGGGATAGATTTCTATGTCCCTAGAGGGATTTCTATGTCCCTAGAGAGATTTCTAGGTCCCTAGAGGGATTTCTATGTCCCTAGAGGGATTTCTAGGTCCCTAGAGGGATTTCTAGGTCCCTAGAGGGATTTCAATGTCCCTAGAGGGATTTCTAGGTCCCTAGAGGGATTTCTATGTCCCTAGAGGGATAGATTTCTATGTCCCTAGAGGGATTTCTATGTCCCTAGAGGGATTTCTATGTCCCTAGAGGGATTTCTAGGTCCCTAGAGGGATTTCTATGTCCCTAGAGGGATAGATTTATATGTCCCTAGAGGGATTTCTATGTCCATAGAGGGATTTCTATGTCCCTAGAGGGATTTCTAGGTCCCTAGAGGGATAGATTTCTATGTCCCTAGAGGGATTTCTATGTCCCTAGAGCGATAGATTTCTATGTCCCTAGAGGGATTTCTATGTCGCTAGAGGGATTTCTATGTCGCTAGAGGGATTTCTAGGTCCCTAGAGGGATAGATTTCTAGGTCCCTAGAGGGATTTCAATGTCCCTAGAGGGATTTCTAGGTCCCTAGAGGGATTTCAATGTCCCTAGAGGGATTTCTAGGTCCCTAGAGGGATAGATTTCTAGGTCCCTAGAGGGATTTCTATGTCCCTAGAGGGATTTCTATGTCCCTAGAGGGATTTCTATGTCCCTAGAGGGATAGATTTCTATGTCCCTAGAGGGATTTCTATGTCCCTAGAGGGATTTCTAGGTCCCTAGAGAGAGAGATTTCTATGTCTCTAGAGGGATTTCTAGGTCCCTAGAGGGATTTCTAGGTCCCTAGAGGGATTTCTAGGTCCCTAGAGGGATTTCTAGGTCCCTAGAGGGATTTCTATGTCCCTAGAGAGATTTCTATGTCCCTAGAGAGATTTCTAGGTCCCTAGAGGGATTTCTATGTCCCTAGAGGGATAGATTTCTATGTCCCTAGAGGGATTTCTATGTCCCTATAGGGATTTCTATGTCCCTAGAGGGATTTCTATGTCCCTAGAGGGATTTCTATGTCGCTAGAGGGATTTCTATGTCGCTAGAGGGATTTCTAGGTCCCTAGAGGGATTTCTAGGTCCCTAGAGAGAGAGATTTCTATGTCCCTAGAGGGATTTCTAGGTCCCTAGAGAGAGAGATTTCTATGTCCCTAGAGGGATTTCTAGGTCCCTAGAGGGATTTCTAGGTCCCTAGAGGGATAGATTTCTATGTCCCTAGAGGGATTTCTATGTCCCTAGAGAGATTTCTAGGTCCCTAGAGGGATTTCTATGTCCCTAGAGGGATTTCTAGGTCCCTAGAGGGATTTCTAGGTCCCTAGAGGGATAGATTTATATGTCCCTAGAGGGATTTCTATGTCCCTAGAGGGATTTCTATGTCCCTAGAGGGATTTCTAGGTCCCTAGAGGGATTTCTATGTCCCTAGAGGGATAGATTTATATGTCCCTAGAGGGATTTCTATGTCCATAGAGGGATTTCTATGTCCCTAGAGGGATTTCTAGGTCCCTAGAGGGATAGATTTCTATGTCCCTAGAGGGATTTCTAGGTCGCTAGAGGGATTTCTATGTCCCTAGAAGGATTTCTATGTCCCTAGAGGGATTTCTATGTCCCTAGAGCGATAGATTTCTATGTCCCTAGAGGGATTTCTATGTCGCTAGAGGGATTTCTATGTCGCTAGAGGGATTTCTAGGTCCCTAGAGGGATATCTAGGTCCCTAGAGAGAGAGATTTCTATGTCCCTAGAGGGATTTCTAGGTCCCTAGAGAGAGAGATTTCTATGTCCCTAGAGGGATTTCTAGGTCCCTAGAGGGATTTCTAGGTCCCTAGAGGGATAGATTTCTAGGTCCCTAGAGGGATTTCAATGTCCCTAGAGGGATTTCTAGGTCCCTAGAGGGATAGATTTCTAGGTCCCTAGAGGGATTTCTAGGTCCCTAGAGGGATTTCAATGTCCCTAGAGGGATTTCTAGGTCCCTAGAGGGATAGATTTCTAGGTCCCTAGAGGGATTTCTATGTCCCTAGAGGGATTTCTATGTCCCTAGAGGGATTTCTATGTCCCTAGAGGGATTTCTATGTCCCTAGAGGGATAGATTTCTATGTCCCTAGAGGGATTTCTATGTCCCTAAAGGGATTTCTAGGTCCCTAGAGAGAGAGATTTCTATGTCCCTAGAGGGATTTCTAGGTCCCTAGAGGGATTTCTAGGTCCCTAGAGGGATTTCTAGGTCCCTAGAGGGATTTCTAGGTCCCTAGAGGGATTTCTAGGTCCCTAGAGGGATAGATTTCTATGTCCCTAGAGGGATTTCTATGTCCCTAGAGAGATTTCTATGTCCCTAGAGAGATTTCTAGGTCCCTAGAGGGATTTCAATGTCCCTAGAGGGATTTCTAGGTCCCTAGAGGGATAGATTTCAATGTCCCTAGAGGGATTTCTAGGTCCCTAGAGGGATTTCTATGTCCCTAAAGGGATAGATTTCTATGTCCCTAGAGGGATTTCTATGTCGCTAGAGGGATTTCTATGTCCCTAGAGGGATTTCTAGGTCCCTAGAGGGATAGATTTCTATGTCCCTAGAGGGATTTCTATGTCACTAGAGAGATTTCTAGGTCCCTAGAGGGATTTCAATGTCCCTAGAGGGATTTCTAGGTCCCTAGAGGGATAGATTTCTAGGTCCCTAGAGGGATTTCTATGTCCCTAGAGGGATTTCATTGTCCCTAGAGGGATTTCTATGTCCCTAGAGGGATTTCTATGTCCCTAGAGGGATAGATTTCTATTTCCCTAGAGGGATTTCTATGTCCCTATAGGGATTTCTATGTCCCTAGAGGGATTTCTATGTCCCTAGAGGGATTTCTATGTCGCTAGAGGGATTTCTATGTCGCTAGAGGGATTTCTAGGTCCCTAGAGGGATTTCTAGGTCCCTAGAGGGATTTCTAGGTCCCTAGAGAGAGAGATTTCTATGTCCCTAGAGGGATTTCTAGGTCCCTAGAGAGAGAGATTTCTATGTCCCTAGAGGGATTTCTAGGTCCCTAGAGGGATTTCTAGGTCCCTAGAGGGATAGATTTCTATGTCCCTAGAGGGATTTCTATGTCCCTAGAGAGATTTCTAGGTCCCTAGAGGGATTTCTATGTCCCTAGAGGGATTTCTAGGTCCCTAGAGGGATTTCTAGGTCCCTAGAGGGATTTCAATGTCCCTAGAGGGATTTCTAGGTCCCTAGAGGGATTTCTATGTCCCTAGAGGGATAGATTTCTATGTCCCTAGAGGGATTTCTATGTCCCTAGAGGGATTTCTATGTCCCTAGAGGGATTTCTAGGTCCCTAGAGGGATTTCTATGTCCCTAGAGGGATAGATTTATATGTCCCTAGAGGGATTTCTATGTCCATAGAGGGATTTCTATGTCCCTAGAGGGATTTCTAGGTCCCTAGAGGGATAGATTTCTATGTCCCTAGAGGGATTTCTATGTCCCTAGAGCGATAGATTTCTATGTCCCTAGAGGGATTTCTATGTCGCTAGAGGGATTTCTATGTCGCTAGAGGGATTTCTAGGTCCCTAGAGGGATAGATTTCTAGGTCCCTAGAGGGATTTCAATGTCCCTAGAGGGATTTCTAGGTCCCTAGAGGGATTTCAATGTCCCTAGAGGGATTTCTAGGTCCCTAGAGGGATAGATTTCTAGGTCCCTAGAGGGATTTCTATGTCCCTAGAGGGATTTCTATGTCCCTAGAGGGATTTCTATGTCCCTAGAGGGATAGATTTCTATGTCCCTAGAGGGATTTCTATGTCCCTAGAGGGATTTCTAGGTCCCTAGAGAGAGAGATTTCTATGTCTCTAGAGGGATTTCTAGGTCCCTAGAGGGATTTCTAGGTCCCTAGAGGGATTTCTAGGTCCCTAGAGGGATTTCTAGGTCCCTAGAGGGATTTCTATGTCCCTAGAGAGATTTCTATGTCCCTAGAGAGATTTCTAGGTCCCTAGAGGGATTTCTATGTCCCTAGAGGGATAGATTTCTATGTCCCTAGAGGGATTTCTATGTCCCTATAGGGATTTCTATGTCCCTAGAGGGATTTCTATGTCCCTAGAGGGATTTCTATGTCGCTAGAGGGATTTCTATGTCGCTAGAGGGATTTCTAGGTCCCTAGAGGGATTTCTAGGTCCCTAGAGAGAGAGATTTCTATGTCCCTAGAGGGATTTCTAGGTCCCTAGAGAGAGAGATTTCTATGTCCCTAGAGGGATTTCTAGGTCCCTAGAGGGATTTCTAGGTCCCTAGAGGGATAGATTTCTATGTCCCTAGAGGGATTTCTATGTCCCTAGAGAGATTTCTAGGTCCCTAGAGGGATTTCTATGTCCCTAGAGGGATTTCTAGGTCCCTAGAGGGATTTCTAGGTCCCTAGAGGGATAGATTTATATGTCCCTAGAGGGATTTCTATGTCCCTAGAGGGATTTCTATGTCCCTAGAGGGATTTCTAGGTCCCTAGAGGGATTTCTATGTCCCTAGAGGGATAGATTTATATGTCCCTAGAGGGATTTCTATGTCCATAGAGGGATTTCTATGTCCCTAGAGGGATTTCTAGGTCCCTAGAGGGATAGATTTCTATGTCCCTAGAGGGATTTCTAGGTCGCTAGAGGGATTTCTATGTCCCTAGAAGGATTTCTATGTCCCTAGAGGGATTTCTATGTCCCTAGAGCGATAGATTTCTATGTCCCTAGAGGGATTTCTATGTCGCTAGAGGGATTTCTATGTCGCTAGAGGGATTTCTAGGTCCCTAGAGGGATATCTAGGTCCCTAGAGAGAGAGATTTCTATGTCCCTAGAGGGATTTCTAGGTCCCTAGAGAGAGAGATTTCTATGTCCCTAGAGGGATTTCTAGGTCCCTAGAGGGATTTCTAGGTCCCTAGAGGGATAGATTTCTAGGTCCCTAGAGGGATTTCAATGTCCCTAGAGGGATTTCTAGGTCCCTAGAGGGATAGATTTCTAGGTCCCTAGAGGGATTTCTAGGTCCCTAGAGGGATTTCAATGTCCCTAGAGGGATTTCTAGGTCCCTAGAGGGATAGATTTCTTGGTCCCTAGAGGGATTTCTATGTCCCTAGAGGGATTTCTATGTCCCTAGAGGGATTTCTATGTCCCTAGAGGGATTTCTATGTCCCTAGAGGGATAGATTTCTATGTCCCTAGAGGGATTTCTATGTCCCTAAAGGGATTTCTAGGTCCCTAGAGAGAGAGATTTCTATGTCCCTAGAGGGATTTCTAGGTCCCTAGAGGGATTTCTAGGTCCCTAGAGGGATTTCTAGGTCCCTAGAGGGATTTCTAGGTCCCTAGAGGGATTTCTAGGTCCCTAGAGGGATTTCTAGGTCCCTAGAGGGATAGATTTCTATGTCCCTAGAGGGATTTCTATGTCCCTAGAGAGATTTCTATGTCCCTAGAGAGATTTCTAGGTCCCTAGAGGGATTTCAATGTCCCTAGAGGGATTTCTAGGTCCCTAGAGGGATAGATTTCAATGTCCCTAGAGGGATTTCTAGGTCCCTAGAGGGATTTCTATGTCCCTAAAGGGATAGATTTCTATGTCCCTAGAGGGATTTCTATGTCGCTAGAGGGATTTCTATGTCCCTAGAGGGATTTCTAGGTCCCTAGAGGGATAGATTTCTATGTCCCTAGAGGGATTTCTATGTCACTAGAGAGATTTCTAGGTCCCTAGAGGGATTTCAATGTCCCTAGAGGGATTTCTAGGTCCCTAGAGGGATAGATTTCTAGGTCCCTAGAGGGATTTCTATGTCCCTAGAGGGATTTCAATGTCCCTAGAGGGATTTCTATGTCCCTAGAGGGATTTCTATGTCCCTAGAGGGATAGATTTCTATTTCCCTAGAGGGATTTCTATGTCCCTATAGGGATTTCTATGTCCCTAGAGGGATTTCTATGTCCCTAGAGGGATTTCTATGTCGCTAGAGGGATTTCTATGTCGCTAGAGGGATTTCTAGGTCCCTAGAGGGATTTCTAGGTCCCTAGAGGGATTTCTAGGTCCCTAGAGAGAGAGATTTCTATGTCCCTAGAGGGATTTCTAGGTCCCTAGAGAGAGAGATTTCTATGTCCCTAGAGGGATTTCTAGGTCCCTAGAGGGATTTCTAGGTCCCTAGAGGGATAGATTTCTATGTCCCTAGAGGGATTTCTATGTCCCTAGAGAGATTTCTAGGTCCCTAGAGGGATTTCTATGTCCCTAGAGGGATTTCTAGGTCCCTAGAGGGATTTCTAGGTCCCTAGAGGGATTTCAATGTCCCTAGAGGGATTTCTAGGTCCCTAGAGGGATTTCTATGTCCCTAGAGGGATAGATTTCTATGTCCCTAGAGGGATTTCTATGTCCCTAGAGGGATTTCTATGTCCCTAGAGGGATTTCTAGGTCCCTAGAGGGATTTCTATGTCCCTAGAGGGATAGATTTATATGTCCCTAGAGGGATTTCTATGTCCATAGAGGGATTTCTATGTCCCTAGAGGGATTTCTAGGTCCCTAGAGGGATAGATTTCTATGTCCCTAGAGGGATTTCTAGGTCCCTAGAGGGATTTCTATGTCCCTAGAGCGATAGATTTCTATGTCCCTAGAGGGATTTCTATGTCGCTAGAGGGATTTCTATGTCGCTAGAGGGATTTCTAGGTCCCTAGAGGGATAGATTTCTAGGTCCCTAGAGGGATTTCAATGTCCCTAGAGGGATTTCTAGGTCCCTAGAGGGATTTCAATGTCCCTAGAGGGATTTCTAGGTCCCTAGAGGGATAGATTTCTAGGTCCCTAGAGGGATTTCTATGTCCCTAGAGGGATTTCTATGTCCCTAGAGGGATTTCTATGTCCCTAGAGGGATAGATTTCTATGTCCCTAGAGGGATTTCTATGTCCCTAGAGGGATTTCTAGGTCCCTAGAGAGAGAGATTTCTATGTCTCTAGAGGGATTTCTAGGTCCCTAGAGGGATTTCTAGGTCCCTAGAGGGATTTCTAGGTCCCTAGAGGGATTTCTAGGTCCCTAGAGGGATTTCTATGTCCCTAGAGAGATTTCTATGTCCCTAGAGAGATTTCTAGGTCCCTAGAGGGATTTCAATGTCCCTAGAGGGATTTCTAGGTCCCTAGAGGGATAGATTTCAATGTCCCTAGAGGGATTTCTAGGTCCCTAGAGGGATTTCTATGTCCCTAGAGGGATAGATTTCTATGTCCCTAGAGGGATTGCTATGTCGCTAGAGGGATTTCTATGTCCCTAGAGGGATTTCTAGGTCCCTAGAGGGATTTCTAGGTCCCTAGAGGGATAGATTTCTATGTCCCTAGAGGGATTTCTATGTCACTAGAGAGATTTCTAGGTCCCTAGAGGGATTTCAATATCCCTAGAGGGATTTCTAGGTCCCTAGAGGGATAGATTTCTAGGTCCCTAGAGGGATTTCTATGTCCCTAGAGGGATTTCTAGGTCCCTAGAGAGAGAGATTTCTATGTCCCTAGAGGGATTTCTAGGTCCCTAGAGGGATTTCTAGGTCCCTAGAGGGATTTCTAGGTCCCTAGAGGGATTTCTAGGTCCCTAGAGGGATAGATTACTATGTCCCTAGAGGGATTTCTATGTCCCTAGAGAGATTTCTAGGTCCCTAGAGGGATTTCTAGGTCCCTAGATTGATTTCTAGGTCACTAGAGAGAGAGATTTCTATGTCCCTAGAGGGATTTCTAGGTCCCTAGAGGGATTTCTAGGTCCCTAGAGGGATTTCTAGGTCCCTAGAGGGATTTCTAGGTCCCTAGAGGGATTTCTAGGTCCCTAGAGGGATAGATTTCTATGTCCCTAGAGGGATTTCTATGTCCCTAGAGAGATTTCTATGTCCCTAGAGAGATTTCTAGGTCCCTAGAGGGATTTCAATGTCCCTAGAGGGATTTCTAGGTCCCTAGAGGGATAGATTTCAATGTCCCTAGAGGGATTTCTAGGTCCCTAGAGGGATTTCTATGTCCCTAGAGGGATAGATTTCTATGTCCCTAGAGGGATTTCTATGTCGCTAGAGGGATTTCTATGTCCCTAGAGGGATTTCTAGGTCCCTAGAGGGATAGATTTCTATGTCCCTAGAGGGATTTCTATGTCACTAGAGAGATTTCTAGGTCCCTAGAGGGATTTCAATGTCCCTAGAGGGATTTCTAGGTCCCTAGAGGGATAGATTTCTAGGTCCCTAGAGGGATTTCTATGTCCCTAGAGGGATTTCAATGTCCCTAGAGGGATTTCTATGTCCCTAGAGGGATAGATTTCTATTTCCCTAGAGGGATTTCTATGTCCCTATAGGGATTTCTATGTCCCTAGAGGGATTTCTATGTCCCTAGAGGGATTTCTATGTCGCTAGAGGGATTTCTATGTCGCTAGAGGGATTTCAAGGTCCCTAGAGGGATTTCTAGGTCCCTAGAGAGAGAGATTTCTATGTCCCTAGAGGGATTTCTAGGTCCCTAGAGAGAGAGATTTCTATGTCCCTAGAGGGATTTCTAGGTCCCTAGAGGGATTTCTAGGTCCCTAGAGGGATAGATTTCTATGTCCCTAGAGGGATTTCTATGTCCCTAGAGAGATTTCTAGGTCCCTAGAGGGATTTCTAGGTCCCTAGAGGGATTTCTAGGTCCCTAGAGGGATTTCAATGTCCCTAGAGGGATTTCTAGGTCCCTAGAGGGATTTCTATGTCCCTAGAGGGATAGATTTCTATGTCCCTATAGGGATTTCTATGTCCCTAGAGGGATTTCTATGTCCCTAGAGGGATTTCTAGGTCCCTAGAGGGATTTCTATGTCCCTAGAGGGATAGATTTATATGTCCCTAGAGGGATTTCTATGTCCATAGAGGGATTTCTATGTCCCTAGAGGGATTTCTAGGTCCCTAGAGGGATAGATTTCTATGTCCCTAGAGGGATTTCTAGGTCCCTAGAGGGATTTCTATGTCCCTAGAGCGATAGATTTCTATGTCCCTAGAGGGATTTCTATGTCGCTAGAGGGATTTCTATGTCGCTAGAGGGATTTCTAGGTCCCTAGAGGGATAGATTTCTAGGTCCCTAGAGGGATTTCAATGTCCCTAGAGGGATTTCTAGGTCCCTAGAGGGATTTTAATGTCCCTAGAGGGATTTCTAGGTCCCTAGAGGGATAGATTTCTAGGTCCCTAGAGGGATTTCTATGTCCCTAGAGGGATTTCTATGTCCCTAGAGGGATTTCTATGTCCCTAGAGGGATTTCTATGTCCCTAGAGGGATAGATTTCTATGTCCCTAGAGGGATTTCTATGTCCCTAGAGGGATTTCTAGGTCCCTAGAGAGAGAGATTTCTATGTCTCTAGAGGGATTTCTAGGTCCCTAGAGGGATTTCTAGGTCCCTAGAGGGATTTCTAGGTCCCTAGAGGGATTTCTAGGTCCCTAGAGGGATTTCTAGGTCCCTAGAGGGATTTCTAGGTCCCTAGAGGGATAGATTTCTATGTCCCTAGAGGGATTTCTATGTCCCTAGAGAGATTTCTATGTCCCTAGAGAGATTTCTAGGTCCCTAGAGGGATTTCAATGTCCCTAGAGGGATTTCTAGGTCCCTAGAGGGATAGATTTCAATGTCCCTAGAGGGATTTCTAGGTCCCTAGAGAGATTTCTATGTCCCTAGAGGGATAGATTTCTATGTCCCTAGAGGGATTTCTATGTCGCTAGAGGGATTTCTATGTCCCTAGAGGGATTTCTAGGTCCCTAGAGGGATTTCTAGGTCCCTAGAGGGATAGATTTCTATGTCCCTAGAGGGATTTCTATGTCACTAGAGAGATTTCTAGGTCCCTAGAGGGATTTCAATATCCCTAGAGGGATTTCTAGGTCCCTAGAGGGATAGATTTCTAGGTCCCTAGAGGGATTTCTATGTCCCTAGAGGGATTTCTAGGTCCCTAGAGAGAGAGATTTCTATGTCCCTAGAGGGATTTCTAGGTCCCTAGAGGGATTTCTAGGTCCCTAGAGGGATTTCTAGGTCCCTAGAGGGATTTCAAGGTCCCTAGAGGGATAGATTTCTATGTCCCTAGAGGGATTTCTATGTCCCTAGAGAGATTTCTAGGTCCCTAGAGGGATTTCTAGGTCCCTAGATTGATTTCTAGGTCCCTAGAGAGAGAGATTTCTATGTCCCTAGAGGGATTTCTAGGTCCCTAGAGGGATTTCTAGGTCCCTAGAGGGATTTCTAGGTCCCTAGAGGGATTTCTAGGTCCCTAGAGGGATTTCTAGGTCCCTAGAGGGATTTCTATGTCCCTAGAGGGATAGATTTCTATGTCCCTAGAGGGATTTCTATGTCGCTAGAGGGATTTCTATGTCCCTAGAGGGATTTCTAGGTCCCTAGAGGGATTTCTATGTCACTAGAGAGATTTCTAGGTCCCTAGAGGGATTTCAATATCCCTAGAGGGATTTCTAGGTCCCTAGAGGGATAGATTTCTAGGTCCCTAGAGGGATTTCTATGTCCCTAGAGGGATTTCTAGGTCCCTAGAGGGATTTCTATGTCACTAGAGAGATTTCTAGGTCCCTAGAGGGATTTCAATATCCCTAGAGGGATTTCTAGGTCCCTAGAGGGATAGATTTCTAGGTCCCTAGAGGGATTTCTATGTCCCTAGAGGGATTTCTAGGTCCCTAGAGAGAGAGATTTCTATGTCCCTAGAGGGATTTCTAGGTCCCTAGAGGGATTTCTAGGTCCCTAGAGGGATTTCTAGGTCCCTAGAGGGATAGATTTCTATGTCCCTAGAGGGATTTCTAGGTCCCTAGAGGGATTTCTAGGTCCCTAGAGGGATAGATTTCTATGTCCCTAGAGGGATTTCTATGTCCCTAGAGAGATTTCTAGGTCCCTAGAGGGATTTCTAGGTCCCTAGATTGATTTCTAGGTCCCTAGAGAGAGAGATTTCTATGTCCCTAGAGGGATTTCTAGGTCCCTAGAGGGATTTCTAGGTCCCTAGAGGGATTTCTAGGTCCCTAGAGGGATTTCTAGGTCCCTAGAGGGATTTCTAGGTCCCTAGAGGGATTTCTATGTCCCTAGAGGGATAGATTTCTATGTCCCTAGAGGGATTTCTATGTCCCTATAGGGATTTCTATGTCCCTAGAGGGATTTCTATGTCCCTAGAGGGATTTCTATGTCGCTAGAGGGATTTCTATGTCGCTAGAGGGATTTCTAGGTCCCTAGAGGGATTTCTAGGTCCCTAGAGAGAGAGATTTCTATGTCCCTAGAGGGATTTCTAGGTCCCTAGAGAGAGAGATTTCTATGTCCCTAGAGGGATTTCTAGGTCCCTAGAGGGATTTCTAGGTCCCTAGAGGGATTTCTAGGTCCCTAGAGGGATTTCTAGGTCCCTAGAGGGATAGATTTCTATGTCCCTAGAGGGATTTCTATGTCACTAGAGAGATTTCTAGGTCCCTAGAGGGATTTCAATGTCCCTAGAGGGATTTCTAGGTCCCTAGAGGGATAGATTTCTAGGTCCCTAGAGGGATTTCTATGTCCCTAGAGGGATTTCAATGTCCCTAGAGGGATTTCTATGTCCCTAGAGGGATTTCTATGTCCCTAGAGGGATAGATTTCTATGTCCCTAGAGGGATTTCTATGTCCCTATAGGGATTTCTATGTCCCTAGAGGGATTTCTATGTCCCTAGAGGGATTTCTATGTCGCTAGAGGGATTTCTATGTCGCTAGAGGGATTTCTAGGTCCCTAGAGGGATTTCTAGGTCCCTAGAGAGAGAGATTTCTATGTCCCTAGAGGGATTTCTAGGTCCCTAGAGAGGGAGATTTCTATGTCCCTAGAGGGATTTCTAGGTCCCTAGAGGGATTTCTAGGTCCCTAGAGGGATTTCTAGGTCCCTAGAGGGATAGATTTCTATGTCCCTAGAGGGATTTCTATGTCCCTAGAGAGATTTCTAGGTCCCTAGAGGGATTTCTATGTCCCTAGAGGGATTTCTAGGTCCCTAGAGGGATTTCTAGGTCCCTAGAGGGATTTCAATGTCCCTAGAGGGATTTCTAGGTCCCTAGAGGGATTTCTAGGTCCCTAGAGGGATTTCTATGTCCCTAGAGGGATAGATTTCTATGTCCCTAGAGGGATTTCTATGTCCCTAGAGGGATTTCTATGTCCCTAGAGGGATTTCTAGGTCCCTAGAGGGATTTCTATGTCCCTAGAGGGATAGATTTATATGTCCCTAGAGGGATTTCTATGTCCATAGAGGGATTTCTATGTCCCTAGAGGGATTTCTAGGTCCCTAGAGGGATAGATTTCTATGTCCCTAGAGGGATTTCTAGGTCCCTAGAGGGATTTCTAGGTCCCTAGAGAGAGAGATTTCTATGTCCCTAGAGGGATTTCTAGGTCCCTAGAGAGAGAGATTTCTATGTCCCTAGAGGGATTTCTAGGTCCCTAGAGGGATTTCTAGGTCCCTAGAGGGATTTCTATGTCCCTAGAGGGATTTCTAGGTCCCTAGAGAGAGAGATTTCTATGTCCCTAGAGGGATTTCTAGGTCCCTAGAGGGATTTCTAGGTCCCTAGAGGGATTTCTAGGTCCCTAGAGGGATTTCTAGGTCCCTAGAGGGATTTCTAGGTCCCTAGAGGGATTTCTATGTCCCTAGAGAGATTTCTATGTCCCTAGAGAGATTTCTAGGTCCCTAGAGGGATTTCAATGTCCCTAGAGGGATTTCTAGGTCCCTAGAGGGATAGATTTCAATGTCCCTAGAGGGATTTCTAGGTCCCTAGAGGGATTTCTATGTCCCTAGAGGGATAGATTTCTATGTCCCTAGAGGGATTTCTATGTCGCTAGAGGGATTTCTATGTCCCTAGAGGGATTTCTAGGTCCCTAGAGGGATAGATTTCTAGGTCCCTAGAGGGATTTCTATGTCCCTAGAGGGATTTCAATGTCCCTAGAGGGATTTCTATGTCCCTAGAGGGATTTCTATGTCCCTAGAGGGATAGATTTCTATTTCCCTAGAGGGATTTCTATGTCCCTATAGGGATTTCTATGTCCCTAGAGGGATTTCTATGTCCCTAGAGGGATTTCTATGTCGCTAGAGGGATTTCTATGTCGCTAGAGGGATTTCTAGGTCCCTAGAGGGATTTCTAGGTCCCTAGAGAGAGAGATTTCTATGTCCCTAGAGGGATTTCTAGGTCCCTAGAGAGAGAGATTTCTATGTCCCTAGAGGGATTTCTAGGTCCCTAGAGGGATTTCTAGGTCCCTAGAGGGATAGATTTCTATGTCCCTAGAGGGATTTCTATGTCCCTAGAGAGATTTCTAGGTCCCTAGAGGGATTTCTATGTCCCTAGAGGGATTTCTAGGTCCCTAGAGGGATTTCAATGTCCCTAGAGGGATTTCTAGGTCCCTAGAGGGATTTCTATGTCCCTAGAGGGATAGATTTCTATGTCCCTAGAGGGATTTCTATGTCCCTAGAGGGATTTCTATGTCCCTAGAGGGATTTCTAGGTCCCTAGAGGGATTTCTATGTCCCTAGAGGGATAGATTTATATGTCCCTAGAGGGATTTATATGTCCCTAGAGGGATTTCTATGTCCATAGAGGGATTTCTATGTCCCTAGAGGGATTTCTAGGTCCCTAGAGGGATAGATTTCTATGTCCCTAGAGGGATTTCTAGGTCCCTAGAGGGATTTCTATGTCCCTAGAGCGATAGATTTCTATGTCCCTAGAGGGATTTCTATGTCGCTAGAGGGATTTCTATGTCGCTAGAGGGATTTCTAGGTCACTAGAGGGATAGATTTCTAGGTCCCTAGAGGGATTTCAATGTCCCTAGAGGGATTTCTAGGTCCCTAGAGGGATTTCAATGTCCCTAGAGGGATTTCTAGGTCCCTAGAGGGATAGATTTCTAGGTCCCTAGAGGGATTTCTATGTCCCTAGAGGGATTTCTATGTCCCTAGAGGGATTTCTATGTCCCTAGAGGGATTTCTATGTTTCTAGAGGGATAGATTTCTATGTCCCTAGAGGGATTTCTATGTCCCTAGAGGGATTTCTAGGTCCCTAGAGGGATTTCTAGGTCCCTAGAGGGATTTCTAGGTCCCTAGAGGGATTTCTAGGTCCCTAGAGGGATAGATTTCTATGTCCCTAGAGGGATTTCTATGTCCCTAGAGAGATTTCTAGGTCCCTAGAGGGATTTCTAGGTCCCTAGATTGATTTCTAGGTCCCTAGAGAGAGAGATTTCTATGTCCCTAGAGGGATTTCTAGGTCCCTAGAGGGATTTCTAGGTCCCTAGAGGGATTTCTAGGTCCCTAGAGGGATTTCAATGTCCCTAGAGGGATTTCTATGTCGCTAGAGGGATTTCTATGTCGCTAGAGGGATTTCTAGGTCCCTAGAGGGATTTCTAGGTCCCTAGAGAGAGAGATTTCTATGTCCCTAGAGGGATTTCTAGGTCCCTAGAGAGAGAGATTTCTATGTCCCTAGAGGGATTTCTAGGTCCCTAGAGGGATTTCTAGGTCCCTAGAGGGATTTCTAGGTCCCTAGAGGGATAGATTTCTATGTCCCTAGAGGGATTTCTATGTCACTAGAGAGATTTCTAGGTCCCTAGAGGGATTTCAATGTCCCTAGAGGGATTTCTAGGTCCCTAGAGGGATAGATTTCTAGGTCCCTAGAGGGATTTCTATGTCCCTAGAGGGATTTCAATGTCCCTAGAGGGATTTCTATGTCCCTAGAGGGATTTCTATGTCCCTAGAAGGATAGATTTCTATGTCCCTAGAGGGATTTCTATGTCCCTATAGGGATTTCTATGTCCCTAGAGGGATTTCTATGTCCCTAGAGGGATTTCTATGTCGCTAGAGGGATTTCTATGTCGCTAGAGGGATTTCTAGGTCCCTAGAGGGATTTCTAGGTCCCTAGAGAGAGAGATTTCTATGTCCCTAGAGGGATTTCTAGGTCCCTAGAGAGAGAGATTTCTATGTCCCTAGAGGGATTTCTAGGTCCCTAGAGGGATTTCTAGGTCCCTAGAGGGATTTCTAGGTCCCTAGAGGGATAGATTTCTATGTCCCTAGAGGGATTTCTATGTCCCTAGAGAGATTTCTAGGTCCCTAGAGGGATTTCTATGTCCCTAGAGGGATTTCTAGGTCCCTAGAGGGATTTCTAGGTCCCTAGAGGGATTTCAATGTCCCTAGAGGGATTTCTAGGTCCCTAGAGGGATTTCTAGGTCCCTAGAGGGATTTCTATGTCCCTAGAGGGATAGATTTCTATGTCCCTAGAGGGATTTCTATGTCCCTAGAGGGATTTCTATGTCCCTAGAGGGATTTCTAGGTCCCTAGAGGGATTTCTATGTCCCTAGAGGGATAGATTTATATGTCCCTAGAGGGATTTCTATGTCCATAGAGGGATTTCTATGTCCCTAGAGGGATTTCTAGGTCCCTAGAGGGATAGATTTCTATGTCCCTAGAGGGATTTCTAGGTCCCTAGAGGGATTTCTAGGTCCCTAGAGAGAGAGATTTCTATGTCCCTAGAGGGATTTCTAGGTCCCTAGAGAGAGAGATTTCTATGTCCCTAGAGGGATTTCTAGGTCCCTAGAGGGATTTCTAGGTCCCTTGAGGGATTTCTAGGTCCCTAGAGGGATAGATTTCTATGTCCCTAGAGGGATTTCTATGTCCCTAGAGAGATTTCTAGGTCCCTAGAGGGATTTCTATGTCCCTAGAGGGATTTCTAGGTCCCTAGAGGGATTTCTAGGTCCCTAGAGGGATTTCAATGTCCCTAGAGGGATTTCTAGGTCCCTAGAGGGATTTCTAGGTCCCTAGAGGGATTTCTAGGTCCCTAGAGGGATTTCTATGTCCCTAGAGGGATTTCTATGTCCCTAGAGGGATTTCTAGGTCCCTAGAGGGATTTCTATGTCCCTACAGGGATAGATTTATATGTCCCTAGAGGGATTTCTATGTCCATAGAGGGATTTCTATGTCCCTAGAGGGATTTCTAGGTCCCTAGAGGGATAGATTTCTATGTCCCTAGAGGGATTTCTAGGTCCCTAGAGGGATTTCTATGTCCCTAGAGCGATAGATTTCTATGTCCCTAGAGGGATTTCTATGTCGCTAGAGGGATTTCTATGTCGCTAGAGGGATTTCTAGGTCCCTAGAGGGATAGATTTCTAGGTCCCTAGAGGGATTTCAATGTCCCTAGAGGGATTTCTAGGTCCCTAGAGGGATAGATTTCTAGGTCCCTAGAGGGATTTCAATGTCCCTAGAGGGATTTCTAGGTCCCTAGAGGGATTTCAATGTCCCTAGAGGGATTTCTAGGTCCCTAGAGGGAGAGATTTCTATGTCCCTAGAGGGATTTCTAGGTCCCTAGAGGGATTTCTAGGTCCCTAGAGGGATAGATTTCTATGTCCCTAGAGGGATTTCTATGTCCCTAGAGAGATTTCTAGGTCCCTAGAGGGATTTCTAGGTCCCTAGAGAGAGAGATTTCTATGTCCCTAGAGGGATTTCTAGGTCCCTAGAGGGATTTCTAGGTCCCTAGAGGGATTTCTAGGTCCCTAGAGGGATTTCTAGGTCCCTAGAGGGATTTCTAGGTCCCTAGAGGGATTTCTAGGTCCCTAGAGGGATTTCTAGGTCCCTAGAGGGATAGATTTCTATGTCCCTAGAGGGATTTCTATGTCCCTAGAGAGATTTCTATGTCCCTAGAGAGATTTCTAGGTCCCTAGAGGGATTTCAATGTCCCTAGAGGGATTTCTAGGTCCCTAGAGGGATAGATTTCAATGTCCCTAGAGGGATTTCTAGGTCCCTAGAGGGATTTCTATGTCCCTAGAGGGATAGATTTCTATGTCCCTAGAGGGATTTCTATGTCGCTAGAGGGATTTCTATGTCCCTAGAGGGATTTCTAGGTCCCTAGAGGGATTTCTAGGTCCCTAGAGGGATAGATTTCTATGTCCCTAGAGGGATTTCTATGTCACTAGAGGGATTTCTAGGTCCCTAGAGAGAGAGATTTCTATGTCCCTAGAGGGATTTCTATGTCCCTAGAGGGATTTCTAGGTCCCTAGAGGGATTTCTAGGTCCCTAGAGGGATAGATTTCTATGTCCCTAGAGGGATTTCTATGTCACTAGAGAGATTTCTAGGTCCCTAGAGGGATTTCAATGTCCCTAGAGGGATTTCTATGTCCCTAGAGGGATTTCTATGTCCCTAGAGGGATAGATTTCTATGTCCCTAGAGGGATTTCTATGTCCCTAGAGGGATTTCTAGGTCCCTAGAGGGATTTCTATGTCCCTAGAGGGATAGATTTATATGTCCCTAGAGGGATTTCTATGTCCATAGAGGGATTTCTATGTCCCTAGAGGGATTTCTAGGTCCCTAGAGAGGGAGATTTCTATGTCCCTAGAGGGATTTCTAGGTCCCTAGAGGGATTTCTAGGTCCCTAGAGGGATTTCTAGGTCCCTAGAGGGATAGATTTCTATGTCCCTAGAGGGATTTCTATGTCCCTAGAGAGATTTCTAGGTCCCTAGAGGGATTTCTATGTCCCTAGAGGGATTTCTAGGTCCCTAGAGGGATTTCTAGGTCCCTAGAGGGATTTCAATGTCCCTAGAGGGATTTCTAGGTCCCTAGAGGGATTTCTAGGTCCCTAGAGGGATTTCTATGTCCCTAGAGGGATAGATTTCTATGTCCCTAGAGGGATTTCTATGTCCCTAGAGGGATTTCTATGTCGCTAGAGGGATTTCTATGTCCCTAGAGGGATTTCTAGGTCCCTAGAGGGATTTCTAGGTCCCTAGAGGGATAGATTTCTATGTCCCTAGAGGGATTTCTATGTCACTAGAGGGATTTCTAGGTCCCTAGAGAGAGAGATTTCTATGTCCCTAGAGGGATTTCTATGTCCCTAGAGGGATTTCTATGTCCCTAGAGGGATTTCTATGTCCCTAGAGGGATTTCTAGGTCCCTAGAGGGATTTCTATGTCCCTACAGGGATAGATTTATATGTCCCTAGAGGGATTTCTATGTCCATAGAGGGATTTCTATGTCCCTAGAGGGATTTCTAGGTCCCTAGAGGGATAGATTTCTATGTCCCTAGAGGGATTTCTAGGTCCCTAGAGGGATTTCTATGTCCCTAGAGCGATAGATTTCTATGTCCCTAGAGGGATTTCTATGTCGCTAGAGGGATTTCTATGTCGCTAGAGGGATTTCTAGGTCCCTAGAGGGATAGATTTCTAGGTCCCTAGAGGGATTTCAATGTCCCTAGAGGGATTTCTAGGTCCCTAGAGGGATAGATTTCTAGGTCCCTAGAGGGATTTCAATGTCCCTAGAGGGATTTCTAGGTCCCTAGAGGGATTTCAATGTCCCTAGAGGGATTTCTAGGTCCCTAGAGGGAGAGATTTCTATGTCCCTAGAGGGATTTCTAGGTCCCTAGAGGGATTTCTAGGTCCCTAGAGGGATAGATTTCTATGTCCCTAGAGGGATTTCTATGTCCCTAGAGAGATTTCTAGGTCCCTAGAGGGATTTCTAGGTCCCTAGAGAGAGAGATTTCTATGTCCCTAGAGGGATTTCTAGGTCCCTAGAGGGATTTCTAGGTCCCTAGAGGGATTTCTAGGTCCCTAGAGGGATTTCTAGGTCCCTAGAGGGATTTCTAGGTCCCTAGAGGGATTTCTAGGTCCCTAGAGGGATTTCTAGGTCCCTAGAGGGATAGATTTCTATGTCCCTAGAGGGATTTCTATGTCCCTAGAGAGATTTCTATGTCCCTAGAGAGATTTCTAGGTCCCTAGAGGGATTTCAATGTCCCTAGAGGGATTTCTAGGTCCCTAGAGGGATAGATTTCAATGTCCCTAGAGGGATTTCTAGGTCCCTAGAGGGATTTCTATGTCCCTAGAGGGATAGATTTCTATGTCCCTAGAGGGATTTCTATGTCGCTAGAGGGATTTCTATGTCCCTAGAGGGATTTCTAGGTCCCTAGAGGGATTTCTAGGTCCCTAGAGGGATAGATTTCTATGTCCCTAGAGGGATTTCTATGTCACTAGAGGGATTTCTAGGTCCCTAGAGAGAGAGATTTCTATGTCCCTAGAGGGATTTCTATGTCCCTAGAGGGATTTCTAGGTCCCTAGAGGGATTTCTAGGTCCCTAGAGGGATAGATTTCTATGTCCCTAGAGGGATTTCTATGTCACTAGAGAGATTTCTAGGTCCCTAGAGGGATTTCAATGTCCCTAGAGGGATTTCTATGTCCCTAGAGGGATTTCTATGTCCCTAGAGGGATAGATTTCTATGTCCCTAGAGGGATTTCTATGTCCCTAGAGGGATTTCTAGGTCCCTAGAGGGATTTCTATGTCCCTAGAGGGATAGATTTATATGTCCCTAGAGGGATTTCTATGTCCATAGAGGGATTTCTATGTCCCTAGAGGGATTTCTAGGTCCCTAGAGAGGGAGATTTCTATGTCCCTAGAGGGATTTCTAGGTCCCTAGAGGGATTTCTAGGTCCCTAGAGGGATTTCTAGGTCCCTAGAGGGATAGATTTCTATGTCCCTAGAGGGATTTCTATGTCCCTAGAGAGATTTCTAGGTCCCTAGAGGGATTTCTATGTCCCTAGAGGGATTTCTAGGTCCCTAGAGGGATTTCTAGGTCCCTAGAGGGATTTCAATGTCCCTAGAGGGATTTCTAGGTCCCTAGAGGGATTTCTAGGTCCCTAGAGGGATTTCTATGTCCCTAGAGGGATAGATTTCTATGTCCCTAGAGGGATTTCTATGTCCCTAGAGGGATTTCTATGTCCCTAGAGGGATTTCTAGGTCCCTAGAGGGATTTCTATGTCCCTAGAGGGATAGATTTATATGTCCTTAGAGGGATTTCTATGTCCATAGAGGGATTTCTATGTCCCTAGAGGGATTTCTAGGTCCCTAGAGGGATAGATTTCTATGTCCCTAGAGGGATTTCTAGGTCCCTAGAGGGATTTCTAGGTCCCTAGAGAGAGAGATTTCTATGTCCCTAGAGGGATTTCTAGGTCCCTAGAGAGAGAGATTTCTATGTCCCTAGAGGGATTTCTAGGTCCCTAGAGGGATTTCTAGGTCCCTAGAGGGATTTCTATGTCCCTAGAGGGATTTCTAGGTCCCTAGAGAGAGAGATTTCTATGTCCCTAGAGGGATTTCTAGGTCCCTAGAGGGATTTCTAGGTCCCTAGAGGGATTTCTAGGTCCCTAGAGGGATTTCTATGTCCCTAGAGAGATTTCTATGTCCCTAGAGAGATTTCTAGGTCCCTAGAGGGATTTCAATGTCCCTAGAGGGATTTCTAGGTCCCTAGAGGGATAGATTTCAATGTCCCTAGAGGGATTTCTAGGTCCCTAGAGGGATTTCTATGTCCCTAGAGGGATAGATTTCTATGTCCCTAGAGGGATTTCTATGTCGCTAGAGGGATTTCTATGTCCCTAGAGGGATTTCTAGGTCCCTAGAGGGATAGATTTCTAGGTCCCTAGAGGGATTTCTATGTCCCTAGAGGGATTTCAATGTCCCTAGAGGGATTTCTATGTCCCTAGAGGGATTTCTATGTCCCTAGAGGGATAGATTTCTATTTCCCTAGAGGGATTTCTATGTCCCTATAGGGATTTCTATGTCCCTAGAGGGATTTCTATGTCCCTAGAGGGATTTCTATGTCGCTAGAGGGATTTCTATGTCGCTAGAGGGATTTCTAGGTCCCTAGAGGGATTTCTAGGTCCCTAGAGAGAGAGATTTCTATGTCCCTAGAGGGATTTCTAGGTCCCTAGAGGGATTTCTAGGTCCCTAGAGGGATAGATTTCTATGTCCCTAGAGGGATTTCTATGTCCCTAGAGAGATTTCTAGGTCCCTAGAGGGATTTCTATGTCCCTAGAGGGATTTCTAGGTCCCTAGAGGGATTTCAATGTCCCTAGAGGGATTTCTAGGTCCCTAGAGGGATTTCTATGTCCCTAGAGGGATAGATTTCTATGTCCCTAGAGGGATTTCTATGTCCCTAGAGGGATTTCTATGTCCCTAGAGGGATTTCTAGGTCCCTAGAGGGATTTCTATGTCCCTAGAGGGATAGATTTATATGTCCCTAGAGGGATTTATATGTCCCTAGAGGGATTTCTATGTCCATAGAGGGATTTCTATGTCCCTAGAGGGATTTCTAGGTCCCTAGAGGGATAGATTTCTATGTCCCTAGAGGGATTTCTAGGTCCCTAGAGGGATTTCTATGTCCCTAGAGCGATAGATTTCTATGTCCCTAGAGGGATTTCTATGTCGCTAGAGGGATTTCTATGTCGCTAGAGGGATTTCTAGGTCACTAGAGGGATAGATTTCTAGGTCCCTAGAGGGATTTCAATGTCCCTAGAGGGATTTCTAGGTCCCTAGAGGGATTTCAATGTCCCTAGAGGGATTTCTAGGTCCCTAGAGGGATAGATTTCTAGGTCCCTAGAGGGATTTCTATGTCCCTAGAGGGATTTCTATGTCCCTAGAGGGATTTCTATGTCCCTAGAGGGATTTCTATGTTTCTAGAGGGATAGATTTCTATGTCCCTAGAGGGATTTCTATGTCCCTAGAGGGATTTCTAGGTCCCTAGAGGGATTTCTAGGTCCCTAGAGGGATTTCTAGGTCCCTAGAGGGATTTCTAGGTCCCTAGAGGGATAGATTTCTATGTCCCTAGAGGGATTTCTATGTCCCTAGAGAGATTTCTAGGTCCCTAGAGGGATTTCTAGGTCCCTAGATTGATTTCTAGGTCCCTAGAGAGAGAGATTTCTATGTCCCTAGAGGGATTTCTAGGTCCCTAGAGGGATTTCTAGGTCCCTAGAGGGATTTCTAGGTCCCTAGAGGGATTTCAATGTCCCTAGAGGGATTTCTATGTCGCTAGAGGGATTTCTATGTCGCTAGAGGGATTTCTAGGTCCCTAGAGGGATTTCTAGGTCCCTAGAGAGAGAGATTTCTATGTCCCTAGAGGGATTTCTAGGTCCCTAGAGAGAGAGATTTCTATGTCCCTAGAGGGATTTCTAGGTCCCTAGAGGGATTTCTAGGTCCCTAGAGGGATTTCTAGGTCCCTAGAGGGATAGATTTCTATGTCCCTAGAGGGATTTCTATGTCACTAGAGAGATTTCTAGGTCCCTAGAGGGATTTCAATGTCCCTAGAGGGATTTCTAGGTCCCTAGAGGGATAGATTTCTAGGTCCCTAGAGGGATTTCTATGTCCCTAGAGGGATTTCAATGTCCCTAGAGGGATTTCTATGTCCCTAGAGGGATTTCTATGTCCCTAGAAGGATAGATTTCTATGTCCCTAGAGGGATTTCTATGTCCCTATAGGGATTTCTATGTCCCTAGAGGGATTTCTATGTCCCTAGAGGGATTTCTATGTCGCTAGAGGGATTTCTATGTCGCTAGAGGGATTTCTAGGTCCCTAGAGGGATTTCTAGGTCCCTAGAGAGAGAGATTTCTATGTCCCTAGAGGGATTTCTAGGTCCCTAGAGAGAGAGATTTCTATGTCCCTAGAGGGATTTCTAGGTCCCTAGAGGGATTTCTAGGTCCCTAGAGGGATTTCTAGGTCCCTAGAGGGATAGATTTCTATGTCCCTAGAGGGATTTCTATGTCCCTAGAGAGATTTCTAGGTCCCTAGAGGGATTTCTATGTCCCTAGAGGGATTTCTAGGTCCCTAGAGGGATTTCTAGGTCCCTAGAGGGATTTCAATGTCCCTAGAGGGATTTCTAGGTCCCTAGAGGGATTTCTAGGTCCCTAGAGGGATTTCTATGTCCCTAGAGGGATAGATTTCTATGTCCCTAGAGGGATTTCTATGTCCCTAGAGGGATTTCTATGTCCCTAGAGGGATTTCTAGGTCCCTAGAGGGATTTCTATGTCCCTAGAGGGATAGATTTATATGTCCCTAGAGGGATTTCTATGTCCATAGAGGGATTTCTATGTCCCTAGAGGGATTTCTAGGTCCCTAGAGGGATAGATTTCTATGTCCCTAGAGGGATTTCTAGGTCCCTAGAGGGATTTCTAGGTCCCTAGAGAGAGAGATTTCTATGTCCCTAGAGGGATTTCTAGGTCCCTAGAGAGAGAGATTTCTATGTCCCTAGAGGGATTTCTAGGTCCCTAGAGGGATTTCTAGGTCCCTAGAGGGATTTCTAGGTCCCTAGAGGGATAGATTTCTATGTCCCTAGAGGGATTTCTATGTCCCTAGAGAGATTTCTAGGTCCCTAGAGGGATTTCTATGTCCCTAGAGGGATTTCTAGGTCCCTAGAGGGATTTCTAGGTCCCTAGAGGGATTTCAATGTCCCTAGAGGGATTTCTAGGTCCCTAGAGGGATTTCTATGTCCCTAGAGGGATTTCTATGTCCCTAGAGGGATTTCTAGGTCCCTAGAGGGATTTCTATGTCCCTACAGGGATAGATTTATATGTCCCTAGAGGGATTTCTATGTCCATAGAGGGATTTCTATGTCCCTAGAGGGATTTCTAGGTCCCTAGAGGGATAGATTTCTATGTCCCTAGAGGGATTTCTAGGTCCCTAGAGGGATTTCTATGTCCCTAGAGCGATAGATTTCTATGTCCCTAGAGGGATTTCTATGTCGCTAGAGGGATTTCTATGTCGCTAGAGGGATTTCTAGGTCCCTAGAGGGATAGATTTCTAGGTCCCTAGAGGGATTTCAATGTCCCTAGAGGGATTTCTAGGTCCCTAGAGGGATAGATTTCTAGGTCCCTAGAGGGATTTCAATGTCCCTAGAGGGATTTCTAGGTCCCTAGAGGGATTTCAATGTCCCTAGAGGGATTTCTAGGTCCCTAGAGGGAGAGATTTCTATGTCCCTAGAGGGATTTCTAGGTCCCTAGAGGGATTTCTAGGTCCCTAGAGGGATAGATTTCTATGTCCCTAGAGGGATTTCTATGTCCCTAGAGAGATTTCTAGGTCCCTAGAGGGATTTCTAGGTCCCTAGATTGATTTCTAGGTCCCTAGAGAGAGAGATTTCTATGTCCCTAGAGGGATTTCTAGGTCCCTAGAGGGATTTCTAGGTCCCTAGAGGGATTTCTAGGTCCCTAGAGGGATTTCTAGGTCCCTAGAGGGATTTCTAGGTCCCTAGAGGGATTTCTAGGTCCCTAGAGGGATTTCTAGGTCCCTAGAGGGATAGATTTCTATGTCCCTAGAGGGATTTCTATGTCCCTAGAGAGATTTCTATGTCCCTAGAGAGATTTCTAGGTCCCTAGAGGGATTTCAATGTCCCTAGAGGGATTTCTAGGTCCCTAGAGGGATAGATTTCAATGTCCCTAGAGGGATTTCTAGGTCCCTAGAGGGATTTCTATGTCCCTAGAGGGATAGATTTCTATGTCCCTAGAGGGATTTCTATGTCGCTAGAGGGATTTCTATGTCCCTAGAGGGATTTCTAGGTCCCTAGAGGGATTTCTAGGTCCCTAGAGGGATAGATTTCTATGTCCCTAGAGGGATTTCTATGTCACTAGAGGGATTTCTAGGTCCCTAGAGAGAGAGATTTCTATGTCCCTAGAGGGATTTCTATGTCCCTAGAGGGATTTCTAGGTCCCTAGAGGGATTTCTAGGTCCCTAGAGGGATAGATTTCTATGTCCCTAGAGGGATTTCTATGTCACTAGAGAGATTTCTAGGTCCCTAGAGGGATTTCAATGTCCCTAGAGGGATTTCTATGTCCCTAGAGGGATTTCTATGTCCCTAGAGGGATAGATTTCTATGTCCCTAGAGGGATTTCTATGTCCCTAGAGGGATTTCTAGGTCCCTAGAGGGATTTCTATGTCCCTAGAGGGATAGATTTATATGTCCCTAGAGGGATTTCTATGTCCATAGAGGGATTTCTATGTCCCTAGAGGGATTTCTAGGTCCCTAGAGGGATAGATTTCTATGTCGCTAGAGGGATTTCTAGGTCCCTAGAGGGATTTCTAGGTCCCTAGAGAGAGAGATTTTTATGTCCCTAGAGGGATTTCTAGGTCCCTAGAGAGAGAGATTTCTATGTCCCTAGAGGGATTTCTAGGTCCCTAAAGGGATTTCTAGGTCCCTAGAGGGATTTCTAGGTCCCTAGAGGGATAGATTTCTATGTCCCTAGAGGGATTTCTATGTCCCTAGAGAGATTTCTAGGTCCCTAGAGGGATTTCTATGTCCCTAGAGGGATTTCTAGGTCCCTAGAGGGATTTCAATGTCCCTAGAGGGATTTCTAGGTCCCAAGAGGGATTTCTAGGTCCCTAGAGGGATTTCTATGTCCCTAGAGGGATAGATTTCTATGTCCCTAGAGGGATTTCTATGTCCCTAGAGGGATTTCTATGTCCCTAGAGGGATTTCTAGGTCCCTAGAGGGATTTCCAGGTCCCTAGAGGGATAGATTTCAATGTCCCTAGAGGGATTTCTAGGTCCCTAGAGGGATTTCTATGTCCCTAGAGGGATAGATTTCTATGTCCCTAGAGGGATTTCTATGTCGCTAGAGGGATTTCTATGTCCCTAGAGGGATTTCTAGGTCCCTAGAGGGATAGATTTCTATGTCCCTAGAGGGATTTCTATGTCACTAGAGAGATTTCTAGGTCCCTAGAGGGATTTCAATGTCCCTAGAGGGATTTCTAGGTCCCTAGAGGGATAGATTTCTAGGTCCCTAGAGGGATTTCTATGTCCCTAGAGGGATTTCAATGTCCCTAGAGGGATTTCTATGTCCCTAGAGGGATTTCTATGTCCCTAGAGGGATAGATTTCTATTTCCCTAGAGGGATTTCTATGTCCCTATAGGGATTTCTATGTCCCTAGAGGGATTTCTATGTCCCTAGAGGGATTTCTATGTCGCTAGAGGGATTTCTATGTCGCTAGAGGGATTTCTAGGTCCCTAGAGGGATTTCTAGGTCCCTAGAGAGAGAGATTTCTATGTCCCTAGAGGGATTTCTAGGTCCCTAGAGAGAGAGATTTCTATGTCCCTAGAGGGATTTCTAGGTCCCTAGAGGGATTTCTAGGTCCCTAGAGGGATAGATTTCTATGTCCCTAGAGGGATTTCTATGTCCCTAGAGAGATTTCTAGGTCCCTAGAGGGATTTCTATGTCCCTAGAGGGATTTCTAGGTCCCTAGAGGGATTTCTAGGTCCCTAGAGGGATTTCAATGTCCCTAGAGGGATTTCTAGGTCCCTAGAGGGATTTCTATGTCCCTAGAGGGATAGATTTCTATGTCCCTAGAGGGATTCCTATGTCCCTAGAGGGATTTCTATGTCCCTAGAGGGATTTCTAGGTCCCTAGAGGGATTTCTATGTCCCTAGAGGGATAGATTTATATGTCCCTAGAGGGATTTCTATGTCCATAGAGGGATTTCTATGTCCCTAGAGGGATTTCTAGGTCCCTAGAGGGATAGATTTCTATGTCCCTAGAGGGATTTCTAGGTCCCTAGAGGGATTTCTATGTCCCTAGAGCGATAGATTTCTATGTCCCTAGAGGGATTTCTATGTCGCTAGAGGGATTTCTATGTCGCTAGAGGGATTTCTAGGTCCCTAGAGGGATAGATTTCTAGGTCCCTAGAGGGATTTCAATGTCCCTAGAGGGATTTCTAGGTCCCTAGAGGGATTTCAATGTCCCTAGAGGGATTTCTAGGTCCCTAGAGGGATAGATTTCTAGGTCCCTAGAGGGATTTCTATGTCCCTAGAGGGATTTCTATGTCCCTAGAGGGATTTCTATGTCCCTAGAGGGATTTCTATGTCCCTAGAGGGATAGATTTCTATGTCCCTAGAGGGATTTCTAGGTCCCTAGAGAGAGAGATTTCTATGTCTCTAGAGGGATTTCTAGGTCCCTAGAGGGATTTCTAGGTCCCTAGAGGGATTTCTAGGTCCCGAGAGGGATTTCTAGGTCCCTAGAGGGATTTCTAGGTCCCTAGAGGGATAGATTTCTATGTCCCTAGAGGGATTTCTATGTCCCTAGAGAGATTTCTATGTCCCTAGAGAGATTTCTAGGTCCCTAGAGGGATTTCAATGTCCCTAGAGGGATTTCTAGGTCCCTAGAGGGATAGATTTCAATGTCCCTAGAGGGATTTCTAGGTCCCTAGAGGGATTTCTATGTCCCTAGAGGGATAGATTTCTATGTCCCTAGAGGGATTTCTATGTCGCTAGGGGGATTTCTATGTCCCTAGAGGGATTTCTAGGTCCCTAGAGGGATTTCTAGGTCCCTAGAGGGATAGATTTCTATGTCCCTAGAGGGATTTCTATGTCACTAGAGAGATTTCTAGGTCCCTAGAGGGATTTCAATATCCCTAGAGGGATTTCTAGGTCCCTAGAGGGATAGATTTCTAGGTCCCTAGAGGGATTTCTATGTCCCTAGAGGGATTTCTAGGTCCCTAGAGAGAGAGATTTCTATGTCCCTAGAGGGATTTCTAGGTCCCTAGAGGGATTTCTAGGTCTCTAGAGGGATTTCTAGGTCCCTAGAGGGATAGATTTCTATGTCCCTAGAGGGATTTCTATGTCCCTAGAGAGATTTCTAGGTCCCTAGAGGGATTTCTAGGTCCCTAGATTGATTTCTAGGTCCCTAGAGAGAGAGATTTCTATGTCCCTAGAGGGATTTCTAGGTCCCTAGAGGGATTTCTAGGTCCCTAGAGGGATTTCTAGGTCCCTAGAGGGATTTCTAGGTCCCTAGAGGGATTTCTAGGTCCCTAGAGGGATTTCTATGTCCCTAGAGGGATTTCTAGGTCCCTAGAGGGATAGATTTCTATGTCCCTAGAGGGATTTCTATGTCACTAGAGAGATTTCTAGGTCCCTAGAGGGATTTCAATGTCCCTAGAGGGATTTCTAGGTCCCTAGAGGGATAGATTTCTAGGTCCCTAGAGGGATTTCTATGTCCCTAGAGGGATTTCAATGTCCCTAGAGGGATTTCTATGTCCCTAGAGGGATTTCTATGTCCCTAGAGGGATAGATTTCTATTTCCCTAGAGGGATTTCTATGTCCCTATAGGGTTTTCTATGTCCCTAGAGGGATTTCTATGTCCCTAGAGGGATTTCTATGTCGCTAGAGGGATTTCTATGTCGCTAGAGGGATTTCTAGGTCCCTAGAGGGATTTCTAGGTCCCTAGAGAGAGAGATTTCTATGTCCCTAGAGGGATTTCTAGGTCCCTAGAGAGAGAGATTTCTATGTCCCTAGAGGGATTTCTAGGTCCCTAGAGGGATTTCTAGGTCCCTAGAGGGATAGATTTCTATGTCCCTAGAGGGATTTCTATGTCCCTAGAGAGATTTCTAGGTCCCTAGAGGGATTTCTATGTCCCTAGAGGGATTTCTAGGTCCCTAGAGGGATTTCTAGGTCCCTAGAGGGATTTCAATGTCCCTAGAGGGATTTCTAGGTCCCTAGAGGGATTTCTATGTCCCTAGAGGGATAGATTTCTATGTCCCTAGAGGGATTCCTATGTCCCTAGAGGGATTTCTATGTCCCTAGAGGGATTTCTAGGTCCCTAGAGGGATTTCTATGTCCCTAGAGGGATAGATTTATATGTCCCTAGAGGGATTTCTATGTCCATAGAGGGATTTCTATGTCCCTAGAGGGATTTCTAGGTCCCTAGAGGGATAGATTTCTATGTCCCTAGAGGGATTTCTAGGTCCCTAGAGGGATTTCTATGTCCCTAGAGCGATAGATTTCTATGTCCCTAGAGGGATTTCTATGTCGCTAGAGGGATTTCTATGTCGCTAGAGGGATTTCTAGGTCCCTAGAGGGATAGATTTCTAGGTCCCTAGAGGGATTTCAATGTCCCTAGAGGGATTTCTAGGTCCCTAGAGGGATTTCAATGTCCCTAGAGGGATTTCTAGGTCCCTAGAGGGATAGATTTCTAGGTCCCTAGAGGGATTTCTATGTCCCTAGAGGGATTTCTATGTCCCTAGAGGGATTTCTATGTCCCTAGAGGGATAGATTTCTATGTCCCTAGAGGGATTTCTAGGTCCCTAGAGAGAGAGATTTCTATGTCTCTAGAGGGATTTCTAGGTCCCTAGAGGGATTTCTAGGTCCCTAGAGGGATTTCTAGGTCCCGAGAGGGATTTCTAGGTCCCTAGAGGGATTTCTAGGTCCCTAGAGGGATTTCTAGGTCCCTAGAGGGATAGATTTCTATGTCCCTAGAGGGATTTCTATGTCCCTAGAGAGATTTCTATGTCCCTAGAGAGATTTCTAGGTCCCTAGAGGGATTTCAATGTCCCTAGAGGGATTTCTAGGTCCCTAGAGGGATAGATTTCAATGTCCCTAGAGGGATTTCTAGGTCCCTAGAGGGATTTCTATGTCCCTAGAGGGATAGATTTCTATGTCCCTAGAGGGATTTCTATGTCGCTAGGGGGATTTCTATGTCCCTAGAGGGATTTCTAGGTCCCTAGAGGGATTTCTAGGTCCCTAGAGGGATAGATTTCTATGTCCCTAGAGGGATTTCTATGTCACTAGAGAGATTTCTAGGTCCCTAGAGGGATTTCAATATCCCTAGAGGGATTTCTAGGTCCCTAGAGGGATAGATTTCTAGGTCCCTAGAGGGATTTCTATGTCCCTAGAGGGATTTCTAGGTCCCTAGAGAGAGAGATTTCTATGTCCCTAGAGGGATTTCTAGGTCCCTAGAGGGATTTCTAGGTCCCTAGAGGGATTTCTAGGTCCCTAGAGGGATTTCTAGGTCCCTAGAGGGATAGATTTCTATGTCCCTAGAGGGATTTCTATGTCCCTAGAGAGATTTCTAGGTCCCTAGAGGGATTTCTAGGTCCCTAGATTGATTTCTAGGTCCCTAGAGAGAGAGATTTCTATGTCCCTAGAGGGATTTCTAGGTCCCTAGAGGGATTTCTAGGTCCCTAGAGGGATTTCTAGGTCCCTAGAGGGATTTCTAGGTCCCTAGAGGGATTTCTAGGTCCCTAGAGGGATTTCTAGGTCCCTAGAGGGATTTCTATGTCCCTAGAGGGATAGATTTCTATGTCCCTAGAGGGATTTCTATGTCCCTATAGGGATTTCTATGTCCCTAGAGGGATTTCTATGTCCCTAGAGGGATTTCTATGTCGCTAGAGGGATTTCTAGGTCCCTAGAGAGAGAGATTTCTATGTCCCTAGAGGGATTTCTAGGTCCCTAGAGGGATTTCTAGGTCCCTAGAGGGATTTCTAGGTCCCTAGAGGGATTTCTAGGTCCCTAGAGGGATTTCTAGGTCCCTAGAGGGATTTCTAGGTCCCTAGAGGGATTTCTAGGTCCCTAGAGGGATAGATTTCTATGTCCCTAGAGGGATTTCTATGTCCCTAGAGAGATTTCTATGTCCCTAGAGAGATTTCTAGGTCCCTAGAGGGATTTCAATGTCCCTAGAGGGATTTCTAGGTCCCTAGAGGGATAGATTTCAATGTCCCTAGAGGGATTTCTAGGTCCCTAGAGGGATTTCTATGTCCCTAGAGGGATAGATTTCTATGTCCCTAGAGGGATTTCTATGTCGCTAGAGGGATTTCTATGTCCCTAGAGGGATTTCTAGGTCCCTAGAGGGATTTCTAGGTCCCTAGAGGGATAGATTTCTATGTCCCTAGAGGGATTTCTATGTCACTAGAGGGATTTCTAGGTCCCTAGAGAGAGAGATTTCTATGTCCCTAGAGGGATTTCTATGTCCCTAGAGGGATTTCTAGGTCCCTAGAGGGATTTCTAGGTCCCTAGAGGGATAGATTTCTATGTCCCTAGAGGGATTTCTATGTCACTAGAGAGATTTCTAGGTCCCTAGAGGGATTTCAATGTCCCTAGAGGGATTTCTATGTCCCTAGAGGGATTTCTATGTCCCTAGAGGGATAGATTTCTATGTCCCTAGAGGGATTTCTATGTCCCTAGAGGGATTTCTAGGTCCCTAGAGGGATTTCTATGTCCCTAGAGGGATAGATTTATATGTCCCTAGAGGGATTTCTATGTCCATAGAGGGATTTCTATGTCCCTAGAGGGATTTCTAGGTCCCTAGAGGGATAGATTTCTATGTCGCTAGAGGGATTTCTAGGTCCCTAGAGGGATTTCTAGGTCCCTAGAGAGAGAGATTTTTATGTCCCTAGAGGGATTTCTAGGTCCCTAGAGAGAGAGATTTCTATGTCCCTAGAGGGATTTCTAGGTCCCTAAAGGGATTTCTAGGTCCCTAGAGGGATTTCTAGGTCCCTAGAGGGATAGATTTCTATGTCCCTAGAGGGATTTCTATGTCCCTAGAGAGATTTCTAGGTCCCTAGAGGGATTTCTAGGTCCCTAGAGGGATTTCTAGGTCCCTAGAGGGATTTCTATGTCCCTAGAGGGATAGATTTCTATGTCCCTAGAGGGATTTCTATGTCCCTAGAGGGATTTCTATGTCCCTAGAGGGATTTCTAGGTCCCTAGAGGGATTTCCAGGCCCCTAGAGGGATAGATTTCAATGTCCCTAGAGGGATTTCTAGGTCCCTAGAGGGATTTCTATGTCCCTAGAGGGATAGATTTCTATGTCCCTAGAGGGATTTCTATGTCGCTAGAGGGATTTCTATGTCCCTAGAGGGATTTCTAGGTCCCTAGAGGGATAGATTTCTATGTCCCTAGAGGGATTTCTATGTCACTAGAGAGATTTCTAGGTCCCTAGAGGGATTTCAATGTCCCTAGAGGGATTTCTAGGTCCCTAGAGGGATAGATTTCTAGGTCCCTAGAGGGATTTCTATGTCCCTAGAGGGATTTCAATGTCCCTAGAGGGATTTCTATGTCCCTAGAGGGATTTCTATGTCCCTAGAGGGATAGATTTCTATTTCCCTAGAGGGATTTCTATGTCCCTATAGGGATTTCTATGTCCCTAGAGGGATTTCTATGTCCCTAGAGGGATTTCTATGTCGCTAGAGGGATTTCTATGTCGCTAGAGGGATTTCTAGGTCCCTAGAGGGATTTCTAGGTCCCTAGAGAGAGAGATTTCTATGTCCCTAGAGGGATTTCTAGGTCCCTAGAGAGAGAGATTTCTATGTCCCTAGAGGGATTTCTAGGTCCCTAGAGGGATTTCTAGGTCCCTAGATGGATAGATTTCTATGGCCCTAGAGGGATTTCTATGTCCCTAGAGAGATTTCTAGGTCCCTAGAGGGATTTCTATGTCCCTAGAGGGATTTCTAGGTCCCTAGAGGGATTTCTAGGTCCCTAGAGGGATTTCAATGTCCCTAGAGGGATTTCTAGGTCCCTAGAGGGATTTCTATGTCCCTAGAGGGATAGATTTCTATGTCCCTAGAGGGATTCCTATGTCCCTAGAGGGATTTCTATGTCCCTAGAGGGATTTCTAGGTCCCTAGAGGGATTTCTATGTCCCTAGAGGGATAGATTTATATGTCCCTAGAGGGATTTCTATGTCCATAGAGGGATTTCTATGTCCCTAGAGGGATTTCTAGGTCCCTAGAGGGATAGATTTCTATGTCCCTAGAGGGATTTCTAGGTCCCTAGAGGGATTTCTATGTCCCTAGAGCGATAGATTTCTATGTCCCTAGAGGGATTTCTATGTCGCTAGAGGGATTTCTATGTCGCTAGAGGGATTTCTAGGTCCCTAGAGGGATAGATTTCTAGGTCCCTAGAGGGATTTCAATGTCCCTAGAGGGATTTCTAGGTCCCTAGAGGGATTTCAATGTCCCTAGAGGGATTTCTAGGTCCCTAGAGGGATAGATTTCTAGGTCCCTAGAGGGATTTCTATGTCCCTAGAGGGATTTCTATGCCCCTAGAGGGATTTCTATGTCTCTAGAGGGATTTCTATGTCCCTAGAGGGATAGATTTCTATGTCCCTAGAGGGATTTCTAGGTCCCTAGAGAGAGAGATTTCTATGTCTCTAGAGGGATTTCTAGGTCCCTAGAGGGATTTCTAGGTCCCTAGAGGGATTTCTAGGTCCCGAGAGGGATTTCTAGGTCCCTAGAGGGATTTCTAGGTCCCTAGAGGGATTTCTAGGTCCCTAGAGGGATAGATTTCTATGTCCCTAGAGGGATTTCTATGTCCCTAGAGAGATTTCTATGTCCCTAGAGAGATTTCTAGGTCCCTAGAGGGATTTCAATGTCCCTAGAGGGATTTCTAGGTCAATAGAGGGATAGATTTCAATGTCCCTAGAGGGATTTCTAGGTCCCTAGAGGGATTTCTATGTCCCTAGAGGGATAGATTTCTATGTCCCTAGAGGGATTTCTATGTCGCTAGGGGGATTTCTATGTCCCTAGAGGGATTTCTAGGTCCCTAGAGGGATTTCTAGGTCCCTAGAGGGATAGATTTCTATGTCCCTAGAGGGATTTCTATGTCACTAGAGAGATTTCTAGGTCCCTAGAGGGATTTCAATATCCCTAGAGGGATTTCTAGGTCCCTAGAGGGATAGATTTCTAGGTCCCTAGAGGGATTTCTATGTCCCTAGAGGGATTTCTAGGTCCCTAGAGAGAGAGATTTCTATGTCCCTAGAGGGATTTCTAGGTCCCTAGAGGGATTTCTAGGTCCCTAGAGGGATTTCTAGGTCCCTAGAGGGATAGATTTCTATGTCCCTAGAGGGATTTCTATGTCCCTAGAGAGATTTCTAGGTCCCTAGAGGGATTTCTAGGTCCCTAGATTGATTTCTAGGTCCCTAGAGAGAGAGATTTCTATGTCCCTAGAGGGATTTCTAGGTCCCTAGAGGGATTTCTAGGTCCCTAGAGGGATTTCTAGGTCCCTAGAGGGATTTCTAGGTCCCTAGAGGGATTTCTAGGTCCCTAGAGGGATTTCTATGTCCCTAGAGGGATTTCTAGGTCCCTAGAGGGATAGATTTCTATGTCCCTAGAGGGATTTCTATGTCACTAGAGAGATTTCTAGGTCCCTAGAGGGATTTCAATGTCCCTAGAGGGATTTCTAGGTCCCTAGAGGGATAGATTTCTAGGTCCCTAGAGGGATTTCTATGTCCCTAGAGGGATTTCAATGTCCCTAGAGGGATTTCTATGTCCCTAGAGGGATTTCTATGTCCCTAGAGGGATAGATTTCTATTTCCCTAGAGGGATTTCTATGTCCCTATAGGGTTTTCTATGTCCCTAGAGGGATTTCTATGTCCCTAGAGGGATTTCTATGTCGCTAGAGGGATTTCTATGTCGCTAGAGGGATTTCTAGGTCCCTAGAGGGATTTCTAGGTCCCTAGAGAGAGAGATTTCTATGTCCCTAGAGGGATTTTTAGGTCCCTAGAGAGAGAGATTTCTATGTCCCTAGAGGGATTTCTAGGTCCCTAGAGGGATTTCTAGGTCCCTAGAGGGATAGATTTCTATGTCCCTAGAGGGATTTCTATGTCCCTAGAGAGATTTCTAGGTCCCTAGAGGGATTTCTATGTCCCTAGAGGGATGTCTAGGTCCCTAGAGGGATTTCTAGGTCCCTAGAGGGATTTCAATGTCCCTAGAGGGATTTCTAGGTCCCTAGAGGGATTTCTATGTCCCTAGAGGGATAGATTTCTATGTCCCTAGAGGGATTCCTATGTCCCTAGAGGGATTTCTATGTCCCTAGAGGGATTTCTAGGTCCCTAGAGGGATTTCTATGTCCCTAGAGGGATAGATTTATATGTCCCTAGAGGGATTTCTATGTCCATAGAGGGATTTCTATGTCCCTAGAGGGATTTCTAGGTCCCTAGAGGGATAGATTTCTATGTCCCTAGAGGGATTTCTAGGTCCCTAGAGGGATTTCTATGTCCCTAGAGCGATAGATTTCTATGTCCCTAGAGGGATTTCTATGTCGCTAGAGGGTTTTCTATGTCCCTAGAGGGATTTCTATGTCCCTAGAGGGATTTCTATGTCGCTAGAGGGATTTCTATGTCGCTAGAGGGATTTCTAGGTCCCTAGAGGGATTTCTAGGTCCCTAGAGAGAGAGATTTCTATGTCCCTAGAGGGATTTCTAGGTCCCTAGAGAGAGAGATTTCTATGTCTCTAGAGGGATTTCTAGGTCCCTAGAGGGATTTCTAGGTCCCTAGAGGGATTTCTAGGTCCCTAGAGGGATTTCTAGGTCCCTAGAGGGATTTCTATGTCCCTAGAGAGATTTCTATGTCCCTAGAGAGATTTCTAGGTCCCTAGAGGGATTTCTATGTCCCTAGAGGGATAGATTTCTATGTCCCTAGAGGGATTTCTATGTCCCTATAGGGATTTCTATGTCCCTAGAGGGATTTCTATGTCCCTAGAGGGATTTCTATGTCGCTAGAGGGATTTCTATGTCGCTAGAGGGATTTCTAGGTCCCTAGAGGGATTTCTAGGTCCCTAGAGAGAGAGATTTCTATGTCCCTAGAGGGATTTCTAGGTCCCTAGAGAGAGAGATTTCTATGTCCCTAGAGGGATTTCTAGGTCCCTAGAGGGATTTCTAGGTCCCTAGAGGGATAGATTTCTATGTCCCTAGAGGGATTTCTATGTCCCTAGAGAGATTTCTAGGTCCCTAGAGGGATTTCTATGTCCCTAGAGGGATTTCTAGGTCCCTAGAGGGATTTCTAGGTCCCTAGAGGGATAGATTTATATGTCCCTAGAGGGATTTCTATGTCCCTAGAGGGATTTCTATGTCCCTAGAGGGATTTCTAGGTCCCTAGAGGGATTTCTATGTCCCTAGAGGGATAGATTTATATGTCCCTAGAGGGATTTCTATGTCCATAGAGGGATTTCTATGTCCCTAGAGGGATTTCTAGGTCCCTAGAGGGATAGATTTCTATGTCCCTAGAGGGATTTCTAGGTCGCTAGAGGGATTTCTATGTCCCTAGAAGGATTTCTATGTCCCTAGAGGGATTTCTATGTCCCTAGAGCGATAGATTTCTATGTCCCTAGAGGGATTTCTATGTCGCTAGAGGGATTTCTATGTCGCTAGAGGGATTTCTAGGTCCCTAGAGGGATATCTAGGTCCCTAGAGAGAGAGATTTCTATGTCCCTAGAGGGATTTCTAGGTCCCTAGAGAGAGAGATTTCTATGTCCCTAGAGGGATTTCTAGGTCCCTAGAGGGATTTCTAGGTCCCTAGAGGGATAGATTTCTAGGTCCCTAGAGGGATTTCAATGTCCCTAGAGGGATTTCTAGGTCCCTAGAGGGATAGATTTCTAGGTCCCTAGAGGGATTTCTAGGTCCCTAGAGGGATTTCAATGTCCCTAGAGGGATTTCTAGGTCCCTAGAGGGATAGATTTCTAGGTCCCTAGAGGGATTTCTATGTCCCTAGAGGGATTTCTATGTCCCTAGAGGGATTTCTATGTCCCTAGAGGGATTTCTATGTCCCTAGAGGGATAGATTTCTATGTCCCTAGAGGGATTTCTATGTCCCTAAAGGGATTTCTAGGTCCCTAGAGAGAGAGATTTCTATGTCCCTAGAGGGATTTCTAGGTCCCTAGAGGGATTTCTAGGTCCCTAGAGGGATTTCTAGGTCCCTAGAGGGATTTCTAGGTCCCTAGAGGGATTTCTAGGTCCCTAGAGGGATTTCTAGGTCCCTAGAGGGATAGATTTCTATGTCCCTAGAGGGATTTCTATGTCCCTAGAGAGATTTCTATGTCCCTAGAGAGATTTCTAGGTCCCTAGAGGGATTTCAATGTCCCTAGAGGGATTTCTAGGTCCCTAGAGGGATAGATTTCAATGTCCCTAGAGGGATTTCTAGGTCCCTAGAGGGATTTCTATGTCCCTAAAGGGATAGATTTC
>CAXKTH010000199.1:0-2500 GCA_964056705.1 Troilus luridus
CATCTTTCGGGTACCAGCGTGTGCGCTCCTGGTGCGTCTCCACTCGTGATGAGAACGAGACGCCCCGGGAGTGCGGGGCTCCGACGAGTGATCGTACGGCGGCCCATCCTCCCAACGGGATGCGCTCCTAAAGGAGACACCCCTGACACTTTCATTGCGCCTTTAGGTTTTACACCCAATGACTCGCGCACACGCTAGACTCCTTGGTCCGTGTTTCAAGACGGGTCGGATAAGTTCCCGAATCTGAAGCGCCGCCGACTGGCGGACTGGGCCATGCCGGAGTGCTCAACCGCCAGGGGCCCGAGCGCCTAGCCGGGCGTGTCCGTTAAGGCACCCCCTGGTAAACGCCCGGTCTTGCGGGGAGACGGCGGCGCTCGCTAGTGGAGCGGCCCAGCGCCGTAGTCTTTTCGATACCGCCCGGAACGACGGCCACGGTGCCGGAGAGCTGTCACTTGACCGCCACAAAAGTGGAGGCCCCGAGCCAGACAATCTTCCAGACCTTAGACCGCCGCAGAGCGGGTCGCGACGTCCTACTGAGGGAGAAGTGCGGTCCCCCGCGGGTACACGACCCCGTGGAGGGCGGCCCACCCACCGCCACGGACAAGCCGGACGGGGCGAAAGGCCATCCCCCCTGTCGGGGTGCGGACCCGGCGAGAAGACGTGAATCTCCCGTTTCGGGGCTTCGGGTCTTTTCCGTTTACCCCTGAGCGGTTTCACGTACTCTTGAACTCTCTCTTCAAAGTTCTTTTCAACTTTCCCTCACGGTACTTGTTCTCTATCGGTCTCGTGGTTGTATTTAGCCTTAGATGGAGTTTACCACCCGCTTAGGGCTGCACTCTCAAGCAGCCCGACTCTAAGGAGGGACCCACCCGGGGCCGGCACCGGTCATCTACGGGCCTGGCACCCTCTTCGGACCGTGGCCCCGTTCAAGATGGACTTGAACGCGGTGCACGGACCCCGGGTTAAACGGGCACTCCTAAACACTACATTTCCCTAAAGGCGAGGCCTTTGGGATTCAGTGCTGGGCTAATCCCTGTTCGCTCGCAGCTACTAGGGGAATCCTTGTTAGTTTCTTTTCCTCCGCTTACTAATATGCTTAAATTCGGCGGGGAGTCCCACCTGATCTGAGGTCGAGATATATAATGTTTTCCTCAATTACGCCCCTCCTTAAAGGGGGTAATTGAGGAAAAGACCGACTCGGCCAGGACAGGCGTATATTCAGCCTCCACAAGCGAGAAGCTCTGCCCGCTACCAGCCCCCAGACGAGAGAGAGGCGGCGGACGCACCCCATGGCGACTTCAAACCCGCACCTCATGTAGAGCGGTTCCTCCGACGCAGTGTAGTGGGGCCGATCCGGAATTTGCCACGCGGCCGCCAAGAGTCCACACTTCACGGGTTAGCGCAAAGGCGGGCTACGTGCGACCGGGACACCGGATCGGTTGTCCGTCTCTTTCACGAGCTACATGCGTACTACAAACTGGAGGCCACAAGGGTGCGGGCTGGGTCCGACTCCCCGGAGGGAGAGGGCCCTATCGCCGTTGCGGGCGTCAGCTCGCGCATCCGACCGCCGCCGCGCCATCCCCCCACAGTGGTATGTCGGGGACGGGAGTGGCGCGCGGAGGGGAGCGGGCTGTGAGCCTCGTGTGAGAGTGAGCACGACCTGTCCGGCCTGGCTTTTGCCGGCGGATTATTTAAGGGGACCCGTCGTAGGAGAGGAGAGGCACGAAGCCTTCCCCCCTAGACGGGAGCCCCCATTCCGACCCCGGGCCGACTTCCCAAAGGAGGTCGGACGCCATGTCGGGTCAACTGTGGTCGAGACAAGTGCTCATGCCTCTTTTAAAGACGACCCTCAGACAGGGGTGGCCCTTGGTTCTAGCCCAGGGCCGCAATGTGCGTTCGAAATGTCGATGCTCATGTGTCCTGCAGTTCACACGACGACGCGCAGTTTGCTGCGTCTTTCATCGACCCACGAGCCGAGTGATCCACCGCTCAGGGTAGTATATTATAAATACTCATAAATGTATGTGGAAATAGGCTCGTTTCCGGCCATTTCCGACATACAGCATGTGCGTCATTGTCAGTTAATATCGGCGGCCGGGGCAGGGCGTGATGCCAAGCCGCCGAATCTCGCAACATCCTCGCGCCCGACCGAGACACCTCGGGGACGGAGATGGAGGAGATGGTTAAATATGTTTTCGGGGTCTCCGGCTTGCTAGGCCGGAGCCGGCAGCGCCGCGCCTCCCGAGAGTGTGATCCGGTCTCCTCCGCGCTCTACTACACCAAAGACAGGCCAGAAGCGAGAGACGACCTTAGACCCCCAATAGAGGGCGCCGAGCACCACCCTACAGGTGAGCGTTGCTCGGCGAAAGGCCCGATCGGAAGCCAAAGGGTCCGTCGGTAAGCGTCTCGCTAGATAGCTGTCGGCGTTTCGAGCCGGGAGCCCGGCAGACACACTAGCCCTCCAAGGGAGGAGAACGTGCGCCGCCGCCCCTAAAACCGC
>CAXKTH010000199.1:5000-7500 GCA_964056705.1 Troilus luridus
TGTATGCTTCGGGTAACTCATAACGTGGCGTCGGCAGCGGCCGCGCAGGAAGTCGCCGATAGGATGCCTCTATTCATATTTAAGAAGCTCTATATAGCTTTTCTCAAGGTGAGGGAGTCGCGAACTTCCGACACACTCGATTTACTATAAAGAGTCCTTTGAATAGGGTCCTGGGCCTTCCCAGCGAACCACTAGGCCGAGCTACTGAGTGCTGCATAGGGGCCCGTTTGAGGCCCCGCAGCTATGCTGTGTTAGGGGTTACTCCTATAGTAGAATCTTCACCGGTCATCCAATGACAGTCATAAAAGCGGTGCGTCCGGACCCCCGAACTACTTACCCTTCGCCGGGAAGTCCGGGTTGGCCGGAGTTGGTGTCTAGGATCCCGGCAGAGAGCACACAGCCCGTACTAGGCACATCTGTGCCTTCGGCCCCCTTCTCGGCACTCGGTATGGTAGGCTGGTTGGCCATCGGTGCGAGCGGACCCCTGAGAATAAATGGTTGGAACCGGGGCCTGGGTTGGTCCTGGGGGCGTCTAAGAAAAGCCCTAGGCACCCACCACTCATTCCCGTCAGACCGGGGTATCGGTGCATGTGGTCCCCTATAATACAATCTTCCCAAATCATCCGATGACAGTCATAGCAACGGTGCGTGCGAACCCCCCCTGGCCAACCCCTGGCGGATAGGGCCAGGATCGTCCGGAGTTGGTGCCTCAACTCCCGGCTAAGCGTTTGGCCAGCACTAGGGCGTAACGGTGCCAGCGAACCCCCGATCGGGACTCTGCGTCTGGAGGGCTAGGCGATCGGTGCCAGCGAACCCCCCCGACCCTAGGGGTCAACGGTTGGCCGGCGTTGGTGCCTCAACTCCCGGCTAAGCGTTTGGCCAGCACTAGGGTGTAACGGTGCCAGCGAACCCCCGATCGGGACTCTGCGTCTGGAGGGCTAGGCGATCGGTGCCAGCGAACCCCCCCGACCCTAGGGGTTCACGGTTGGCCGGCGTTGGTGCCTCAACTCCCGGCTAAGCGTTCGGCAAGCACTAGGGTGTAACGGTGCCAGCGACCCCCCAATCGGGACTCCCGCTAGAGGGCTAGGCGATCGGTGCCAGCGAACCCCCCCCCCTTCCCCAGGCCCACCCCTGGCGGATAGGGTCAGGGTCGGCCGGAGGTGGTGCCTCAACTCCCGGCTAAGGGTTTGGCCAGCACTAGGGCGTAACGGTGCCAGCGAACCCCCGATCGGGACTCTGCGTCTGGAGGGCTAGGCGATCGGTGCCAGCGAACCCCCCCGACCCTAGGGGTTCACGGTCGTCCGGAGTTGGTGCCTCAACTCCCGGCTAAGCTTTTGGCCTGCACTAGGGCGTAACGGTGCCAGCGACCCCCCAATCGGGACTCTGCCGCTGGAGGGCTAGCCGATCGGTGCCAGCGAACCCCCCCCCCCGACCCTAGGGGTTCACGGTCGTCCGGAGTTGGTGCCTCAACTCCCGGCTAAGCTTTTGGCCTGCACTAGGGCGTAACGGTGCCAGCGACCCCCCAATCGGGACTCTGCCGCTGGAGGGCTAGCCGATCGGTGCCAGCGAACCCCCCCCCGACCCTAGGGGTTCACGGTCGTCCGGAGTTGGTGCCTCAACTCCCGGCTAAGCTTTTGGCCTGCACTAGGGCGTAACGGTGCCAGCGACCCCCCAATCGGGACTCTGCCGCTGGAGGGCTAGCCGATCGGTGCCAGCGAACCCCCCCCCGACCCTAGGGGTTCACGGTCGTCCGGAGTTGGTGCCTCAACTCCCGGCTAAGCTTTTGGCCTGCACTAGGGCGTAACGGTGCCAGCGACCCCCCAATCGGGACTCTGCCGCTGGAGGGCTAGCCGATCGGTGCCAGCGAACCCCCCCCCCCCCGACCCTAGGGGTTCACGGTTGGCCGGCGTTGGTAGCCGATCTCCCGGCTGAACACCTTGCAATGCTACCCGCCCTCTCTAGGCTCATCGGTGCATGCGAACCCCCTATCGGGACTTGTTGAAATATATGTCTTATATGTATTTATACTTCACATCTCTCATATAATGTTTTATTACGTTTATTATAAAATTGTACAATACTTTAAACATCTTTAGTTGAAATATATAATATTTTATTATAAAATTTTTTTTTTTTCTACTAGTAATATAACTTACTGTCGGGGTCATAAGTAATATCAATTCATTCATCAAATTCACTTATAATATCAATTTATAACTTCACACATCCGCAGTGGGCCCGGTCAGAGAACCGTACGGATTTCTATATGTACATTGTATATACGGCTCTCTACGTATAGATTGCATCTGGGAACTATGGATGCTTGGGAGACACAGCCTTTCGGCCTTACCTTCCCCCCGTACAAAGCGATACAATTTAATATGGGGTCTACGCCTACCGGTTATATATTATATATATATAAATACATATACATATATACAATTGAATATGGGGTCTACGCCTCCCGTTTAACCCGAGGCGATTTCCCCTAGGCAAGGGC
>CAXKTH010000199.1:22500-27500 GCA_964056705.1 Troilus luridus
CGTAGGAGGATGTATTTCTGTTGCGGCTTCAGAGGAGACCTTCCTATCTTTCCAAGTCCCCCTTCAACTTCAACCTCCACATCTGTCCTGCACACTCCAGCGCAGCCAAACCTAACTCCCAGGTACTCCCATTCTCCCGTCATCCCCAACGGGGCCAGACGCCCACCACTCACAGTGAATCCGGTTCTATCATCCAGCCTGACGACCTTCCTCTTACCAGATGGAGTGAGCGTGAGTGCAAGGCACTTATTAGGGTTGAGCTCGAGACCACATTGAGCCAACCCCTCTTCTACCGCTCTCAACATGCACTCCATTCCCTGGACCGAGGACGCCGCCAGAACCAGATCGTCGGCATATGCGAGGGCGGACACCCTGACCCCACCAAGCATAAAACCAATCCTCTTAGGGAGCCCCGAAAGGACGTGGTCCATCACCATGTTGAAGAGAAGTGGGGACAAGGGATCCCCCTGCCTCACCCCCCTCGCCGGTCTCATCTCAGGCGCCCCCCTCCCCCCGCTATAAATAACGGAGGCAGAATCGGCGTACATCGACGAGACATATTCAAGGACCTCACTCTGAATCCCCCTCGCTCGAAGGACCTCCCGTATCGCATCATGGCTCACACTGTCAAATGCCTTCTTGACATCCAGGACTGAGAGACAGAGTGCCCTCCGCCTCCTCCATCCATGGCGCAGAACCGCGTCAAGCAAAAGAACATTGTGAGCCACTCCGTCGAATCCACGAATAAAGCCCTTCTGCTCAGGCACATGAGTGACAACTCGCTCCATCCTCTCTGCCAGGATCCTATGCATGTGACGGACCACCACAGACGAAACAGAGATCGGCCTATAGTCCCCCGGACCATTCACCCTCTCCACTTTCGGAATCATCGTGACCCTCGCCCTGAGTAATGCGGGTGGCATTCTGCCCTCTAGCATAATCAGATCGAGAATCAACGCCTTCATCTTCCAGGGAGCTCCCTTCCAAGAGGAAGGAAGTACTCGATCGAGTCCAGGTGCCGATTTATGGTCCGGAGACAATCTTACGACCTCGTCCTGCGTCACAGGTGTCCATAAGTCAACATCACCATGCAGTACAGACCCTCCGACCCTACCACCATCCCAGGGCTTCGAGGGAGCCTCAATAATGGGAGCCCAGTAATCGCGAAGGGCCTCCGGAGTGTGGAGCGGCTGCCTACGTTCTGAGCCCAGAATTGCCTGAGCGGCAAGCCTCTTGTCCTTTTTCCACAACTCCTGAATTCTGGCATACTGAGCCCTGCGATTCTCCGGGCGAAATTCCCTCCCAATTCTAATTGGGGCGGGGTTATTCAGAGCAGCACCACTGGACTCCGCCGGATCCCGCACAGCCAACCAATCCACGATTAGATTGGCCAGACGCTCACCGACCAGAGTACCAGACAGAGCCTCTTCAGCAAGGGAAACGATCCCACGGGCAAACCCCGACCGGGCAGAAGACTTGACATCCTCCGCCAGCCGACGAATGGCCGCGGTCATCCTTCCCCTCCCCGTTCCCTCGCTTCTATGGCCCACCCCCATCCCCGGGTCAGCCACCTCCCCACCTACCTCTTCTTCGAAAATGCCCCTGTACAAAAGCTTGGCCCTCGCTCCCTTGACTGAGTCGGGCGTCCTAGAGGGCATGAGGTCAGCCAGCACCTGATTGAGGTTGCCCCGGTATCCACGAGCCCTCACCCTCCGCTCCATGGAAGCCAGGACAACCAACTCCTCATACGTCCATCTCTTATGGACCCTCTCTACATCAATGCCGCGATTAAACGTCTCCGGATGTGCGAACCTAATATGGACGCCCAAACCGGAGGCCGTTCCGAACATCCGTCCGCAACCACCACACTGATGCATCGGGGGCCCTTCATTCATATTTAGTCAGGGATACCCACCTGTCATACGCAAATCGGTAGCCCGGGCAGTCCTTGGACAGCACGTCATGTGCATCGGGCTTTCCGACAGCTTTACACGCAGCACAAGTGGGCCCTTTCCTTTCCTCAAGAGACGGACAGCTCTCCCTCTTATGGCCCTCGCCAGCACAATAGGAGCACACTAGTGTCCCCTCCGCCAACGTGCACCCCCGCCTCGCCGTATGACCATACCGGTGACAACGGTAACACCGATTGACCCCGACAAAGTCATCAACTCGGCAAGAGAACCAGTCGACAAAGAGGCGCCCCTTCGCCCTCATAAGACGCCATACCTCAGGAGAGACAGCCACCACCATGTTGGTCTTCCCATCCGCCCTGTTCCTCGCTCCCGTTCTATGCGAAGCCCTCAACGACTCCGGGGTCACCGCCTTTAACCCCGGGAAATTCTGAGCCCTAATGCACGCCAATATTTCCGCATCACTGGAGGCGGCCGGCACATCATAAATAATCATCCTGGGATCATTCCCACCCATTTGCCTTGCGACCAACCCCACGCTCTCCAATCTCCCATCCTTAAGCACCCGTTCCAATGACTTCTGGTCCGGCATCTCTATTTCCACTCTATTATTCCCCTTCTTCCTCATCCTTTGGACACACCACCCGCTATCACTGGGCTTTACTGTGTCCTTTAGCTTGGCCTCTATCTCGTCTGCCGTCTTCAAGGTCGACCCTTCCTTCGCCTTTACCACCGCAATGGTGACTCCGGCCTTGGACGTCTGCGTCGACCCAGTTACCCCAGCGTAGGACGCCGGACCTTTACTCTGCAAGACTGGAATCGCTGGTCCGGGTACGGGCGACTTAACCAGCCTGAGCACTTCACCAACCTGATCCCGGAGCTGAGCCATCTCGACCTCTACCCTCTTAATCTTCAACTCATCCGCGCCACCCCCGGCCGCAGCCCGAGCCTCCAAGTGAGCACACCTTCTCTCCATTTTCAAGATGGCCGAGGCCATCACCCTCACCACGTCCATCAGCGCATCTGTGTGCGGCTGCAGCTCCTTAGTAGCCGTCTTGGAGACCCTGGTGCCGCCGTAGAGCGCCCGAATAGAATTGTCGCAGTCGAGGGCCCTCTCGTACTGGGAAAAAACCGATGACCCCGGGACAACGGTCGCTACCTTAAGAGAGTCATAGTTACTCCCGCCGTTTACCCGCGCTTGCTTGAATTTCTTCACGTTGACATTCAGAGCACTGGGCAGAAATCACATTGCGTCATCACCCCTTGGGGCCATCGCAATGCTTTGTTTTAATTAGACAGTCGGATTCCCCTGGTCCGTGCCAGTTCTAAGTTGATCGTTCTATGGCGGCCGAAGAGCCTGCCGGCCCGTCCTCCGCGCGGAAGCACGGCAACTAGACAGCCGGAGGCTCGCAGCAAGGAAGATCCGTGGGTGGCCAAGGCACGGGACCGAGCTAGGGTCCGGGCGTAGAACGCCTTTCACCTCGCCCAGGCCCGGCACGTTGGCACCGCTCCACTTCCCGACCAAGCCCGGCGCGCCACGATCCTCAGAGCCAATCCTTATCCCGAAGTTACAGATCGGGTTTGCCGACTTCCCTTACCTACATTATTCTATCGACTAGAGGCTATTCACCTTGGAGACCTGCTGCGGATATGGGTACGAGCCGGCGCGGTGTTCCCCGTGGCCCTCGCCCGGATTTTCAAGGTCCGAGGGGAAGATCCGGACACCGCCGTAAGTGCGGTGCTCTTCGCGTTCCAAACCCTATCTCCCTCCTAGAGGCTTCCAGGGAACTCGAACGCTTATAGAGAAGAGACAACTCTCCCCGGACCTCCCTACGGCTTCTCCGGGTCATTTCGGGTCACCCCGACGAGTCCTCTGGTGAGGGCCCGAATTGGAGCGGTTCCGCTGCCGGGTTCCGGAATAGGAACCGGATTCCCTTTCGCCCAAACGGTGCCTGCACAACAGCGCGCTACGGCGTAGCCGCGGTATATTACAACCGCAGTACGCCGAATGCGACATGTTTAACAATAACGGCAACCATTCTCTTCGGATTTCTCCTAGGGCTTAGGATCGACTGACTCTTGTGCAACAGCTGTTCACAAGAAACCCTTCTCCACATCAGTCCTCCAGGGCCTCGCTGGAGTATTTGCTACTACCACCAAGATCTGCACCGGCGGCGGCTCCAGGCGGGCTCGCGCCCGGACCCTTCCGCGCACACCGCCGCGACCCTCTTACTCGTCAAGGCTTAACGGCGACTCCCCGTGAGGGGCGGCCCGATTTGCCGTTGACGGCAGAGTATAGGCACGACGCTACAGCGCCATCCATTTTCAGGGCTAGTTGCTTCGGCAGGTGAGTTGTTACACACTCCTTAGCGGATTCCGACTTCCATGGCCACCGTCCTGCTGTCTTAAGCAACCAACGCCTTTCATGGTTTCACGTGAGCGTCGAATCAGGCGCCTTAACTCTGCGTTTGGTTCATCCCACAGCGCCAGTTCTGCTTACCAAAATTGGCCCACTTGGCATCTCTGATCCGAGTCCCGCGGCTTCACTTTTAAGCAAGCCGGGGCTCTCATCTATTGGGAGTTTGAGAATAGGTTGAAGTCGTTTCGACCCCATCACCTCTAATCATTCGCTCTACCGGATGAGACTCGTCTCTTCCCGAGAGCCAGCTATCCTGAGGGAAACTTCAGAGGGAACCAGCTACTAGATGGTTCGATTGGTCTTTCGCCCCTATACCCAGCTCAGACGATCGATTTGCACGTCAGAATCGCTTCGGACCTCCACCAGGGTTTCCCCTGGCTTCGTCCTGGCCAGGCATAGTTCACCATCTTTCGGGTACCAGCGTGTGCGCTCCTGGTGCGTCTCCACTCGTGATGAGAACGAGACGCCCCGGGAGTGCGGGGCTCCGACGAGTGATCGTACGGCGGCCCATCCTCCCAACGGGATGCGCTCCTAAAGGAGACACCCCTGACACTTTCATTGCGCCTTTAGGTTTTACACCCAATGACTCGCGCACACGCTAGACTCCTTGGTCCGTGTTTCAAGACGGGTCGGATAAGTTCCCGAATCTGAAGCGCCGCCGACTGGCGGAC
>CAXKTH010000199.1:37500-45000 GCA_964056705.1 Troilus luridus
CCGGACACCGCCGTAAGTGCGGTGCTCTTCGCGTTCCAAACCCTATCTCCCTCCTAGAGGCTTCCAGGGAACTCGAACGCTTATAGAGAAGAGACAACTCTCCCCGGACCTCCCTACGGCTTCTCCGGGTCATTTCGGGTCACCCCGACGAGTCCTCTGGTGAGGGCCCGAATTGGAGCGGTTCCGCTGCCGGGTTCCGGAATAGGAACCGGATTCCCTTTCGCCCAAACGGTGCCTGCACAACAGCGCGCTACGGCGTAGCCGCGGTATATTACAACCGCAGTACGCCGAATGCGACATGTTTAACAATAACGGCAACCATTCTCTTCGGATTTCTCCTAGGGCTTAGGATCGACTGACTCTTGTGCAACAGCTGTTCACAAGAAACCCTTCTCCACATCAGTCCTCCAGGGCCTCGCTGGAGTATTTGCTACTACCACCAAGATCTGCACCGGCGGCGGCTCCAGGCGGGCTCGCGCCCGGACCCTTCCGCGCACACCGCCGCGACCCTCTTACTCGTCAAGGCTTAACGGCGACTCCCCGTGAGGGGCGGCCCGATTTGCCGTTGACGGCAGAGTATAGGCACGACGCTACAGCGCCATCCATTTTCAGGGCTAGTTGCTTCGGCAGGTGAGTTGTTACACACTCCTTAGCGGATTCCGACTTCCATGGCCACCGTCCTGCTGTCTTAAGCAACCAACGCCTTTCATGGTTTCACGTGAGCGTCGAATCAGGCGCCTTAACTCTGCGTTTGGTTCATCCCACAGCGCCAGTTCTGCTTACCAAAATTGGCCCACTTGGCATCTCTGATCCGAGTCCCGCGGCTTCACTTTTAAGCAAGCCGGGGCTCTCATCTATTGGGAGTTTGAGAATAGGTTGAAGTCGTTTCGACCCCATCACCTCTAATCATTCGCTCTACCGGATGAGACTCGTCTCTTCCCGAGAGCCAGCTATCCTGAGGGAAACTTCAGAGGGAACCAGCTACTAGATGGTTCGATTGGTCTTTCGCCCCTATACCCAGCTCAGACGATCGATTTGCACGTCAGAATCGCTTCGGACCTCCACCAGGGTTTCCCCTGGCTTCGTCCTGGCCAGGCATAGTTCACCATCTTTCGGGTACCAGCGTGTGCGCTCCTGGTGCGTCTCCACTCGTGATGAGAACGAGACGCCCCGGGAGTGCGGGGCTCCGACGAGTGATCGTACGGCGGCCCATCCTCCCAACGGGATGCGCTCCTAAAGGAGACACCCCTGACACTTTCATTGCGCCTTTAGGTTTTACACCCAATGACTCGCGCACACGCTAGACTCCTTGGTCCGTGTTTCAAGACGGGTCGGATAAGTTCCCGAATCTGAAGCGCCGCCGACTGGCGGACTGGGCCATGCCGGAGTGCTCAACCGCCAGGGGCCCGAGCGCCTAGCCGGGCGTGTCCGTTAAGGCACCCCCTGGTAAACGCCCGGTCTTGCGGGGAGACGGCGGCGCTCGCTAGTGGAGCGGCCCAGCGCCGTAGTCTTTCGATACCGCCCGGAACGACGGCCACGGTGCCGGAGAGCTGTCACTTGACCGCCACAAAAGTGGAGGCCCCGAGCCAGACAATCTTCCAGACCTTAGACCGCCGCAGAGCGGGTCGCGACGTCCTACTGAGGGAGAAGTGCGGTCCCCCGCGGGTACACGACCCCGTGGAGGGCGGCCCACCCACCGCCACGGACAAGCCGGACGGGGCGAAAGGCCATCCCCCCTGTCGGGGTGCGGACCCGGCGAGAAGACGTGAATCTCCCGTTTCGGGGCTTCGGGTCTTTTCCGTTTACCCCTGAGCGGTTTCACGTACTCTTGAACTCTCTCTTCAAAGTTCTTTTCAACTTTCCCTCACGGTACTTGTTCTCTATCGGTCTCGTGGTTGTATTTAGCCTTAGATGGAGTTTACCACCCGCTTAGGGCTGCACTCTCAAGCAGCCCGACTCTAAGGAGGGACCCACCCGGGGCCGGCACCGGTCATCTACGGGCCTGGCACCCTCTTCGGACCGTGGCCCCGTTCAAGATGGACTTGAACGCGGTGCACGGACCCCGGGTTAAACGGGCACTCCTAAACACTACATTTCCCTAAAGGCGAGGCCTTTGGGATTCAGTGCTGGGCTAATCCCTGTTCGCTCGCAGCTACTAGGGGAATCCTTGTTAGTTTCTTTTCCTCCGCTTACTAATATGCTTAAATTCGGCGGGGAGTCCCACCTGATCTGAGGTCGAGATATATAATGTTTTCCTCAATTACGCCCCTCCTTAAAGGGGGTAATGAGGAAAAGACCGACTCGGCCAGGACAGGCGTATATTCAGCCTCCACAAGCGAGAAAGCTCTGCCGCTACCAGCCCCCAGACGAGAGAGAGGCGGCGGACGCACCCCATGGCGACTTCAAACCCGCACCTCATGTAGAGCGGTTCCTCCGACGCAGTGTAGTGGGGCCGATCCGGAATTTGCCACGCGGCCGCCAAGAGTCCACACTTCACGGGTTAGCGCAAAGGCGGGCTACGTGCGACCGGGACACCGGATCGGTTGTCCGTCTCTTTCACGAGCTACATGCGTACTACAAACTGGAGGCCACAAGGGTGCGGGCTGGGTCCGACTCCCCGGAGGGAGAGGGCCCTATCGCCGTTGCGGGCGTCAGCTCGCGCATCCGACCGCCGCCGCGCCATCCCCCCACAGTGGTATGTCGGGGACGGGAGTGGCGCGCGGAGGGGAGCGGGCTGTGAGCCTCGTGTGAGAGTGAGCACGACCTGTCCGGCCTGGCTTTTGCCGGCGGATTATTTAAGGGGACCCGTCGTAGGAGAGGAGAGGCACGAAGCCTTCCCCCCTAGACGGGAGCCCCCATTCCGACCCCGGGCCGACTTCCCAAAGGAGGTCGGACGCCATGTCGGGTCAACTGTGGTCGAGACAAGTGCTCATGCCTCTTTTAAAGACGACCCTCAGACAGGGGTGGCCCTTGGTTCTAGCCCAGGGCCGCAATGTGCGTTCGAAATGTCGATGCTCATGTGTCCTGCAGTTCACACGACGACGCGCAGTTTGCTGCGTCTTTCATCGACCCACGAGCCGAGTGATCCACCGCTCAGGGTAGTATATTATAAATACTCATAAATGTATGTGGAAATAGGCTCGTTTCCGGCCATTTCCGACATACAGCATGTGCGTCATTGTCAGTTAATATCGGCGGCCGGGGCAGGGCGTGATGCCAAGCCGCCGAATCTCGCAACATCCTCGCGCCCGACCGAGACACCTCGGGGACGGAGATGGAGGAGATGGTTAAATATGTTTTCGGGGTCTCCGGCTTGCTAGGCCGGAGCCGGCAGCGCCGCGCCTCCCGAGAGTGTGATCCGGTCTCCTCCGCGCTCTACTACACCAAAGACAGGCCAGAAGCGAGAGACGACCTTAGACCCCCAATAGAGGGCGCCGAGCACCACCCTACAGGTGAGCGTTGCTCGGCGAAAGGCCCGATCGGAAGCCAAAGGGTCCGTCGGTAAGCGTCTCGCTAGATAGCTGTCGGCGTTTCGAGCCGGGAGCCCGGCAGACACACTAGCCCTCCAAGGGAGGAGAACGTGCGCCGCCGCCCCTAAAACCGCCGGAGGGCCGAGGCCCGACCGGCGGCTATTAAAATGGAAGCACTAGAGGCTTCAAGTTTTGACACACGCTATGCCATCGAGCCGTGAGGCAAGAGACACACGCATGCAAATCTTTAATGATCCTTCCACAGGTTCACCTACGGAAACCTTGTTACGACTTTTACTTCCTCTAAATGATCAAGTTCGGTCATCTTTCCAGCGAAACCGATACCGAGCGAGCCGGTGGCCGGTTACCGCCGGTCCGAAGACCTCACTAAATCATTCAATCGGTAGTAGCGACGGGCGGTGTGTACAAAGGGCAGGGACGTAATCAACGCGAGCTTATGACTCGCGCTTACTGGGAATTCCTCGTTCATGGGGAACAATTGCAAGCCCCAATTCCTAGCACGAAGGAGGTTCAGCGGGTTGCCCGGACCTTTCGGACAGGGGAGAACACGCTGATTCCTTCAGTGTAGCGCGCGTGCGGCCCAGAACATCTAAGGGCATCACAGACCTGTTATTGCTCAATCTCGTGCGGCTGAGAGCCGCCTGTCCCCTTAAGAAGAATAATTGTCGCCGGTAGGTATTTATACCGGAGCGCCTAGTTAATAGGTCAGAGTCTCGTTCGTTATCGGAATTAACCAGACAAATCAGTCCACCAACTAAGAACGGCCATGCACCACTACCCACTGAATCGAGAAAGAGCTATCGATCTGTCAATCCTTCCAATGTCCGGGCCTGGTGAGGTTTCCCGTGTTGAGTCAAATTAGCCGCAGGCTCCACTCCTGGTGGTGCCCTTCCGTCAATTCCTTTAAGTTTCAGCTTTGCAACCATACTTCCCCCGGAACCCAAAAGCTTTGGTTTCCCGGGGAAAGCTCCCCGCCGAGTCATCGGAGGAACATCGGCGGATCGCTGGCTGGCATCGTTTATGGTTAGAACTAGGGCGGTATCTGATCGCCTTCGAACCTCTAACTTTCGTTCTTGATCAATTAAGACATACTTGGCAAATGCTTTCGCTCTAGTGCGTCTTGCGACGATCCAAGAATTTCACCTCTAACGTCGCAATACGAATGCCCCCGCCTGTCCTTATTGATCATTACCTTGGATTCCGAAAACCAACAAAATAGAACCAAGGTCCTGTTCCATTATTCCATGCACCACTATTCAGGCTGCTTTCAGAGCCTGCTTGAAGCACTCTAATTTGTTCAAAGTAAACAGTGTCGGCCTACCTCGACACTCGTTTAAGAGCACCGCGGTAGGATTGAGCCGGCCAACGAGGACAACACGGCGCGTCGACCCACACGCGTGAGCGAGTGGGGCGCGCCGCGAAGCCCGTCAGCCACCGACAGGACATGCCACGGCATGCCAGTTGCACCGACAGGCGGTGAACCGACAGCGTGGCACGCAGAACCAACTACGAGCTTTTTAACCGCAAACACACTTTAATATACGCTATTGGAGCTGGAATTACCGCGGCTGCTGGCACCAGACTTGCCCTCCAATAGATCCTCGTTAAAGGATTTAGGGTGTTCTCATTCCGATTACGGGGCCTCGGATGAGTCCCGTATCGTTATTTTTTGTCACTACCTCCCCGTGCCGGGAGTGGGTAATTTGCGTGCCTGCTGCCTTCCTTGGATGTGGTAGCCGTTTCTCAGGCTCCCTCTCCGGAATCGAACCCTGATTCCCCGTTACCCGTGAGCGCCATGGTAGACACAGAGTCTACCATCGACAGCTGATAAGTCAGACATTTGACGGATACGTCGCCGGTACTGTGACCGTGCGATCTGTGGTGTTATCTAGAGTCATCAAGCAGACGCCCGGGCGAACCGGGCGAATGGTTTTGATCCAATAAAAGCGTCCTTTCCATCGCTGGTCGGGACTTGGTTGCATGTATTAGCTCTAGAATTACCACAGTTATCCACGTGAGTGGCATATATCCGGTAAACTATGACCGGTTTACTGAGCCTTTTGCGGTTTCACTTTAAGTCAGCTCGTACTGAGACTTGCATGGCTTAAGCTTTGAGACAAGCATATAACTACTGGCAGGATCAACCAGGGAGGAGCCGGGAAGATGGGTTACTGCGACCCCGCTTCGCCATAAGGCCCCTCCGTTACAAATTTATCATTGTTGTACATATGATGTGATATAAGGTCCGAGTCCGCCCACGGCGCTGTCCCTCCGGTTCCCGGCCTAATATCCGCCATAAGAGCTGGAGGGGCCGACCACCGGGTTATACCCGGGGTGGGACACCCGCCACTCGACGGTTGGCCGGGGTGGCCGAGGCGCGCCGTGAAGCGTCTGGACTTTACAGCCATCTTCACCCTGGTCAGGGGCGGCTGAGGGCTCTGCCTCGGGGACTGCTGCCGGCCGTCGGCTCGGGAGTAGCCCCACATAGTTTGAAGCAGGCCCGCGATTTGTATATCGGGCGGCGCAGCGCGATTGGCCGTGGGCCTCAACGCGTTACGACCGCCCGAGGTTATTTATCCTCGCCGCTAACTAATAGTGCGGTGGCGAAACAATGTATGCTTCGGGTAACTCATAACGTGGCGTCGGCAGCGGCCGCGCAGGAAGTCGCCGATAGGATGCCTCTATTCATATTTAAGAAGCTCTATATAGCTTTTCTCAAGGTGAGGGAGTCGCGAACTTCCGACACACTCGATTTACTATAAAGAGTCCTTTGAATAGGGTCCTGGGCCTTCCCAGCGAACCACTAGGCCGAGCTACTGAGTGCTGCATAGGGGCCCGTTTGAGGCCCCGCAGCTATGCTGTGTTAGGGGTTACTCCTATAGTAGAATCTTCACCGGTCATCCAATGACAGTCATAAAAGCGGTGCGTCCGGACCCCCGAACTACTTACCCTTCGCCGGGAAGTCCGGGTTGGCCGGAGTTGGTGTCTAGGATCCCGGCAGAGAGCACACAGCCCGTACTAGGCACATCTGTGCCTTCGGCCCCCTTCTCCGGCACTCGGTATGGTAGGCTGGTTGGCCATCGGTGCGAGCGGACCCCTGAGAATAAATGGTTGGAACCGGGGCCTGGGTTGGTCCTGGGGGCGTCTAAGAAAAGCCCTAGGCACCCACCACTCATTCCCGTCAGACCGGGGTATCGGTGCATGTGGTCCCCTATAATACAATCTTCCCAAATCATCCGATGACAGTCATAGCAACGGTGCGTGCGAACCCCCCCTGGCCAACCCCTGGCGGATAGGGCCAGGATCGTCCGGAGTTGGTGCCTCAACTCCCGGCTAAGCGTTTGGCCAGCACTAGGGCGTAACGGTGCCAGCGAACCCCCGATCGGGACTCTGCGTCTGGAGGGCTAGGCGATCGGTGCCAGCGAACCCCCCGACCCTAGGGGTCAACGGTTGGCCGGCGTTGGTGCCTCAACTCCCGGCTAAGCGTTTGGCCAGCACTAGGGTGTAACGGTGCCAGCGAACCCCCGATCGGGACCCCTGCGTCTGGAGGGCTAGGCGATCGGTGCCAGCGAACCCCCCCGACCCTAGGGGTTCACGGTTGGCCGGCGTTGGTGCCTCAACTCCCGGCTAAGCGTTCGGCAAGCACTAGGGTGTAACGGTGCCAGCGACCCCCCAATCGGGACTCCCGCTAGAGGGCTAGGCGATCGGTGCCAGCGAACCCCCCCCCCTTCCCCAGGCCCACCCCTGGCGGATAGGGTCAGGGTCGGCCGGAGGTGGTGCCTCAACTCCCGGCTAAGGGTTTGGCCAGCACTAGGGCGTAACGGTGCCAGCGAACCCCCGATCGGGACTCTGCGTCTGGAGGGCTAGGCGATCGGTGCCAGCGAACCCCCCCGACCCTAGGGTTCACGGTCGTCCGGAGTTGGTGCCTCAACTCCCGGCTAAGCTTTTGGCCTGCACTAGGGCGTAACGGTGCCAGCGACCCCCCAATCGGGACTCTGCCGCTGGAGGG
>CAXKTH010000200.1:0-323480 GCA_964056705.1 Troilus luridus
GATTTCAATGTCCCTAGAGGGATTTCTATGTCCCAAGAGGGATTTCTATGTCCCTAGAGGGATTTCTAGGTCCCTAGAGGGATTTCTATGTCCCTAGAGGGATTTCTATGTCCCAAGAGGGATTTCTATGTCCCAAGAGGGATTTCTATGTCCCTAGAGGGATAGATTTCTATGTCCCTAGAGGGATTTCAATGTCCCTAGAGGGATTTCTATGTCCCAAGAGGGATCTCTATGTCCCAAGAGGGATTTCTAGGTCCCTAGAGGGATTTCTATGTCCCTAGAGGGATAGATTTCTATGTCCCTAGAGGGATTTCTATGTCCCAAGAGGGATTTCTATGTCCCTAGAGGGATAGATTTATATGTCCCTAGAGGGATAGATTTCTATGTCCCTAGAGGGATTTCTATGTCCCTAGAGGGATTTCTATGTCCCAAGAGGGATTTCTATGTCCCTAGAGGGATTTCTATGTCGCTAGAGGGATTTCTAGGTCGCTAGAGGGATTTCTATGTCCCTAGAGGGATTTCTATGTCCCAAGAGGGATTTCTATGTCCCAAGAGGGATTTCTATGTCCCTAGAGGGATAGATTTCTATGTCCCTAGAGGGATTTCAATGTCCCTAGAGGGATTTCTATGTCCCAAGAGGGATTTCTATGTCCCAAGAGGGATTTCTATGTCCCTAGAGGGATTTCTATGTCCCTAGAGGGATAGATTTCTATGTCCCTAGAGGGATTTCTAGGTCCCTAGAGGGATTTCTAGGTCCCTAGAGGGATTTCTATGTCCCTAGAGGGATAGATTTCTATGTCCCTAGAGGGATTTCTATGTCCCTAGAGGGATTTCTATGTCCCAAGAGGGATTTCTATGTCCCTAGAGGGATAGATTTCTATGTCCCTAGAGGGATTTCTATGTCCCTTGAGGGATTTCTAGGTCCCTAGAGAGAGAGATTTCTATGTCCTTAGAGGGATTTCTATGTCGCTAGAGGGATTTCTAGGTCCCTAGAGGGATTTCTATGTCCCAGAGGGATTTCTAGGTCCCTAGAGGGATTTCTATGTCCCTAGAGGGATAGATTTCTATGTCCCTAGAGGGATTTCTATGTCCCTAGAGGGATTTCTATGTCCCTAGAGGGATAGATTTCTATGTCCCTAGAGGGATTTCTATGTCCCTAGAGGGATTTCTATGTCCCTAGAGGGATTTCTATGTCCCAAGAGGGATTTCTATGTCCCTAGAGGGATAGATTTCTATGTCCCTAGAGGGATTTCTATGTCCCTAGAGGGATTTCTATGTCGCTAGAGGGATTTCTAGGTCGCTAGAGGGATTTCTATGTCCCAAGAGGGATTTCTATGTCCCTAGAGGGATAGATTTCTATGTCCCTAGAGGGATTTCAATGTCCCTAGAGGGATTTCTATGTCCCAAGAGGGATTTCTATGTCCCAAGAGGGATTTCTAGGTCCCTAGAGGGATAGATTTCTATGTCCCTAGAGGGATTTCTATGTCCCTAGAGGGATTTCTATGTCCCAAGAGGGATTTCTATGTCCCTAGAGGGATAGATTTCTATGTCCCTAGAGGGATTTCTATGTCCCTAGAGGGATTTCTATGTCCCAAGAGGGATTTCTATGTCCCAAGAGGGATTTCTATGTCCCTAGAGGGATAGATTTCTATGTCCCTAGAGGGATTTCTATGTCCCTAGAGGGATTTCTATGTCCCAAGAGGGATTTCTATGTCCCTAGAGGGATTTCTATGTCCCTAGAGGGATAGATTTCTATGTCCCTAGAGGGATTTCTATGTCCCAAGAGGGATAGATTTCTATGTCCCTAGAGGGATTTCTATGTCCCTAGAGGGATTTCTATGTCCCAAGAGGGATTTCTATGTCCCTAGAGGGATTTCTATGTCCCTAGAGGGATAGATTTCTATGTCCCTAGAGGGATTTCTATGTCCCAAGAGGGATTTCTATGTCCCAAGAGGGATTTCTATGTCCCTAGAGGGATTTCTATGTCCCTAGAGGGATAGATTTCTATGTCCCTAGAGGGATTTCTATGTCCCTAGAGGGATTTCTATGTCCCAAGAGGGATTTCTATGTCCCAAGAGGGATTTCTATGTCCCTAGAGGGATTTCTATGTCCCTAGAGGGATAGATTTCTATGTCCCTAGAGGGATTTCTATGTCCCAAGAGGGATTTCTATGTCCCAAGAGGGATTTCTATGTCCCTAGAGGGATAGATTTCTATGTCCCTAGAGGGATTTCAATGTCCCTAGAGGGATTTCTATGTCCCAAGAGGGATTTCTATGTCCCAAGAGGGATTTCTATGTCCCTAGAGGGATTTCTATGTCCCTAGAGGGATAGATTTCTATGTCCCTAGAGGGATTTCTATGTCCCTAGAGGGATTTCTATGTCCCAAGAGGGATTTCTATGTCCCAAGAGGGATTTCTATGTCCCTAGAGGGATAGATTTCTATGTCCCTAGAGGGATTTCAATGTCCCTAGAGGGATTTCTATGTCCCTAGAGGGATTTCTATGTCCCAAGAGGGATTTCTATGTCCCAAGAGGGATTTCTATGTCCCTAGAGGGATTTCTAGGTCCCTAGAGGGATAGATTTCTATGTCCCTAGAGGGATTTCTATGTCCCAAGAGGGATTTCTATGTCCCAAGAGGGATTTCTATGTCCCTAGAGGGATAGATTTCTATGTCCCTAGAGGGATTTCAATGTCCCTAGAGGGATTTCTATGTCCCAAGAGGGATTTCTATGTCCCAAGAGGGATTTCTAGGTCCCTAGAGGGATTTCTATGTCCCTAGAGGGATAGATTTCTATGTCCCTAGAGGGATTTCTATGTCCCTAGAGGGATTTCTATGTCCCAAGAGGGATTTCTATGTCCCTAGAGGGATAGATTTCTATGTCCCTAGAGGGATTTCTATGTCCCTAGAGGGATTTCTATGTCCCAAGAGGGATTTCTATGTCCCTAGAGGGATTTCTATGTCGCTAGAGGGATTTCTAGGTCGCTAGAGGGATTTCTATGTCCCTAGAGGGATTTCTATGTCCCAAGAGGGATTTCTATGTCCCAAGAGGGATTTCTATGTCCCTAGAGGGATAGATTTCTATGTCCCTAGAGGGATTTCAATGTCCCTAGAGGGATTTCTATGTCCCAAGAGGGATTTCTATGTCCCAAGAGGGATTTCTATGTCCCTAGAGGGATTTCTATGTCCCAAGAGGGATTTCTATGTCCCTAGAGGGATAGATTTCTATGTCCCTAGAGGGATTTCTATGTCCCAAGAGGGATTTCTATGTCCCAAGAGGGATTTCTAGGTCCCTAGAGGGATTTCTATGTCCCTAGAGGGATAGATTTCTATGTCCCTAGAGGGATTTCTATGTCCCTAGAGGGCTTTCTATGTCCCAAGAGGGATTTCTATGTCCCTAGAGGGATAGATTTCTATGTCCCTAGAGGGATTTCTATGTCCCTAGAGGGATTTCTATGTCCCAAGAGGGATTTCTATGTCCCTAGAGGGATTTCTATGTCCCTAGAGGGATAGATTTCTATGTCCCTAGAGGGATTTCTATGTCCCAAGAGGGATAGATTTCTATGTCCCTAGAGGGATTTCTATGTCCCAAGAGGGATTTCTATGTCCCTAGAGGGATTTCTATGTCCCTAGAGGGATAGATTTCTATGTCCCTAGAGGGATTTCTATGTCCCAAGAGGGATTTCTATGTCCCAAGAGGGATTTCAATGTCCCTAGAGGGATAGATTTCTATGTCCCTAGAGGGATTTCAATGTCCCTAGAGGGATTTCTATGTCCCAAGAGGGATTTCTATGTCCCAAGAGGGATTTCTATGTCCCTAGAGGGATTTCTATGTCCCTAGAGGGATAGATTTCTATGTCCCTAGAGGGATTTCTATGTCCCTAGAGGGATTTCTATGTCCCAAGAGGGATTTCTATGTCCCAAGAGGGATTTCTATGTCCCTAGAGGGATAGATTTCTATGTCCCTAGAGGGATTTCAATGTCCCTAGAGGGATTTCTATGTCCCTAGAGGGATTTCTATGTCCCAAGAGGGATTTCTATGTCCCAAGAGGGATTTCTATGTCCCAGAGGGATTTCTATGTCCCTAGAGGGATTTCTATGTCCCAAGAGGGATTTCTATGTCCCTAGAGGGATTTCTATGTCCCTAGAGGGATAGATTTCTATGTCCCTAGAGGGATTTCTATGTCCCAAGAGGGATTTCTATGTCCCAAGAGGGATTTCTATGTCCCTAGAGGGATAGATTTCTATGTCCCTAGAGGGATTTCAATGTCCCTAGAGGGATTTCTATGTCCCAAGAGGGATTTCTATGTCCCAAGAGGGATTTCTATGTCCCTAGAGGGATTTCTATGTCCCTAGAGGGATAGATTTCTATGTCCCTAGAGGGATTTCTATGTCCCTAGAGGGATTTCTATGTCCCAAGAGGGATTTCTATGTCCCAAGAGGGATTTCTATGTCCCTAGAGGGATTTCTATGTCCCTAGAGGGATTTCTATGTCCCTAGAGGGATAGATTTCTATGTCCCTAGAGGGATTTCTATGTCCCAAGAGGGATAGATTTCTATGTCCCTAGAGGGATTTCTATGTCCCTAGAGGGATTTCTATGTCCCAAGAGGGATTTCTATGTCCCTAGAGGGATTTCTATGTCCCTAGAGGGATAGATTTCTATGTCCCTAGAGGGATTTCTATGTCCCAAGAGGGATTTCTATGTCCCAAGAGGGATTTCTATGTCCCTAGAGGGATTTCTATGTCCCTAGAGGGATAGATTTCTATGTCCCTAGAGGGATTTCTATGTCCCTAGAGGGATTTCTATGTCCCAAGAGGGATTTCTATGTCCCAAGAGGGATTTCTATGTCCCTAGAGGGATTTCTATGTCCCTAGAGGGATAGATTTCTATGTCCCTAGAGGGATTTCTATGTCCCAAGAGGGATTTCTATGTCCCAAGAGGGATTTCTATGTCCCTAGAGGGATAGATTTCTATGTCCCTAGAGGGATTTCAATGTCCCTAGAGGGATTTCTATGTCCCAAGAGGGATTTCTATGTCCCAAGAGGGATTTCTATGTCCCTAGAGGGATTTCTATGTCCCTAGAGGGATAGATTTCTATGTCCCTAGAGGGATTTCTATGTCCCTAGAGGGATTTCTATGTCCCAAGAGGGATTTCTATGTCCCAAGAGGGATTTCTATGTCCCTAGAGGGATAGATTTCTATGTCCCTAGAGGGATTTCAATGTCCCTAGAGGGATTTCTATGTCCCTAGAGGGATTTCTATGTCCCAAGAGGGATTTCTATGTCCCAAGAGGGATTTCTATGTCCCTAGAGGGATTTCTAGGTCCCTAGAGGGATAGATTTCTATGTCCCTAGAGGGATTTCTATGTCCCAAGAGGGATTTCTATGTCCCAAGAGGGATTTCTATGTCCCTAGAGGGATAGATTTCTATGTCCCTAGAGGGATTTCAATGTCCCTAGAGGGATTTCTATGTCCCAAGAGGGATTTCTATGTCCCAAGAGGGATTTCTAGGTCCCTAGAGGGATTTCTATGTCCCTAGAGGGATAGATTTCTATGTCCCTAGAGGGATTTCTATGTCCCTAGAGGGATTTCTATGTCCCAAGAGGGATTTCTATGTCCCTAGAGGGATAGATTTCTATGTCCCTAGAGGGATTTCTATGTCCCTAGAGGGATTTCTATGTCCCAAGAGGGATTTCTATGTCCCTAGAGGGATTTCTATGTCGCTAGAGGGATTTCTAGGTCGCTAGAGGGATTTCTATGTCCCTAGAGGGATTTCTATGTCCCAAGAGGGATTTCTATGTCCCAAGAGGGATTTCTATGTCCCTAGAGGGATAGATTTCTATGTCCCTAGAGGGATTTCAATGTCCCTAGAGGGATTTCTATGTCCCAAGAGGGATTTCTATGTCCCAAGAGGGATTTCTATGTCCCTAGAGGGATTTCTATGTCCCTAGAGGGATAGATTTCTATGTCCCTAGAGGGATTTCTAGGTCCCTAGAGGGATTTCTAGGTCCCTAGAGGGATTTCTATGTCCCTAGAGGGATAGATTTCTATGTCCCTAGAGGGATTTCTATGTCCCTAGAGGGATTTCTATGTCCCAAGAGGGATTTCTATGTCCCTAGAGGGATAGATTTCTATGTCCCTAGAGGGATTTCTATGTCCCTAGAGGGATTTCTAGGTCCCTAGAGAGAGAGATTTCTATGTCCTTAGAGGGATTTCTATGTCGCTAGAGGGATTTCTAGGTCCCTAGAGGGATTTCTATGTCCCAGAGGGATTTCTAGGTCCCTAGAGGGATTTCTATGTCCCTAGAAGGATAGATTTCTATGTCCCTAGAGGGATTTCTATGTCCCTAGAGGGATTTCTATGTCCCTAGAGGGATAGATTTCTATGTCCCTAGAGGGATTTCTATGTCCCAAGAGGGATTTCTATGTCCCAAGAGGGATAGATTTCTATGTCCCTAGAGGGATTTCTATGTCCCTAGAGGGATTTCTATGTCCCAAGAGGGATTTCTATGTCCCTAGAGGGATAGATTTCTATGTCCCTAGAGGGATTTCTATGTCCCAAGAGGGATTTCTATGTCCCAAGAGGGATTTCTATGTCCCTAGAGGGATAGATTTCTATGTCCCTAGAGGGATTTCTATGTCCCAAGAGGGATTTCTATGTCCCAAGAGGGATTTCTAGGTCCCTAGAGGGATTTCTATGTCCCTAGAGGGATAGATTTCTATGTCCCTAGAGGGATTTCTATGTCCCTAGAGGGCTTTCTATGTCCCAAGAGGGATTTCTATGTCCCTAGAGGGATAGATTTCTATGTCCCTAGAGGGATTTCTATGTCCCTAGAGGGATTTCTATGTCCCAAGAGGGATTTCTATGTCCCTAGAGGGATTTCTATGTCCCTAGAGGGATAGATTTCTATGTCCCTAGAGGGATTTCTATGTCCCAAGAGGGATAGATTTCTATGTCCCTAGAGGGATTTCTATGTCCCAAGAGGGATTTCTATGTCCCTAGAGGGATTTCTATGTCCCTAGAGGGATAGATTTCTATGTCCCTAGAGGGATTTCTATGTCCCAAGAGGGATTTCTATGTCCCAAGAGGGATTTCAATGTCCCTAGAGGGATAGATTTCTATGTCCCTAGAGGGATTTCAATGTCCCTAGAGGGATTTCTATGTCCCAAGAGGGATTTCTATGTCCCAAGAGGGATTTCTATGTCCCTAGAGGGATTTCTATGTCCCTAGAGGGATAGATTTCTATGTCCCTAGAGGGATTTCTATGTCCCTAGAGGGATTTCTATGTCCCAAGAGGGATTTCTATGTCCCAAGAGGGATTTCTATGTCCCTAGAGGGATAGATTTCTATGTCCCTAGAGGGATTTCAATGTCCCTAGAGGGATTTCTATGTCCCTAGAGGGATTTCTATGTCCCAAGAGGGATTTCTATGTCCCAAGAGGGATTTCTATGTCCCAGAGGGATTTCTATGTCCCTAGAGGGATTTCTATGTCCCAAGAGGGATTTCTATGTCCCTAGAGGGATTTCTATGTCCCTAGAGGGATAGATTTCTATGTCCCAAGAGGGATTTCTATGTCCCAAGAGGGATTTCTATGTCCCTAGAGGGATTTCTAGGTCCCTAGAGGGATAGATTTCTATGTCCCTAGAGGGATTTCTATGTCCCAAGAGGGATTTCTATGTCCCAAGAGGGATTTCTATGTCCCTAGAGGGATAGATTTCTATGTCCCTAGAGGGATTTCAATGTCCCTAGAGGGATTTCTATGTCCCAAGAGGGATTTCTATGTCCCAAGAGGGATTTCTATGTCCCTAGAGGGATAGATTTCTATGTCCCTAGAGGGATTTCAATGTCCCTAGAGGGATTTCTATGTCCCAAGAGGGATTTCTATGTCCCTAGAGGGATTTCTATGTCCCTAGAGGGATAGATTTCTATGTCCCTAGAGGGATTTCTAGGTCCCTAGAGGGATTTCTAGGTCCCCAGAGGGATTTCTATGTCCCTAGAGGGATAGATTTCTATGTCCCTAGAGGGATTTCTATGTCCCTAGAGGGATTTCTATGTCCCAAGAGGGATTTCTATGTCCCTAGAGGGATAGATTTCTATGTCCCTAGAGGGATTTCTATGTCCCTAGAGGGATTTCTAGGTCCCTAGAGAGAGAGATTTCTATGTCCTTAGAGGGATTTCTATGTCGCTAGAGGGATTTCTAGGTCCCTAGAGGGATTTCTATGTCCCAGAGGGATTTCTAGGTCCCTAGAGGGATTTCTATGTCCCTAGAGGGATAGATTTCTATGTCCCTAGAGGGATTTCTATGTCCCTAGAGGGATTTCTATGTCCCTAGAGGGATAGATTTCTATGTCCCTAGAGGGATTTCTATGTCCCAAGAGGGATTTCTATGTCCCAAGAGGGATAGATTTCTATGTCCCTAGAGGGATTTCTATGTCCCTAGAGGGATAGATTTCTATGTCCCAAGAGGGATTTCTATGTCCCTAGAGGGATTTCTATGTCCCTAGAGGGATAGATTTCTATGTCCCTAGAGGGATTTCTATGTCCCAAGAGGGATTTCTATGTCCCAAGAGGGATTTCTATGTCCCTAGAGGGATAGATTTCTATGTCCCTAGAGGGATTTCTATGTCCCAAGAGGGATTTCTATGTCCCAAGAGGGATTTCTATGTCCCTAGAGGGATAGATTTCTATGTCCCTAGAGGGATTTCAATGTCCCTAGAGGGATTTCTATGTCCCAAGAGGGATTTCTATGTCCCAAGAGGGATTTCTATGTCCCAAGAGGGATTTCTAGGTCCCTAGAGGGATTTCTATGTCCCTAGAGGGATAGATTTCTATGTCCCTAGAGGGATTTCTATGTCCCTAGAGGGATTTCTATGTCCCAAGAGGGATTTCTATGTCCCTAGAGGGATAGATTTCTATGTCCCTAGAGGGATTTCTATGTCCCTAGAGGGATTTCTATGTCCCTAGAGGGATAGATTTCTATGTCTCTAGAGGGATTTCTATGTCCCAAGAGGGATAGATTTCTATGTCCCTAGAGGGATTTCTATGTCCCTAGAGGGATTTCTATGTCCCAAGAGGGATTTCTATGTCCCTAGAGGGATAGATTTCTATGTCCCTAGAGGGATTTCTATGTCCCTAGAGGGATTTCTATGTCCCAAGAGGGATTTCTATGTCCCAAGAGGGATTTCTATGTCCCTAGAGGGATTTCTATGTCCCTAGAGGGATAGATTTCTATGTCCCTAGAGGGATTTCTATGTCCCAAGAGGGATTTCTATGTCCCAAGAGGGATTTCTATGTCCCTAGAGGGATAGATTTCTATGTCCCTAGAGGGATTTCAATGTCCCTAGAGGGATTTCTATGTCCCAAGAGGGATTTCTATGTCCCAAGAGGGATTTCTATGTCCCTAGAGGGATTTCTATGTCCCTAGAGGGATAGATTTCTATGTCCCTAGAGGGATTTCTATGTCCCTAGAGGGATTTCTATGTCCCAAGAGGGATTTCTATGTCCCAAGAGGGATTTCTATGTCCCTAGAGGGATAGATTTCTATGTCCCTAGAGGGATTTCTATGTCCCTAGAGGGATTTCTAGGTCCCTAGAGAGAGAGATTTCTATGTCCTTAGAGGGATTTCTATGTCGCTAGAGGGATTTCTAGGTCCCTAGAGGGATTTCTATGTCCCAGAGGGATTTCTAGGTCCCTAGAGGGATTTCTATGTCCCTAGAAGGATAGATTTCTATGTCCCTAGAGGGATTTCTATGTCCCTAGAGGGATTTCTATGTCCCTAGAGGGATAGATTTCTATGTCCCTAGAGGGATTTCTATGTCCCAAGAGGGATTTCTATGTCCCAAGAGGGATAGATTTCTATGTCCCTAGAGGGATTTCTATGTCCCTAGAGGGATTTCTATGTCCCAAGAGGGATTTCTATGTCCCTAGAGGGATAGATTTCTATGTCCCTAGAGGGATTTCTATGTCCCAAGAGGGATTTCTATGTCCCAAGAGGGATTTCTATGTCCCTAGAGGGATAGATTTCTATGTCCCTAGAGGGATTTCTATGTCCCAAGAGGGATTTCTATGTCCCAAGAGGGATTTCTAGGTCCCTAGAGGGATTTCTATGTCCCTAGAGGGATAGATTTCTATGTCCCTAGAGGGATTTCTATGTCCCTAGAGGGCTTTCTATGTCCCAAGAGGGATTTCTATGTCCCTAGAGGGATAGATTTCTATGTCCCTAGAGGGATTTCTATGTCCCTAGAGGGATTTCTATGTCCCAAGAGGGATTTCTATGTCCCTAGAGGGATTTCTATGTCCCTAGAGGGATAGATTTCTATGTCCCTAGAGGGATTTCTATGTCCCAAGAGGGATAGATTTCTATGTCCCTAGAGGGATTTCTATGTCCCAAGAGGGATTTCTATGTCCCTAGAGGGATTTCTATGTCCCTAGAGGGATAGATTTCTATGTCCCTAGAGGGATTTCTATGTCCCAAGAGGGATTTCTATGTCCCAAGAGGGATTTCAATGTCCCTAGAGGGATAGATTTCTATGTCCCTAGAGGGATTTCAATGTCCCTAGAGGGATTTCTATGTCCCAAGAGGGATTTCTATGTCCCAAGAGGGATTTCTATGTCCCTAGAGGGATTTCTATGTCCCTAGAGGGATAGATTTCTATGTCCCTAGAGGGATTTCTATGTCCCTAGAGGGATTTCTATGTCCCAAGAGGGATTTCTATGTCCCAAGAGGGATTTCTATGTCCCTAGAGGGATAGATTTCTATGTCCCTAGAGGGATTTCAATGTCCCTAGAGGGATTTCTATGTCCCTAGAGGGATTTCTATGTCCCAAGAGGGATTTCTATGTCCCAAGAGGGATTTCTATGTCCCAGAGGGATTTCTATGTCCCTAGAGGGATTTCTATGTCCCAAGAGGGATTTCTATGTCCCTAGAGGGATTTCTATGTCCCTAGAGGGATAGATTTCTATGTCCCAAGAGGGATTTCTATGTCCCAAGAGGGATTTCTATGTCCCTAGAGGGATTTCTAGGTCCCTAGAGGGATAGATTTCTATGTCCCTAGAGGGATTTCTATGTCCCAAGAGGGATTTCTATGTCCCAAGAGGGATTTCTATGTCCCTAGAGGGATAGATTTCTATGTCCCTAGAGGGATTTCAATGTCCCTAGAGGGATTTCTATGTCCCAAGAGGGATTTCTATGTCCCAAGAGGGATTTCTATGTCCCTAGAGGGATAGATTTCTATGTCCCTAGAGGGATTTCAATGTCCCTAGAGGGATTTCTATGTCCCAAGAGGGATTTCTATGTCCCTAGAGGGATTTCTATGTCCCTAGAGGGATAGATTTCTATGTCCCTAGAGGGATTTCTAGGTCCCTAGAGGGATTTCTAGGTCCCCAGAGGGATTTCTATGTCCCTAGAGGGATAGATTTCTATGTCCCTAGAGGGATTTCTATGTCCCTAGAGGGATTTCTATGTCCCAAGAGGGATTTCTATGTCCCTAGAGGGATAGATTTCTATGTCCCTAGAGGGATTTCTATGTCCCTAGAGGGATTTCTAGGTCCCTAGAGAGAGAGATTTCTATGTCCTTAGAGGGATTTCTATGTCGCTAGAGGGATTTCTAGGTCCCTAGAGGGATTTCTATGTCCCAGAGGGATTTCTAGGTCCCTAGAGGGATTTCTATGTCCCTAGAGGGATAGATTTCTATGTCCCTAGAGGGATTTCTATGTCCCTAGAGGGATTTCTATGTCCCTAGAGGGATAGATTTCTATGTCCCTAGAGGGATTTCTATGTCCCAAGAGGGATTTCTATGTCCCAAGAGGGATAGATTTCTATGTCCCTAGAGGGATTTCTATGTCCCTAGAGGGATAGATTTCTATGTCCCAAGAGGGATTTCTATGTCCCTAGAGGGATTTCTATGTCCCTAGAGGGATAGATTTCTATGTCCCTAGAGGGATTTCTATGTCCCAAGAGGGATTTCTATGTCCCAAGAGGGATTTCTATGTCCCTAGAGGGATAGATTTCTATGTCCCTAGAGGGATTTCTATGTCCCAAGAGGGATTTCTATGTCCCAAGAGGGATTTCTATGTCCCTAGAGGGATAGATTTCTATGTCCCTAGAGGGATTTCAATGTCCCTAGAGGGATTTCTATGTCCCAAGAGGGATTTCTATGTCCCAAGAGGGATTTCTATGTCCCAAGAGGGATTTCTAGGTCCCTAGAGGGATTTCTATGTCCCTAGAGGGATAGATTTCTATGTCCCTAGAGGGATTTCTATGTCCCTAGAGGGATTTCTATGTCCCAAGAGGGATTTCTATGTCCCTAGAGGGATAGATTTCTATGTCCCTAGAGGGATTTCTATGTCCCTAGAGGGATTTCTATGTCCCTAGAGGGATAGATTTCTATGTCTCTAGAGGGATTTCTATGTCCCAAGAGGGATAGATTTCTATGTCCCTAGAGGGATTTCTATGTCCCTAGAGGGATTTCTATGTCCCAAGAGGGATTTCTATGTCCCTAGAGGGATAGATTTCTATGTCCCTAGAGGGATTTCTATGTCCCTAGAGGGATTTCTATGTCCCAAGAGGGATTTCTATGTCCCAAGAGGGATTTCTATGTCCCTAGAGGGATTTCTATGTCCCTAGAGGGATAGATTTCTATGTCCCTAGAGGGATTTCTATGTCCCAAGAGGGATTTCTATGTCCCAAGAGGGATTTCTATGTCCCTAGAGGGATAGATTTCTATGTCCCTAGAGGGATTTCAATGTCCCTAGAGGGATTTCTATGTCCCAAGAGGGATTTCTATGTCCCAAGAGGGATTTCTATGTCCCTAGAGGGATTTCTATGTCCCTAGAGGGATAGATTTCTATGTCCCTAGAGGGATTTCTATGTCCCTAGAGGGATTTCTATGTCCCAAGAGGGATTTCTATGTCCCAAGAGGGATTTCTATGTCCCTAGAGGGATAGATTTCTATGTCCCTAGAGGGATTTCAATGTCCCTAGAGGGATTTCTATGTCCCTAGAGGGATTTCTATGTCCCAAGAGGGATTTCTATGTCCCAAGAGGGATTTCTATGTCCCTAGAGGGATTTCTAGGTCCCTAGAGGGATAGATTTCTATGTCCCTAGAGGGATTTCTATGTCCCAAGAGGGATTTCTATGTCCCAAGAGGGATTTCTATGTCCCTAGAGGGATAGATTTCTATGTCCCTAGAGGGATTTCAATGTCCCTAGAGGGATTTCTATGTCCCAAGAGGGATTTCTATGTCCCAAGAGGGATTTCTAGGTCCCTAGAGGGATTTCTATGTCCCTAGAGGGATAGATTTCTATGTCCCTAGAGGGATTTCTATGTCCCTAGAGGGATTTCTATGTCCCAAGAGGGATTTCTATGTCCCTAGAGGGATAGATTTCTATGTCCCTAGAGGGATTTCTATGTCCCTAGAGGGATTTCTATGTCCCAAGAGGGATTTATATGTCCCTAGAGGGATTTCTATGTCGCTAGAGGGATTTCTAGGTCGCTAGAGGGATTTCTATGTCCCTAGAGGGATTTCTATGTCCCAAGAGGGATTTCTATGTCCCTAGAGGGATTTCTATGTCCCTAGAGGGATAGATTTCTATGTCCTTAGAGGGATTTCTATGTCGCTAGAGGGATTTCTAGGTCCCTAGAGGGATTTCTATGTCCCAGAGGGATTTCTAGGTCCCTAGAGGGATTTCTATGTCCCTAGAGGGATAGATTTCTATGTCCCTAGAGGGATTTCTATGTCCCTAGAGGGATTTCTATGTCCCTAGAGGGATAGATTTCTATGTCCCTAGAGGGATTTCTATGTCCCAAGAGGGATTTCTATGTCCCAAGAGGGATAGATTTCTATGTCCCTAGAGGGATTTCTATGTCCCTAGAGGGATTTCTATGTCCCAAGAGGGATTTCTATGTCCCTAGAGGGATAGATTTCTATGTCCCTAGAGGGATTTCTATGTCCCATGAGGGATTTCTATGTCCCAAGAGGGATTTCTATGTCCCTAGAGGGATAGATTTCTATGTCCCTAGAGGGATTTCTATGTCCCAAGAGGGATTTCTATGTCCCAAGAGGGATTTCTAGGTCCCTAGAGGGATTTCTATGTCCCTAGAGGGATAGATTTCTATGTCCCTAGAGGGATTTCTATGTCCCTAGAGGGATTTCTATGTCCCAAGAGGGATTTCTATGTCCCTAGAGGGATAGATTTCTATGTCCCTAGAGGGATTTCTATGTCCCTAGAGGGATTTCTATGTCCCAAGAGGGATTTCTATGTCCCTAGAGGGATTTCTATGTCCCTAGAGGGATAGATTTCTATGTCCCTAGAGGGATTTCTATGTCCCAAGAGGGATAGATTTCTATGTCCCTAGAGGGATTTCTATGTCCCAAGAGGGATTTCTATGTCCCTAGAGGGATTTCTATGTCCCTAGAGGGATAGATTTCTATGTCCCTAGAGGGATTTCTATGTCCCAAGAGGGATTTCTATGTCCCAAGAGGGATTTCTATGTCCCTAGAGGGATAGATTTCTATGTCCCTAGAGGGATTTCAATGTCCCTAGAGGGATTTCTATGTCCCAAGAGAGATTTCTATGTCCCAAGAGGGATTTCTATGTCCCTAGAGGGATTTCTATGTCCCTAGAGGGATAGATTTCTATGTCCCTAGAGGGATTTCTATGTCCCTAGAGGGATTTCTATGTCCCAAGAGGGATTTCTATGTCCCTAGAGGGATAGATTTCTATGTCCCTAGAGGGATTTCTATGTCCCTAGAGGGATTTCTATGTCCCAAGAGGGATTTCTATGTCCCTAGAGGGATTTCTATGTCCCTAGAGGGATAGATTTCTATGTCTCTAGAGGGATTTCTATGTCCCAAGAGGGATAGATTTCTATGTCCCTAGAGGGATTTCTATGTCCCTAGAGGGATTTCTATGTCCCAAGAGGGATTTCTATGTCCCTAGAGGGATAGATTTCTATGTCCCTAGAGGGATTTCTATGTCCCTAGAGGGATTTCTATGTCCCAAGAGGGATTTCTATGTCCCAAGAGGGATTTCTATGTCCCTAGAGGGATTTCTATGTCCCTAGAGGGATAGATTTCTATGTCCCTAGAGGGATTTCTATGTCCCAAGAGGGATTTCTATGTCCCAAGAGGGATTTCTATGTCCCTAGAGGGATAGATTTCTATGTCCCTAGAGGGATTTCAATGTCCCTAGAGGGATTTCTATGTCCCAAGAGGGATTTCTATGTCCCAAGAGGGATTTCTATGTCCCTAGAGGGATTTCTATGTCCCTAGAGGGATAGATTTCTATGTCCCTAGAGGGATTTCTATGTCCCTAGAGGGATTTCTATGTCCCAAGAGGGATTTCTATGTCCCAAGAGGGATTTCTATGTCCCTAGAGGGATAGATTTCTATGTCCCTAGAGGGATTTCAATGTCCCTAGAGGGATTTCTATGTCCCTAGAGGGATTTCTATGTCCCAAGAGGGATTTCTATGTCCCAAGAGGGATTTCTATGTCCCTAGAGGGATTTCTAGGTCCCTAGAGGGATAGATTTCTATGTCCCTAGAGGGATTTCTATGTCCCAAGAGGGATTTCTATGTCCCAAGAGGGATTTCTATGTCCCTAGAGGGATAGATTTCTATGTCCCTAGAGGGATTTCAATGTCCCTAGAGGGATTTCTATGTCCCAAGAGGGATTTCTATGTCCCAAGAGGGATTTCTAGGTCCCTAGAGGGATTTCTATGTCCCTAGAGGGATAGATTTCTATGTCCCTAGAGGGATTTCTATGTCCCTAGAGGGATTTCTATGTCCCAAGAGGGATTTCTATGTCCCTAGAGGGATAGATTTCTATGTCCCTAGAGGGATTTCTATGTCCCTAGAGGGATTTCTATGTCCCAAGAGGGATTTCTATGTCCCTAGAGGGATTTCTATGTCGCTAGAGGGATTTCTAGGTCGCTAGAGGGATTTCTATGTCCCTAGAGGGATTTCTATGTCCCAAGAGGGATTTCTATGTCCCTAGAGGGATTTCTATGTCCCTAGAGGGATAGATTTCTATGTCCCTAGAGGGATTTCTATGTCCCTAGAGGGATTTCTATGTCCCAAGAGGGATTTCTATGTCCCAAGAGGGATTTCTATGTCCCTAGAGGGATTTCTATGTCCCTAGAGGGATAGATTTCTATGTCCCTAGAGGGATTTCTATGTCCCAAGAGGGATTTCTATGTCCCAAGAGGGATTTCAATGTCCCTAGAGGGATAGATTTCTATGTCCCTAGAGGGATTTCAATGTCCCTAGAGGGATTTCTATGTCCCAAGAGGGATTTCTATGTCCCAAGAGGGATTTCTATGTCCCTAGAGGGATTTCTATGTCCCTAGAGGGATAGATTTCTATGTCCCTAGAGGGATTTCTATGTCCCTAGAGGGATTTCTATGTCCCAAGAGGGATTTCTATGTCCCAAGAGGGATTTCTATGTCCCTAGAGGGATAGATTTCTATGTCCCTAGAGGGATTTCAATGTCCCTAGAGGGATTTCTATGTCCCTAGAGGGATTTCTATGTCCCTAGAGGGATAGATTTCTAGGTCCCTAGAGGGATTTCTAGGTCCCTAGAGGGATTTCTATGTCCCTAGAGGGATAGATTTCTATGTCCCTAGAGGGATTTCTATGTCCCTAGAGGGATTTCTATGTCCCAAGAGGGATTTCTATGTCCCTAGAGGGATAGATTTCTATGTCCCTAGAGGGATTTCTATGTCCCTAGAGGGATTTCTAGGTCCCTAGAGAGAGAGATTTCTATGTCCTTAGAGGGATTTCTATGTCGCTAGAGGGATTTCTAGGTCCCTAGAGGGATTTCTATGTCCCAGAGGGATTTCTAGGTCCCTAGAGGGATTTCTATGTCCCTAGAGGGATAGATTTCTATGTCCCTAGAGGGATTTCTATGTCCCTAGAGGGATTTCTATGTCCCTAGAGGGATAGATTTCTATGTCCCTAGAGGGATTTCTATGTCCCTAGAGGGATTTCTATGTCCCTAGAGGGATTTCTAGGTCCCAAGAGGGATTTCTATGTCCCTAGAGGGATTTCTATGTCCCTAGAGGGATAGATTTCTATGTCCCTAGAGGGATTTCTATGTCCCTAGAGGGATTTCTATGTCCCAAGAGGGATTTCTATGTCCCAAGAGGGATTTCTATGTCCCTAGAGGGATTTCTATGTCCCTAGAGGGATAGATTTCTATGTCCCTAGAGGGATTTCTATGTCCCAAGAGGGATTTCTATGTCCCAAGAGGGATTTCTATGTCCCTAGAGGGATAGATTTCTATGTCCCTAGAGGGATTTCAATGTCCCTAGAGGGATTTCTATGTCCCAAGAGGGATTTCTATGTCCCAAGAGGGATTTCTATGTTCCTAGAGGGATTTCTATGTCCCTAGAGGGATAGATTTCTATGTCCCTAGAGGGATTTCTATGTCCCTAGAGGGATTTCTATGTCCCAAGAGGGATTTCTATGTCCCAAGAGGGATTTCTATGTCCCTAGAGGGATAGATTTCTATGTCCCTAGAGGGATTTCAATGTCCCTAGAGGGATTTCTATGTCCCAAGAGGGATTTCTATGTCCCAAGAGGGATTTCTATGTCCCTAGAGGGATTTCTAGGTCCCTAGAGGGATAGATTTCTATGTCCCTAGAGGGATTTCTATGTCCCAAGAGGGATTTCTATGTCCCAAGAGGGATTTCTATGTCCCTAGAGGGATATATTTCTATGTCCCTAGAGGGATTTCAATGTCCCTAGAGGGATTTCTATGTCCCAAGAGGGATTTCTATGTCCCAAGAGGGATTTCTAGGTCCCTAGAGGGATTTCTATGTCCCTAGAGGGATTTCTATGTCCCTAGAGGGATTTCTATGTCCCAAGAGGGATTTCTATGTCCCTAGAGGGATAGATTTATATGTCCCTAGAGGGATAGATTTCTATGTCCCTAGAGGGATTTCTATGTCCCTAGAGGGATTTCTATGTCCCAAGAGGGATTTCTATGTCCCTAGAGGGATTTCTATGTCGCTAGAGGGATTTCTAGGTCGCTAGAGGGATTTCTATGTCCCTAGAGGGATTTCTATGTCCCAAGAGGGATTTCTATGTCTTAAGAGGGATTTCTATGTCCCTAGAGGGATAGATTTCTATGTCCCTAGAGGGATTTCAATGTCCCTAGAGGGATTTCTATGTCCCAAGAGGGATTTCTATGTCCCAAGAGGGATTTCTATGTCCCTAGAGGGATTTCTATGTCCCTAGAGGGATAGATTTCTATGTCCCTAGAGGGATTTCTAGGTCCCTAGAGGGATTTCTAGGTCCCTAGAGGGATTTCTAGGTCCCTAGAGGGATTTCTATGTCCCTAGAGGGATAGATTTCTATGTCCCTAGAGGGATTTCTATGTCCCTAGAGGGATTTCTATGTCCCAAGAGGGATTTCTATGTCCCTAGAGGGATAGATTTCTATGTCCCTAGAGGGATTTCTATGTCCCTAGAGGGATTTCTAGGTCCCTAGAGAGAGAGATTTCTATGTCCTTAGAGGGATTTCTATGTCGCTAGAGGGATTTCTAGGTCCCTAGAGGGATTTCTATGTCCCAGAGGGATTTCTAGGTCCCTAGAGGGATTTCTATGTCCCTAGAGGGATAGATTTCTATGTCCCTAGAGGTATTTCTATGTCCCTAGAGGGATTTCTATGTCCCTAGAGGGATAGATTTCTATGTCCCTAGAGGGATTTCTATGTCCCTAGAGGGATTTCTATGTCCCAAGAGGGATTTCTATGTCCCTAGAGGGATAGATTTCTATGTCCCTAGAGGGATTTCTATGTCCCTAGAGGGATTTCTATGTCGCTAGAGGGATTTCTAGGTCGCTAGAGGGATTTCTATGTCCCAAGAGGGATTTCTATGTCCCTAGAGGGATAGATTTCTATGTCCCTAGAGGGATTTCAATGTCCCTAGAGGGATTTCTATGTCCCAAGAGGGATTTCTATGTCCCAAGAGGGATTTCTAGGTCCCTAGAGGGATAGATTTCTATGTCCCTAGAGGGATTTCTATGTCCCTAGAGGGATTTCTATGTCCCAAGAGGGATTTCTATGTCCCTAGAGGGATAGATTTCTATGTCCCTAGAGGGATTTCTATGTCCCTAGAGGGATAGATTTCTATGTCCCTAGAGGGATTTCTATGTCCCTAGAGGGATTTCTATGTCCCAAGAGGGATTTCTATGTCCCTAGAGGGATAGATTTCTATGTCCCTAGAGGGATTTCTATGTCCCTAGAGGGATTTCTAGGTCCCTAGAGAGAGAGATTTCTATGTCCTTAGAGGGATTTCTATGTCGCTAGAGGGATTTCTAGGTCCCTAGAGGGGTTTCTATGTCCCAGAGGGATTTCTAGGTCCCTAGAGGGATTTCTATGTCCCTAGAGGGATAGATTTCTATGTCCCTAGAGGTATTTCTATGTCCCTAGAGGGATTTCTATGTCCCTAGAGGGATAGATTTCTATGTCCCTAGAGGGATTTCTATGTCCCTAGAGGGATTTCTATGTCCCAAGAGGGATTTCTATGTCCCTAGAGGGATAGATTTCTATGTCCCTAGAGGGATTTCTATGTCCCTAGAGGGATTTCTATGTCGCTAGAGGGATTTCTAGGTCGCTAGAGGGATTTCTATGTCCCAAGAGGGATTTCTATGTCCCTAGAGGGATAGATTTCTATGTCCCTAGAGGGATTTCAATACCCCTAGAGGGATTTCTATGTCCCAAGAGGGATTTCTATGTCCCAAGAGGGATTTCTAGGTCCCTAGAGGGATAGATTTCTATGTCCCTAGAGGGATTTCTATGTCCCTAGAGGGATTTCTATGTCCCAAGAGGGATTTCTATGTCCCTAGAGGGATAGATTTCTATGTCCCTAGAGGGATTTCTAGGTCCCTAGAGGGATTTCTAGGTCCCTAGAGGGATTTCTATGTCCCTAGAGGGATAGATTTCTATGTCCCTAGAGGGATTTCTATGTCCCTAGAGGGATTTCTATGTCCCAAGAGGGATTTCTATGTCCCTAGAGGGATAGATTTCTATGTCCCTAGAGGGATTTCTATGTCCCTAGAGGGATTTCTATGTCCCAAGAGGGATTTCTAGGTCCCTAGAGGGATAGATTTCTATGTCCCTAGAGGGATTTCTATGTCCCAAGAGGGATTTCTATGTCCCAAGAGGGATTTCTATGTCCCTAGAGGGATAGATTTCTATGTCCCTAGAGGGATTTCAATGTCCCTAGAGGGATTTCTATGTCCCAAGAGGGATTTCTATGTCCCAAGAGGGATTTCTAGGTCCCTAGAGGGATTTCTATGTCCCTAGAGGGATAGATTTCTATGTCCCTAGAGGGATTTCTATGTCCCTAGAGGGATTTCTATGTCCCAAGAGGGATTTCTATGTCCCTAGAGGGATAGATTTCTATGTCCCTAGAGGGATTTCTATGTCCCTAGAGGGATTTCTATGTCCCAAGAGGGATTTCTATGTCCCTAGAGGGATTTCTATGTCGCTAGAGGGATTTCTAGGTCGCTAGAGGGATTTCTATGTCCCTAGAGGGATTTCTATGTCCCAAGAGGGATTTCTATGTCCCTAGAGGGATTTCTATGTCCCTAGAGGGATAGATTTCTATGTCCTTAGAGGGATTTCTATGTCGCTAGAGGGATTTCTAGGTCCCTAGAGGGATTTCTATGTCCCAGAGGGATTTCTAGGTCCCTAGAGGGATTTCTATGTCCCTAGAGGGATAGATTTCTATGTCCCTAGAGGGATTTCTATGTCCCTAGAGGGATTTCTATGTCCCTAGAGGGATAGATTTCTATGTCCCTAGAGGGATTTCTATGTCCCAAGAGGGATTTCTATGTCCCAAGAGGGATAGATTTCTATGTCCCTAGAGGGATTTCTATGTCCCTAGAGGGATTTCTATGTCCCAAGAGGGATTTCTATGTCCCTAGAGGGATAGATTTCTATGTCCCTAGAGGGATTTCTATGTCCCAAGAGGGATTTCTATGTCCCAAGAGGGATTTCTATGTCCCTAGAGGGATAGATTTCTATGTCCCTAGAGGGATTTCTATGTCCCAAGAGGGATTTCTAGGTCCCTAGAGGGATAGATTTCTATGTCCCTAGAGGGATTTCTATGTCCCTAGAGGGATAGATTTATATGTCCCTAGAGGGATAGATTTCTATGTCCCTAGAGGGATTTCTATGTCCCTAGAGGGATTTCTATGTCCCAAGAGGGATTTCTATGTCCCTAGAGGGATTTCTATGTCGCTAGAGGGATTTCTAGGTCGCTAGAGGGATTTCTATGTCCCTAGAGGGATTTCTATGTCCCAAGAGGGATTTCTATGTCTTAAGAGGGATTTCTATGTCCCTAGAGGGATAGATTTCTATGTCCCTAGAGGGATTTCAATGTCCCTAGAGGGATTTCTATGTCCCAAGAGGGATTTCTATGTCCCAAGAGGGATTTCTATGTCCCTAGAGGGATTTCTATGTCCCTAGAGGGATAGATTTCTATGTCCCTAGAGGGATTTCTAGGTCCCTAGAGGGATTTCTAGGTCCCTAGAGGGATTTCTATGTCCCTAGAGGGATAGATTTCTATGTCCCTAGAGGGATTTCTATGTCCCTAGAGGGATTTCTATGTCCCAAGAGGGATTTCTATGTCCCTAGAGGGATAGATTTCTATGTCCCTAGAGGGATTTCTATGTCCCTAGAGGGATTTCTAGGTCCCTAGAGAGAGAGATTTCTATGTCCTTAGAGGGATTTCTATGTCGCTAGAGGGATTTCTAGGTCCCTAGAGGGATTTCTATGTCCCAGAGGGATTTCTAGGTCCCTAGAGGGATTTCTATGTCCCTAGAGGGATAGATTTCTATGTCCCTAGAGGTATTTCTATGTCCCTAGAGGGATTTCTATGTCCCTAGAGGGATAGATTTCTATGTCCCTAGAGGGATTTCTATGTCCCTAGAGGGATTTCTATGTCCCAAGAGGGATTTCTATGTCCCTAGAGGGATAGATTTCTATGTCCCTAGAGGGATTTCTATGTCCCTAGAGGGATTTCTATGTCGCTAGAGGGATTTCTAGGTCGCTAGAGGGATTTCTATGTCCCAAGAGGGATTTCTATGTCCCTAGAGGGATAGATTTCTATGTCCCTAGAGGGATTTCAATGTCCCTAGAGGGATTTCTATGTCCCAAGAGGGATTTCTATGTCCCAAGAGGGATTTCTAGGTCCCTAGAGGGATAGATTTCTATGTCCCTAGAGGGATTTCTATGTCCCTAGAGGGATTTCTATGTCCCAAGAGGGATTTCTATGTCCCTAGAGGGATAGATTTCTATGTCCCTAGAGGGATTTCTATGTCCCTAGAGGGATAGATTTCTATGTCCCTAGAGGGATTTCTATGTCCCTAGAGGGATTTCTATGTCCCAAGAGGGATTTCTATGTCCCTAGAGGGATAGATTTCTATGTCCCTAGAGGGATTTCTATGTCCCTAGAGGGATTTCTAGGTCCCTAGAGAGAGAGATTTCTATGTCCTTAGAGGGATTTCTATGTCGCTAGAGGGATTTCTAGGTCCCTAGAGGGGTTTCTATGTCCCAGAGGGATTTCTAGGTCCCTAGAGGGATTTCTATGTCCCTAGAGGGATAGATTTCTATGTCCCTAGAGGTATTTCTATGTCCCTAGAGGGATTTCTATGTCCCTAGAGGGATAGATTTCTATGTCCCTAGAGGGATTTCTATGTCCCTAGAGGGATTTCTATGTCCCAAGAGGGATTTCTATGTCCCTAGAGGGATAGATTTCTATGTCCCTAGAGGGATTTCTATGTCCCTAGAGGGATTTCTATGTCGCTAGAGGGATTTCTAGGTCGCTAGAGGGATTTCTATGTCCCAAGAGGGATTTCTATGTCCCTAGAGGGATAGATTTCTATGTCCCTAGAGGGATTTCAATACCCCTAGAGGGATTTCTATGTCCCAAGAGGGATTTCTATGTCCCAAGAGGGATTTCTAGGTCCCTAGAGGGATAGATTTCTATGTCCCTAGAGGGATTTCTATGTCCCTAGAGGGATTTCTATGTCCCAAGAGGGATTTCTATGTCCCTAGAGGGATAGATTTCTATGTCCCTAGAGGGATTTCTAGGTCCCTAGAGGGATTTCTAGGTCCCTAGAGGGATTTCTATGTCCCTAGAGGGATAGATTTCTATGTCCCTAGAGGGATTTCTATGTCCCTAGAGGGATTTCTATGTCCCAAGAGGGATTTCTATGTCCCTAGAGGGATAGATTTCTATGTCCCTAGAGGGATTTCTATGTCCCTAGAGGGATTTCTATGTCCCAAGAGGGATTTCTAGGTCCCTAGAGGGATAGATTTCTATGTCCCTAGAGGGATTTCTATGTCCCAAGAGGGATTTCTATGTCCCAAGAGGGATTTCTATGTCCCTAGAGGGATAGATTTCTATGTCCCTAGAGGGATTTCAATGTCCCTAGAGGGATTTCTATGTCCCAAGAGGGATTTCTATGTCCCAAGAGGGATTTCTAGGTCCCTAGAGGGATTTCTATGTCCCTAGAGGGATAGATTTCTATGTCCCTAGAGGGATTTCTATGTCCCTAGAGGGATTTCTATGTCCCAAGAGGGATTTCTATGTCCCTAGAGGGATAGATTTCTATGTCCCTAGAGGGATTTCTATGTCCCTAGAGGGATTTCTATGTCCCAAGAGGGATTTCTATGTCCCTAGAGGGATTTCTATGTCGCTAGAGGGATTTCTAGGTCGCTAGAGGGATTTCTATGTCCCTAGAGGGATTTCTATGTCCCAAGAGGGATTTCTATGTCCCTAGAGGGATTTCTATGTCCCTAGAGGGATAGATTTCTATGTCCTTAGAGGGATTTCTATGTCGCTAGAGGGATTTCTAGGTCCCTAGAGGGATTTCTATGTCCCAGAGGGATTTCTAGGTCCCTAGAGGGATTTCTATGTCCCTAGAGGGATAGATTTCTATGTCCCTAGAGGGATTTCTATGTCCCTAGAGGGATTTCTATGTCCCTAGAGGGATAGATTTCTATGTCCCTAGAGGGATTTCTATGTCCCAAGAGGGATTTCTATGTCCCAAGAGGGATAGATTTCTATGTCCCTAGAGGGATTTCTATGTCCCTAGAGGGATTTCTATGTCCCAAGAGGGATTTCTATGTCCCTAGAGGGATAGATTTCTATGTCCCTAGAGGGATTTCTATGTCCCAAGAGGGATTTCTATGTCCCAAGAGGGATTTCTATGTCCCTAGAGGGATAGATTTCTATGTCCCTAGAGGGATTTCTATGTCCCAAGAGGGATTTCTAGGTCCCTAGAGGGATTTCTATGTCCCTAGAGGGATAGATTTCTATGTCCCTAGAGGGATTTCTATGTCCCTAGAGGGATTTCTATGTCCCAAGAGGGATTTCTATGTCCCTAGAGGGATAGATTTCTATGTCCCTAGAGGGATTTCTATGTCCCTAGAGGGATTTCTATGTCCCAAGAGGGATTTCTATGTCCCTAGAGGGATTTCTATGTCCCTAGAGGGATAGATTTCTATGTCCCTAGAGGGATTTCTATGTCCCAAGAGGGATAGATTTCTATGTCCCTAGAGGGATTTCTATGTCCCAAGAGGGATTTCTATGTCCCTAGAGGGATTTCTATGTCCCTAGAGGGATAGATTTCTATGTCCCTAGAGGGATTTCTATGTCCCAAGAGGGATTTCTATGTCCCAAGAGGGATTTCTATGTCCCTAGAGGGATAGATTTCTATGTCCCTAGAGGGATTTCAATGTCCCTAGAGGGATTTCTATGTCCCAAGAGGGATTTCTATGTCCCAAGAGGGATTTCTATGTCCCTAGAGGGATTTCTATGTCCCTAGAGGGATAGATTTCTATGTCCCTAGAGGGATTTCTATGTCCCTAGAGGGATTTCTATGTCCCAAGAGGGATTTCTATGTCCCAAGAGGGATTTCTATGTCCCTAGAGGGATAGATTTCTATGTCCCTAGAGGGATTTCAATGTCCCTAGAGGGATTTCTATGTCCCTAGAGGGATTTCTATGTCCCAAGAGGGATTTCTATGTCCCTAGAGGGATTTCTAGGTCCCTAGAGGGATAGATTTCTATGTCCCTAGAGGGATTTCTATGTCCCTAGAGGGATTTCTATGTCCCAAGAGGGATTTCTATGTCCCTAGAGGGATTTCTATGTCCCAAGAGGGATTTCTATGTCCCTAGAGGGATTTCTATGTCCCTAGAGGGATAGATTTCTATGTCCCTAGAGGGATTTCTATGTCCCAAGAGGGATAGATTTCTATGTCCCTAGAGGGATTTCTATGTCCCAAGAGGGATTTCTATGTCCCTAGAGGGATTTCTATGTCCCTAGAGGGATAGATTTCTATGTCCCTAGAGGGATTTCTATGTCCCAAGAGGGATTTCTATGTCCCAAGAGGGATTTCTATGTCCCTAGAGGGATAGATTTCTATGTCCCTAGAGGGATTTCAATGTCCCTAGAGGGATTTCTATGTCCCAAGAGGGATTTCTATGTCCCAAGAGGGATTTCTATGTCCCTAGAGGGATTTCTATGTCCCTAGAGGGATAGATTTCTATGTCCCTAGAGGGATTTCTATGTCCCTAGAGGGATTTCTATGTCCCAAGAGGGATTTCTATGTCCCAAGAGGGATTTCTATGTCCCTAGAGGGATAGATTTCTATGTCCCTAGAGGGATTTCAATGTCCCTAGAGGGATTTCTATGTCCCTAGAGGGATTTCTATGTCCCAAGAGGGATTTCTATGTCCCTAGAGGGATTTCTAGGTCCCTAGAGGGATAGATTTCTATGTCCCTAGAGGGATTTCTATGTCCCTAGAGGGATTTCTATGTCCCAAGAGGGATTTCTATGTCCCTAGAGGGATTTCTATGTCCCTAGAGGGATAGATTTCTATGTCCCTAGAGGGATTTCTATGTCCCAAGAGGGATTTCTATGTCCCAAGAGGGATTTCTATGTCCCTAGAGGGATAGATTTCTATGTCCCTAGAGGGATTTCAATGTCCCTAGAGGGATTTCTATGTCCCAAGAGGGATTTCTATGTCCCAAGAGGGATTTCTATGTCCCAAGAGGGATTTCTATGTCCCTAGAGGGATTTCTATGTCCCTAGAGGGATAGATTTCTATGTCCCTAGAGGGATTTCTATGTCCCTAGAGGGATTTCTATGTCCCAAGAGGGATTTCTATGTCCCAAGAGGGATTTCTATGTCCCTAGAGGGATTTCTATGTCCCTAGAGGGATAGATTTCTATGTCCCTAGAGGGATTTCTATGTCCCAAGAGGGATTTCTATGTCCCAAGAGGGATTTCTATGTCCCTAGAGGGATAGATTTCTATGTCCCTAGAGGGATTTCAATGTCCCTAGAGGGATTTCTATGTCCCTAGAGGGATAGATTTCTATGTCCCTAGAGGGATTTCTATGTCCCAAGAGGGATTTCTATGTCCCAAGAGGGATTTCTATGTCCCTAGAGGGATAGATTTCTATGTCCCTAGAGGGATTTCTATGTCCCAAGAGGGATTTCTATGTCCCAAGAGGGATTTCTAGGTCCCTAGAGGGATTTCTATTTCCCTAGAGGGATAGATTTCTATGTCCCTAGAGGGATTTCTATGTCCCTAGAGGGATTTCTATGTCCCAAGAGGGATTTCTATGTCCCTAGAGGGATAGATTTCTATGTCCCTAGAGGGATTTCAATGTCCCTAGAGGGATTTCTATGTCCCAAGAGGGATTTCTATGTCCCAAGAGGGATTTCTATGTCCCTAGAGGGATTTCTATGTCCCTAGAGGGATAGATTTCTATGTCCCTAGAGGGATTTCTATGTCCCTAGAGGGATTTCTATGTCCCAAGAGGGATTTCTATGTCCCAAGAGGGATTTCTATGTCCCTAGAGGGATAGATTTCTATGTCCCTAGAGGGATTTCAATGTCCCTAGAGGGATTTCTATGTCCCTAGAGGGATTTCTATGTCCCAAGAGGGATTTCTATGTCCCTAGAGGGATTTCTAGGTCCCTAGAGGGATAGATTTCTATGTCCCTAGAGGGATTTCTATGTCCCTAGAGGGATTTCTATGTCCCAAGAGGGATTTCTATGTCCCTAGAGGGATTTCTATGTCCCAAGAGGGATTTCTATGTCCCTAGAGGGATTTCTATGTCCCTAGAGGGATAGATTTCTATGTCCCTAGAGGGATTTCTATGTCCCAAGAGGGATAGATTTCTATGTCCCTAGAGGGATTTCTATGTCCCAAGAGGGATTTCTATGTCCCTAGAGGGATTTCTATGTCCCTAGAGGGATAGATTTCTATGTCCCTAGAGGGATTTCTATGTCCCAAGAGGGATTTCTATGTCCCAAGAGGGATTTCTATGTCCCTAGAGGGATAGATTTCTATGTCCCTAGAGGGATTTCAATGTCCCTAGAGGGATTTCTATGTCCCAAGAGGGATTTCTATGTCCCAAGAGGGATTTCTATGTCCCTAGAGGGATTTCTATGTCCCTAGAGGGATAGATTTCTATGTCCCTAGAGGGATTTCTATGTCCCTAGAGGGATTTCTATGTCCCAAGAGGGATTTCTATGTCCCAAGAGGGATTTCTATGTCCCTAGAGGGATAGATTTCTATGTCCCTAGAGGGATTTCAATGTCCCTAGAGGGATTTCTATGTCCCTAGAGGGATTTCTATGTCCCAAGAGGGATTTCTATGTCCCTAGAGGGATTTCTAGGTCCCTAGAGGGATAGATTTCTATGTCCCTAGAGGGATTTCTATGTCCCTAGAGGGATTTCTATGTCCCAAGAGGGATTTCTATGTCCCTAGAGGGATTTCTATGTCCCTAGAGGGATAGATTTCTATGTCCCTAGAGGGATTTCTATGTCCCAAGAGGGATTTCTATGTCCCAAGAGGGATTTCTATGTCCCTAGAGGGATAGATTTCTATGTCCCTAGAGGGATTTCAATGTCCCTAGAGGGATTTCTATGTCCCAAGAGGGATTTCTATGTCCCAAGAGGGATTTCTATGTCCCAAGAGGGATTTCTATGTCCCTAGAGGGATTTCTATGTCCCTAGAGGGATAGATTTCTATGTCCCTAGAGGGATTTCTATGTCCCTAGAGGGATTTCTATGTCCCAAGAGGGATTTCTATGTCCCAAGAGGGATTTCTATGTCCCTAGAGGGATTTCTATGTCCCTAGAGGGATAGATTTCTATGTCCCTAGAGGGATTTCTATGTCCCAAGAGGGATTTCTATGTCCCAAGAGGGATTTCTATGTCCCTAGAGGGATAGATTTCTATGTCCCTAGAGGGATTTCAATGTCCCTAGAGGGATTTCTATGTCCCAAGAGGGATTTCTATGTCCCAAGAGGGATTTCTATGTCCCTAGAGGGATTTCTATGACCCTAGAGGGATAGATTTCTATGTCCCTAGAGGGATTTCTATGTCCCTAGAGGGATTTCTATGTCCCAAGAGGGATTTCTATGTCCCAAGAGGGATTTCTATGTCCCTAGAGGGATAGATTTCTATGTCCCTAGAGGGATTTCAATGTCCCTAGAGGGATTTCTATGTCCCTAGAGGGATTTCTATGTCCCAAGAGGGATTTCTATGTCCCAAGAGGGATTTCTATGTCCCTAGAGGGATTTCTAGGTCCCTAGAGGGATAGATTTCTATGTCCCTAGAGGGATTTCTATGTCCCAAGAGGGATTTCTATGTCCCAAGAGGGATTTCTATGTCCCTAGAGGGATAGATTTCTATGTCCCTAGAGGGATTTCAATGTCCCTAGAGGGATTTCTATGTCCCAAGAGGGATTTCTATGTCCCTAGAGGGATAGATTTCTATGTCCCTAGAGGGATTTCTAGGTCCCTAGAGGGATAGATTTCTATGTCCCTAGAGGGATTTCTATGTCCCTAGAGGGATTTCTATGTCCCAAGAGGGATTTCTATGTCCCTAGAGGGATTTCTATGTCCCTAGAGGGATTTCTAGGTCCCTAGAGAGAGAGATTTCTATGTCCTTAGAGGGATTTCTATGTCGCTAGAGGGATTTCTAGGTCCCTAGAGGGATTTCTATGTCCCAGAGGGATTTCTAGGTCCCTAGAGGGATTTCTATGTCCCTAGAGGGATAGATTTCTATGTCCCTAGAGGGATTTCTATGTCCCTAGAGGGATTTCTATGTCCCTAGAGGGATAGATTTCTATGTCCCTAGAGGGATTTCTATGTCCCAAGAGGGATTTCTATGTCCCAAGAGGGATAGATTTCTATGTCCCTAGAGGGATTTCTATGTCCCTAGAGGGATAGATTTCTATGTCCCAAGAGGGATTTCTATGTCCCTAGAGGGATTTCTATGTCCCTAGAGGGATAGATTTCTATGTCCCTAGAGGGATTTCTATGTCCCAAGAGGGATTTCTATGTCCCAAGAGGGATTTCTATGTCCCTAGAGGGATAGATTTCTATGTCCCTAGAGGGATTTCTATGTCCCAAGAGGGATTTCTATGTCCCAAGAGGGATTTCTATGTCCCTAGAGGGATAGATTTCTATGTCCCTAGAGGGATTTCAATGTCCCTAGAGGGATTTCTATGTCCCAAGAGGGATTTCTATGTCCCAAGAGGGATTTCTATGTCCCAAGAGGGATTTCTAGGTCCCTAGTGGGATTTCTATGTCCCTAGAGGGATAGATTTCTATGTCCCTAGAGGGATTTCTATGTCCCTAGAGGGATTTCTATGTCCCAAGAGGGATTTCTATGTCCCTAGAGGGATAGATTTCTATGTCCCTAGAGGGATTTCTATGTCCCTAGAGGGATTTCTATGTCCCAAGAGGGATTTCTATGTCCCTAGAGGGATTTCTATGTCCCTAGAGGGATAGATTTCTATGTCTCTAGAGGGATTTCTATGTCCCAAGAGGGATAGATTTCTATGTCCCTAGAGGGATTTCTATGTCCCTAGAGGGATTTCTATGTCCCAAGAGGGATTTCTATGTCCCTAGAGGGATAGATTTCTATGTCCCTAGAGGGATTTCTATGTCCCTAGAGGGATTTCTATGTCCCAAGAGGGATTTCTATGTCCCAAGAGGGATTTCTATGTCCCTAGAGGGATTTCTATGTCCCTAGAGGGATAGATTTCTATGTCCCTAGAGGGATTTCTATGTCCCAAGAGGGATTTCTATGTCCCAAGAGGGATTTCTATGTCCCTAGAGGGATAGATTTCTATGTCCCTAGAGGGATTTCAATGTCCCTAGAGGGATTTCTATGTCCCAAGAGGGATTTCTATGTCCCAAGAGGGATTTCTATGTCCCTAGAGGGATTTCTATGTCCCTAGAGGGATAGATTTCTATGTCCCTAGAGGGATTTCTATGTCCCTAGAGGGATTTCTATGTCCCAAGAGGGATTTCTATGTCCCAAGAGGGATTTCTATGTCCCTAGAGGGATAGATTTCTATGTCCCTAGAGGGATTTCAATGTCCCTAGAGGGATTTCTATGTCCCTAGAGGGATTTCTATGTCCCAAGAGGGATTTCTATGTCCCAAGAGGGATTTCTATGTCCCTAGAGGGATTTCTAGGTCCCTAGAGGGATAGATTTCTATGTCCCTAGAGGGATTTCTATGTCCCAAGAGGGATTTCTATGTCCCAAGAGGGATTTCTATGTCCCTAGAGGGATAGATTTCTATGTCCCTAGAGGGATAGATTTCTATGTCCCTAGAGGGATTTCAATGTCCCTAGAGGGATTTCTATGTCCCAAGAGGGATTTCTATGTCCCAAGAGGGATTTCTAGGTCCCTAGAGGGATTTCTATGTCCCTAGAGGGATAGATTTCTATGTCCCTAGAGGGATTTCTATGTCCCTAGAGGGATTTCTATGTCCCAAGAGGGATTTCTATGTCCCTAGAGGGATAGATTTCTATGTCCCTAGAGGGATTTCTATGTCCCTAGAGGGATTTCTATGTCCCAAGAGGGATTTCTATGTCCCTAGAGGGATTTCTATGTCGCTAGAGGGATTTCTAGGTCGCTAGAGGGATTTCTATGTCCCTAGAGGGATTTCTATGTCCCAAGAGGGATTTCTATGTCCCTAGAGGGATTTCTATGTCCCTAGAGGGATAGATTTCTATGTCCCTAGAGGGATTTCTATGTCCCTAGAGGGATTTCTATGTCCCAAGAGGGATTTCTATGTCCCAAGAGGGATTTCTATGTCCCTAGAGGGATTTCTATGTCCCTAGAGGGATAGATTTCTATGTCCCTAGAGGGATTTCTATGTCCCAAGAGGGATTTCTATGTCCCAAGAGGGATTTCAATGTCCCTAGAGGGATAGATTTCTATGTCCCTAGAGGGATTTCAATGTCCCTAGAGGGATTTCTATGTCCCAAGAGGGATTTCTATGTCCCAAGAGGGATTTCTATGTCCCTAGAGGGATTTCTATGTCCCTAGAGGGATAGATTTCTATGTCCCTAGAGGGATTTCTATGTCCCTAGAGGGATTTCTATGTCCCAAGAGGGATTTCTATGTCCCAAGAGGGATTTCTATGTCCCTAGAGGGATAGATTTCTATGTCCCTAGAGGGATTTCAATGTCCCTAGAGGGATTTCTATGTCCCTAGAGGGATTTCTATGTCCCTAGAGGGATAGATTTCTAGGTCCCTAGAGGGATTTCTAGGTCCCTAGAGGGATTTCTATGTCCCTAGAGGGATAGATTTCTATGTCCCTAGAGGGATTTCTATGTCCCTAGAGGGATTTCTATGTCCCAAGAGGGATTTCTATGTCCCTAGAGGGATAGATTTCTATGTCCCTAGAGGGATTTCTATGTCCCTAGAGGGATTTCTAGGTCCCTAGAGAGAGAGATTTCTATGTCCTTAGAGGGATTTCTATGTCGCTAGAGGGATTTCTAGGTCCCTAGAGGGATTTCTATGTCCCAGAGGGATTTCTAGGTCCCTAGAGGGATTTCTATGTCCCTAGAGGGATAGATTTCTATGTCCCTAGAGGGATTTCTATGTCCCTAGAGGGATTTCTATGTCCCTAGAGGGATAGATTTCTATGTCCCTAGAGGGATTTCTATGTCCCTAGAGGGATTTCTATGTCCCTAGAGGGATTTCTAGGTCCCTAGAGGGATAGATTTCTATGTCCCTAGAGGGATTTCTATGTCCCTAGAGGGATAGATTTCTATGTCCCTAGAGGGATTTCTATGTCCCTAGAGGGATTTCTATGTCCCAAGAGGGATTTCTATGTCCCAAGAGGGATTTCTATGTCCCTAGAGGGATTTCTATGTCCCTAGAGGGATAGATTTCTATGTCCCTAGAGGGATTTCTATGTCCCAAGAGGGATTTCTATGTCCCAAGAGGGATTTCTATGTCCCTAGAGGGATAGATTTCTATGTCCCTAGAGGGATTTCAATGTCCCTAGAGGGATTTCTATGTCCCAAGAGGGATTTCTATGTCCCAAGAGGGATTTCTATGTCCCTAGAGGGATTTCTATGTCCCTAGAGGGATAGATTTCTATGTCCCTAGAGGGATTTCTATGTCCCTAGAGGGATTTCTATGTCCCAAGAGGGATTTCTATGTCCCAAGAGGGATTTCTATGTCCCTAGAGGGATAGATTTCTATGTCCCTAGAGGGATTTCAATGTCCCTAGAGGGATTTCTATGTCCCAAGAGGGATTTCTATGTCCCAAGAGGGATTTCTATGTCCCTAGAGGGATTTCTAGGTCCCTAGAGGGATAGATTTCTATGTCCCTAGAGGGATTTCTATGTCCCAAGAGGGATTTCTATGTCCCAAGAGGGATTTCTATGTCCCTAGAGGGATATATTTCTATGTCCCTAGAGGGATTTCAATGTCCCTAGAGGGATTTCTATGTCCCAAGAGGGATTTCTATGTCCCAAGAGGGATTTCTAGGTCCCTAGAGGGATTTCTATGTCCCTAGAGGGATAGATTTCTATGTCCCTAGAGGGATTTCTATGTCCCTAGAGGGATTTCTATGTCCCAAGAGGGATTTCTATGTCCCTAGAGGGATAGATTTATATGTCCCTAGAGGGATAGATTTCTATGTCCCTAGAGGGATTTCTATGTCCCTAGAGGGATTTCTATGTCCCAAGAGGGATTTCTATGTCCCTAGAGGGATTTCTATGTCGCTAGAGGGATTTCTAGGTCGCTAGAGGGATTTCTATGTCCCTAGAGGGATTTCTATGTCCCAAGAGGGATTTCTATGTCTTAAGAGGGATTTCTATGTCCCTAGAGGGATAGATTTCTATGTCCCTAGAGGGATTTCAATGTCCCTAGAGGGATTTCTATGTCCCAAGAGGGATTTCTATGTCCCAAGAGGGATTTCTATGTCCCTAGAGGGATTTCTATGTCCCTAGAGGGATAGATTTCTATGTCCCTAGAGGGATTTCTAGGTCCCTAGAGGGATTTCTAGGTCCCTAGAGGGATTTCTATGTCCCTAGAGGGATAGATTTCTATGTCCCTAGAGGGATTTCTATGTCCCTAGAGGGATTTCTATGTCCCAAGAGGGATTTCTATGTCCCTAGAGGGATAGATTTCTATGTCCCTAGAGGGATTTCTATGTCCCTAGAGGGATTTCTAGGTCCCTAGAGAGAGAGATTTCTATGTCCTTAGAGGGATTTCTATGTCGCTAGAGGGATTTCTAGGTCCCTAGAGGGATTTCTATGTCCCAGAGGGATTTCTAGGTCCCTAGAGGGATTTCTATGTCCCTAGAGAGATAGATTTCTATGTCCCTAGAGGTATTTCTATGTCCCTAGAGGGATTTCTATGTCCCTAGAGGGATAGATTTCTATGTCCCTAGAGGGATTTCTATGTCCCTAGAGGGATTTCTATGTCCCAAGAGGGATTTCTATGTCCCTAGAGGGATAGATTTCTATGTCCCTAGAGGGATTTCTATGTCCCTAGAGGGATTTCTATGTCGCTAGAGGGATTTCTAGGTCGCTAGAGGGATTTCTATGTCCCAAGAGGGATTTCTATGTCCCTAGAGGGATAGATTTCTATGTCCCTAGAGGGATTTCAATGTCCCTAGAGGGATTTCTATGTCCCAAGAGGGATTTCTATGTCCCAAGAGGGATTTCTAGGTCCCTAGAGGGATAGATTTCTATGTCCCTAGAGGGATTTCTATGTCCCTAGAGGGATTTCTATGTCCCAAGAGGGATTTCTATGTCCCTAGAGGGATAGATTTCTATGTCCCTAGAGGGATTTCTATGTCCCTAGAGGGATAGATTTCTATGTCCCTAGAGGGATTTCTATGTCCCTAGAGGGATTTCTATGTCCCAAGAGGGATTTCTATGTCCCTAGAGGGATAGATTTCTATGTCCCTAGAGGGATTTCTATGTCCCTAGAGGGATTTCTAGGTCCCTAGAGAGAGAGATTTCTATGTCCTTAGAGGGATTTCTATGTCGCTAGAGGGATTTCTAGGTCCCTAGAGGGATTTCTATGTCCCAGAGGGATTTCTAGGTCCCTAGAGGGATTTCTATGTCCCTAGAGGGATAGATTTCTATGTCCCTAGAGGTATTTCTATGTCCCTAGAGGGATTTCTATGTCCCTAGAGGGATAGATTTCTATGTCCCTAGAGGGATTTCTATGTCCCTAGAGGGATTTCTATGTCCCAAGAGGGATTTCTATGTCCCTAGAGGGATAGATTTCTATGTCCCTAGAGGGATTTCTATGTCCCTAGAGGGATTTCTATGTCGCTAGAGGGATTTCTAGGTCGCTAGAGGGATTTCTATGTCCCAAGAGGGATTTCTATGTCCCTAGAGGGATAGATTTCTATGTCCCTAGAGGGATTTCAATGTCCCTAGAGGGATTTCTATGTCCCAAGAGGGATTTCTATGTCCCAAGAGGGATTTCTAGGTCCCTAGAGGGATAGATTTCTATGTCCCTAGAGGGATTTCTATGTCCCTAGAGGGATTTCTATGTCCCAAGAGGGATTTCTATGTCCCTAGAGGGATAGATTTCTATGTCCCTAGAGGGATTTCTATGTCCCTAGAGGGATTTCTATGTCCCAAGAGGGATTTCTATTTCCCTAGAGGGATTTCTATGTCGCTAGAGGGATTTCTAGGTCGCTAGAGGGATTTCTATGTCCCAAGAGGGATTTCTATGTCCCTAGAGGGATAGATTTCTATGTCCCTAGAGGGATTTCTATGTCGCTAGAGGGATTTCTAGGTCGCTAGAGGGATTTCTATGTCCCTAGAGGGATTTCTAGGTCCCTAGAGGGATAGATTTCTATGTCCCTAGAGGGATTTCTATGTCCCAAGAGGGATTTCTATGTCCCAAGAGGGATTTCTATGTCCCTAGAGGGATAGATTTCTATGTCCCTAGAGGGATTTCAATGTCCCTAGAGGGATTTCTATGTCCCAAGAGGGATTTCTATGTCCCAAGAGGGATTTCTAGGTCCCTGGAGGGATTTCTATGTCCCTAGAGGGATAGATTTCTATGTCCCTAGAGGGATTTCTATGTCCCTAGAGGGATTTCTATGTCCCAAGAGGGAATTCTATGTCCCTAGAGGGATAGATTTCTATGTCCCTAGAGGGATTTCTATGTCCCTAGAGGGATTTCTATGTCCCAAGAGGGATTTCTATGTCCCTAGAGGGATTTCTATGTCCCTAGAGGGATAGATTTCTATGTCCCTAGAGGGATAGATTTCTATGTCCCTAGAGGGATTTCTATGTCCCAAGAGGGATAGATTTCTATGTCCCTAGAGGGATTTCTATGTCCCTAGAGGGATTTCTATGTCCCAAGAGGGATTTCTATGTCCCTAGAGGGATAGATTTCTATGTCCCTAGAGGGATTTCTATGTCCCAAGAGGGATTTCTATGTCCCAAGAGGGATTTCTATGTCCCTAGAGGGATAGATTTCTATGTCCCTAGAGGGATTTCAATGTCCCTAGAGGGATTTCTATGTCCCTAGAGGGATTTCTAGGTCCCTAGAGGGATTTCTATGTCCCTAGAGGGATAGATTTCTATGTCCCTAGAGGGATTTCAATGTCCCTAGAGGGATTTCTATGTCCCAAGAGGGATTTCTATGTCCCTAGAGGGATAGATTTCTATGTCCCTAGAGGGATTTCAATGTCCCTAGAGGGATTTCTATGTCCCAAGAGGGATTTCTATGTCCCAAGAGGGGTTTCTATGTCCCTAGAGGGATTTCTATGTCCCTAGAGGGATAGATTTCTATGTCCCTAGAGGGATTTCTAGGTCCCTAGAGGGATTTCTAGGTCCCTAGAGGGATTTCTATGTCCCTAGAGGGATAGATTTCTATGTCCCTAGAGGGATTTCTATGTCCCTAGAGGGATTTCTATGTCCCTAGAGGGATAGATTTCTATGTCCCTAGAGGGATTTCTATGTCCCTAGAGGGATTTCTATGTCCCAAGAGGGATTTCTATGTCCCTAGAGGGATTTCTATGTCCCTTGAGGGATAGATTTCTATGTCCCTAGAGGGATTTCTATGTCCCAAGAGGGATAGATTTCTATGTCCCTAGAGGGATTTCTATGTCCCTAGAGGGATTTCTATGTCCCAAGAGGGATTTCTATGTCCCTAGAGGGATTTCTATGTCCCTAGAGGGATTTCTATGTCCCTAGAGGGATAGATTTCTATGTCCCTAGAGGGATTTCAATGTCCCAAGAGGGATTTCTATGTCCCTAGAGGGATTTCTATGTCCCTAGAGGGATAGATTTCTATGTCCCTAGAGGGATTTCTATGTCCCAAGAGGGATTTCTATGTCCCAAGAGGGATTTCTATGTCCCTAGAGGGATAGATTTCTATGTCCCTAGAGGGATTTCAATGTCCCTAGAGGGATTTCTATGTCCCTAGAGGGATTTCTATGTCCCAAGAGGGATTTCTATGTCCCAAGAGGGATTTCTATGTCCCAAGAGGGATTTCTATGTCCCTAGAGGGATTTCTATGTCGCTAGAGGGATTTCTAGGTCGCTAGAGGGATTTCTATGTCCCTAGAGGGATTTCTATGTCCCAAGAGGGATTTCTATGTCTTAAGAGGGATTTCTATGTCCCTAGAGGGATAGATTTCTATGTCCCTAGAGGGATTTCAATGTCCCTAGAGGGATTTCTATGTCCCAAGAGGGATTTCTATGTCCCAAGAGGGATTTCTATGTCCCTAGAGGGATTTCTATGTCCCTAGAGGGATAGATTTCTATGTCCCTAGAGGGATTTCTAGGTCCCTAGAGGGATTTCTAGGTCCCTAGAGGGATTTCTATGTCCCTAGAGGGATAGATTTCTATGTCCCTAGAGGGATTTCTATGTCCCTAGAGGGATTTCTATGTCCCAAGAGGGATTTCTATGTCCCTAGAGGGATAGATTTCTATGTCCCTAGAGGGATTTCTATGTCCCTAGAGGGATTTCTAGGTCCCTAGAGAGAGAGATTTCTATGTCCTTAAAGGGATTTCTATGTCGCTAGAGGGATTTCTAGGTCCCTAGAGGGATTTCTATGTCCCAGAGGGATTTCTAGGTCCCTAGAGGGATTTCTATGTCCCTAGAGAGATAGATTTCTATGTCCCTAGAGGTATTTCTATGTCCCTAGAGGGATTTCTATGTCCCTAGAGGGATAGATTTCTATGTCCCTAGAGGGATTTCTATGTCCCTAGAGGGATTTCTATGTCCCAAGAGGGATTTCTATGTCCCTAGAGGGATAGATTTCTATGTCCCTAGAGGGATTTCTATGTCCCTAGAGGGATTTCTATGTCGCTAGAGGGATTTCTAGGTCGCTAGAGGGATTTCTATGTCCCAAGAGGGATTTCTATGTCCCTAGAGGGATAGATTTCTATGTCCCTAGAGGGATTTCAATGTCCCTAGAGGGATTTCTATGTCCCAAGAGGGATTTCTATGTCCCAAGAGGGATTTCTAGGTCCCTAGAGGGATAGATTTCTATGTCCCTAGAGGGATTTCTATGTCCCTAGAGGGATTTCTATGTCCCAAGAGGGATTTCTATGTCCCTAGAGGGATAGATTTCTATGTCCCTAGAGGGATTTCTATGTCCCTAGAGGGATAGATTTCTATGTCCCTAGAGGGATTTATATGTCCCTAGAGGGATTTCTATGTCCCAAGAGGGATTTCTATGTCCCTAGAGGGATAGATTTCTATGTCCCTAGAGGGATTTCTATGTCCCTAGAGGGATTTCTAGGTCCCTAGAGAGAGAGATTTCTATGTCCTTAGAGGGATTTCTATGTCGCTAGAGGGATTTCTAGGTCCCTAGAGGGATTTCTATGTCCCAGAGGGATTTCTAGGTCCCTAGAGGGATTTCTATGTCCCTAGAGGGATAGATTTCTATGTCCCTAGAGGTATTTCTATGTCCCTAGAGGGATTTCTATGTCCCTAGAGGGATAGATTTCTATGTCCCTAGAGGGATTTCTATGTCCCTAGAGGGATTTCTATGTCCCAAGAGGGATTTCTATGTCCCTAGAGGGATAGATTTCTATGTCCCTAGAGGGATTTCTATGTCCCTAGAGGGATTTCTATGTCGCTTGAGGGATTTCTAGGTCGCTAGAGGGATTTCTATGTCCCAAGAGGGATTTCTATGTCCCTAGAGGGATAGATTTCTATGTCCCTAGAGGGATTTCAATGTCCCTAGAGGGATTTCTATGTCCCAAGAGGGATTTCTATGTCCCAAGAGGGATTTCTAGGTCCCTAGAGGGATAGATTTCTATGTCCCTAGAGGGATTTCTATGTCCCTAGAGGGATTTCTATGTCCCAAGAGGGATTTCTATGTCCCTAGAGGGATAGATTTCTATGTCCCTAGAGGGATTTCTATGTCCCTAGAGGGATTTCTATGTCCCAAGAGGGATTTCTATTTCCCTAGAGGGATTTCTATGTCGCTAGAGGGATTTCTAGGTCGCTAGAGGGATTTCTATGTCCCAAGAGGGATTTCTATGTCCCTAGAGGGATAGATTTCTATGTCCCTAGAGGGATTTCTATGTCGCTAGAGGGATTTCTAGGTCGCTAGAGGGATTTCTATGTCCCTAGAGGGATTTCTAGGTCCCTAGAGGGATAGATTTCTATGTCCCTAGAGGGATTTCTATGTCCCAAGAGGGATTTCTATGTCCCAAGAGGGATTTCTATGTCCCTAGAGGGATAGATTTCTATGTCCCTAGAGGGATTTCAATGTCCCTAGAGGGATTTCTATGTCCCAAGAGGGATTTCTATGTCCCAAGAGGGATTTCTAGGTCCCTGGAGGGATTTCTATGTCCCTAGAGGGATAGATTTCTATGTCCCTAGAGGGATTTCTATGTCCCTAGAGGGATTTCTATGTCCCAAGAGGGAATTCTATGTCCCTAGAGGGATAGATTTCTATGTCCCTAGAGGGATTTCTATGTCCCTAGAGGGATTTCTATGTCCCAAGAGGGATTTCTATGTCCCTAGAGGGATTTCTATGTCCCTAGAGGGATAGATTTCTATGTCCCTAGAGGGATAGATTTCTATGTCCCTAGAGGGATTTCTATGTCCCAAGAGGGATAGATTTCTATGTCCCTAGAGGGATTTCTATGTCCCTAGAGGGATTTCTATGTCCCAAGAGGGATTTCTATGTCCCTAGAGGGATAGATTTCTATGTCCCTAGAGGGATTTCTATGTCCCAAGAGGGATTTCTATGTCCCAAGAGGGATTTCTATGTCCCTAGAGGGATAGATTTCTATGTCCCTAGAGGGATTTCAATGTCCCTAGAGGGATTTCTATGTCCCTAGAGGGATTTCTAGGTCCCTAGAGGGATTTCTATGTCCCTAGAGGGATAGATTTCTATGTCCCTAGAGGGATTTCAATGTCCCTAGAGGGATTTCTATGTCCCAAGAGGGATTTCTATGTCCCTAGAGGGATAGATTTCTATGTCCCTAGAGGGATTTCAATGTCCCTAGAGGGATTTCTATGTCCCAAGAGGGATTTCTATGTCCCAAGAGGGGTTTCTATGTCCCTAGAGGGATTTCTATGTCCCTAGAGGGATAGATTTCTATGTCCCTAGAGGGATTTCTAGGTCCCTAGAGGGATTTCTAGGTCCCTAGAGGGATTTCTATGTCCCTAGAGGGATAGATTTCTATGTCCCTAGAGGGATTTCTATGTCCCTAGAGGGATTTCTATGTCCCAAGAGGGATTTCTATGTCCCTAGAGGGATAGATTTCTATGTCCCTAGAGGGATTTCTATGTCCCTAGAGGGATTTCTATGTCCCAAGAGGGATTTCTATGTCCCTAGAGGGATTTCTATGTCCCTTGAGGGATAGATTTCTATGTCCCTAGAGGGATTTCTATGTCCCAAGAGGGATAGATTTCTATGTCCCTAGAGGGATTTCTATGTCCCTAGAGGGATTTCTATGTCCCAAGAGGGATTTCTATGTCCCTAGAGGCATTTCTATGTCCCTAGAGGGATTTCTATGTCCCTAGAGGGATAGATTTCTATGTCCCTAGAGGGATTTCAATGTCCCAAGAGGGATTTCTATGTCCCTAGAGGGATTTCTATGTCCCTAGAGGGATAGATTTCTATGTCCCTAGAGGGATTTCTATGTCCCAAGAGGGATTTCTATGTCCCAAGAGGGATTTCTATGTCCCTAGAGGGATAGATTTCTATGTCCCTAGAGGGATTTCAATGTCCCTAGAGGGATTTCTATGTCCCTAGAGGGATTTCTATGTCCCAAGAGGGATTTCTATGTCCCAAGAGGGATTTCTATGTCCCAAGAGGGATTTCTATGTCCCTAGAGGGATAGATTTCTATGTCCCTAGAGGGATTTCAATGTCCCTAGAGGGATTTCTATGTCCCTAGAGGGATTTCTAGGTCCCTAGAGGGATTTCTATGTCCCTAGAGGGATAGATTTCTATGTCCCAGAGGGATTTCTAGGTCCCTAGAGGGATTTCTATGTCCCTAGAGGGATAGATTTCTATGTCCCTAGAGGGATTTCTATGTCCCTAGAGGGATTTCTATGTCCCTAGAGGGATAGATTTCTATGTCCCTAGAGGGATTTCTATGTCCCTAGAGGGATTTCTATGTCCCTAGAGGGATTTCTATGTCCCTAGAGGGATTTCTAGGTCCCAAGAGGGATTTCTATGTCCCTAGAGGGATATATTTCTATGTCCCTAGAGGGATTTCTATGTCCCTAGAGACGGTTACCTTGGATAACCTTTCAAAATAGGAATGTAATAATATTGGAAATAAATAAATCGAAGTAATAACAATATAATTAAATATATAACATGTTATAAAATAATGTTGTATATAATGTAAATAAATATAATAACGAGATCAATAAATAGAGTAATAATAATGGAAATACATAAATCGAAGTAATAACAATATAATTGAATATATAACATATTATAAAATAATTTGGTATATAATGTAAATAAATAAAATAATGAGATCAATAAATACTCCAATATATAAACGATTTAAAATTAAAATAATTATCTAAAACTAGTATAAAGTATAATAAATAAATAATATGTATATTTAATCATAAATAATAAGTGTAGGATGTAAAATAATGCAACATATATAAAATATTTAAAATTCAAAAAATTATTTAAAAACTTAACATTCAATCGCATTTCGGTGGAAAATGGGTTGCTATACAGTTCAACATGGATTGAAAAGAGTCTCTATCCCTACATTTCCTATTTTTCTGCAAAATGTTTTTCTCCTGGCAAAAATGAATTGCATCTTCCTCGGTTCTTGCCAAATCCCAAATAAGCATTGTCGTATAACTAAGAAACACCAAACAACAAAATATCGACATTATCTTGTATTATTAACAAAGAACAACTGAGCAACAAACACAACAACGCTCGAACAGACTAGTAAACAAACAATGATGTCTGTCAAAAATGTAAGGTTATCCAAGGTAACTGGTAGAAATGTAACTGTTATCTTGGGTTTTGAGAGGGATATCTGGAGTTTTAGGAGGGATTTCTAGGTCCCTAGAGGGATTTCTATGTCCCTAGAGGGATTTCTATGTCCCTAGAGGGATTTCTAGGTCCCTAGAGGGATTTCTATGTCCCAAGAGGGATTTCTATGTCCCTAGAGGGATAGATTTCTATGTCCCTAGAGGGATTTCTATGTCCCTAGAGGGATTTCTAGGTCCCTAGAGGGATTTCTACGTCCCTAGAGGGATTTCTATGTCCCAAGAGGGATTTCTATGTCCCTAGAGGGATAGATTTCTATGTCCCTAGAGGGATTTCTAGGTCCCTAGAGGGATTTCTAGGTCCCTAGAGGGATTTCTATGTCCCTAGAGGGATAGATTTCTATGTCCCTAGAGGGATTTCTATGTCCCTAGAGGGATTTCTATGTCGCTAGAGGGATTTCTAGGTCGCTAGAGGGATTTCTATGTCCCAAGAGGGATTTCTATGTCCCTAGAGGGATTTCTATGTCCCTAGAGGGATTTCTATGTCCCTAGAGGGATAGATTTCTATGTCCCTAGAGGGATTTCTAGGTCCCTAGAGGGATTTCTATGTCCCAAGAGGGATTTCTATGTCCCTAGAGGGATTTCTATGTCCCTAGAGGGATAGATTTCTATGTCCCTAGAGGGATTTCAATGTCCCAAGAGGGATTTCTATGTCCCTAGAGGGATTTCTATGTCCCTAGAGGGATAGATTTCTATGTCCCTAGAGGGATTTCTATGTCCCAAGAGGGATTTCTATGTCCCAAGAGGGATTTCTATGTCCCTAGAGGGATAGATTTCTATGTCCCTAGAGGGATTTCAATGTCCCTAGAGGGATTTCTATGTCCCTAGAGGGATTTCTATGTCCCAAGAGGGATTTCTATGTCCCAAGAGGGATTTCTATGTCCCAAGAGGGATTTCTATGTCCCTAGAGGGATAGATTTCTATGTCCCTAGAGGGATTTCAATGTCCCTAGAGGGATTTCTATGTCCCTAGAGGGATTTCTAGGTCCCTAGAGGGATTTCTATGTCCCTAGAGGGATAGATTTCTATGTCCCAGAGGGATTTCTAGGTCCCTAGAGGGATTTCTATGTCCCTAGAGGGATAGATTTCTATGTCCCTAGAGGGATTTCTATGTCCCTAGAGGGATTTCTATGTCCCTAGAGGGATAGATTTCTATGTCCCTAGAGGGATTTCTATGTCCCTAGAGGGATTTCTATGTCCCTAGAGGGATTTCTAGGTCCCAAGAGGGATTTCTATGTCCCTAGAGGGATATATTTCTATGTCCCTAGAGGGATTTCTATGTCCCTAGAGACGGTTACCTTGGATAACCTTTCAAAATAGGAATGTAATAATATTGGAAATAAATAAATCGAAGTAATAACAATATAATTAAATATATAACATGTTATAAAATAATGTTGTATATAATGTAAATAAATATAATAACGAGATCAATAAATAGAGTAATAATAATGGAAATACATAAATCGAAGTAATAACAATATAATTGAATATATAACATATTATAAAATAATTTGGTATATAATGTAAATAAATAAAATAATGAGATCAATAAATACTCCAATATATAAACGATTTAAAATTAAAATAATTATCTAAAACTAGTATAAAGTATAATAAATAAATAATAAGTATATTTAATCATAAATAATAAGTGTAGGATGTAAAATAATGCAACATATATAAAATATTTAAAATTCAAAAAATTATTTAAAAACTTAACATTCAATCGCATTTCGGTGGAAAATGGGTTGCTATACAGTTCAACATGGATTGAAAAGAGTCTCTATCCCTACATTTCCTATTTTTCTGCAAAATGTTTTTCTCCTGGCAAAAATGAATTGCATCTTCCTCGGTTCTTGCCAAATCCCAAATAAGCATTGTCGTATAACTAAGAAACACCAAACAACAAAATATCGACATTATCTTATATTATTAACAAAGAACAACTGAGCAACAAACACAACAACGCTCGAACAGACTAGTAAACAAACAATGATGTCTGTCAAAAATGTAAGGTTATCCAAGGTAACTGGTAGAAATGTAACTGTTATCTTGGGTTTTGAGAGGGATATCTGGAGTTTTAGGAGGGATTTCTAGGTCCCTAGAGGGATTTCTATGTCCCTAGAGGGATTTCTATGTCCCTAGAGGGATTTCTAGGTCCCTAGAGGGATTTCTATGTCCCAAGAGGGATTTCTATGTCCCTAGAGGTATAGATTTCTATGTCCCTAGAGGGATTTCTATGTCCCTAGAGGGATTTCTATGTCCCTAGAGGGATTTCTAGGTCCCTAGAGGGATTTCTACGTCCCTAGAGGGATTTCTATGTCCCAAGAGGGATTTCTATGTCCCTAGAGGGATAGATTTCTATGTCCCTAGAGGGATTTCTAGGTCCCTAGAGGGATTTCTAGGTCCCTAGAGGGATTTCTATGTCCCTAGAGGGATAGATTTCTATGTCCCTAGAGGGATTTCTATGTCCCTAGAGGGATTTCTATGTCCCAAGAGGGATTTCTATGTCCCTAGAGGGATAGATTTCTATGTCCCTAGAGGGATAGATTTCTATGTCCCTAGAGGGATTTCTATGTCCCTAGAGGGATTTCTAGGTCCCTAGAGAGAGAGATTTCTATGTCCTTAGAGGGATTTCTATGTCGCTAGAGGGATTTCTAGGTCCCTAGAGGGATTTCTATGTCCCAGAGGGATTTCTAGGTCCCTAGAGGGATTTCTAGGTCCCTAGAGGGATTTCTATGTCCCTAGAGGGATAGATTTCTATGTCCCTAGAGGGATTTCTATGTCCCTAGAGGGATTTCTATGTCCCTAGAGGGATTTCTATGTCGCTAGAGGGATTTCTAGGTCGCTAGAGGGATTTCTATGTCCCTAGAGGGATTTCTATGTCCCTAGAGGAATAGATTTCTATGTCCCTAGAGGGATTTCTATGTCCCTAGAGGGATTTCTATGTCGCTAGAGGGATTTCTAGGTCGCTAGAGGGATTTCTATGTCCCAAGAGGGATTTCTATGTCCCTAGAGGGATTTCTATGTCGCTAGAGGGATTTCTAGGTCGCTAGAGGGATTTCAATGTCCCTAGAGGGATTTCTATGTCCCTAGAGGGATAGATTTCTATGTCCCTAGAGGGATTTCTATGTCCCTAGAGGGATTTCTAGGTCCCTAGAGACATAGATTTCTATGTCCCTAGAGGGATTTCTATGTCCCTAGAGGGATTTCAATGTCCCTAGAGGGATTTCTAGGTCCCTAGAGGGATTTCTATGTCCCTAGAGGGATAGATTTCTATGTCCCTAGAGGGATTTCTATGTCCCTAGAGGGATTTCTATGTCCCAAGAGGGATTTCTATGTCCCAAGAGGGATTTCTATGTCCCAAGAGGGATTTCTATGTCCCTAGAGGGATTTCTATGTCCCTAGAGGGATAGATTTCTATGTCCCTAGAGGGATTTCAATGTCCCAAGAGGGATTTCTATGTCCCTAGAGGGATTTCTATGTCCCAAGAGGGATTTCTATGTCCCAAGAGGGATTTCAATGTCCCTAGAGGGATTTCTATGTCCCAAGAGGGATTTCTATGTCCCAAGAGGGATTTCTATGTCCCTAGAGGGATTTCTATGTCCCTAGAGGGATAGATTTCTATGTCCCTAGAGGGATTTCAATGTCCCTAGAGGGATTTCTATGTCCCAAGAGGGATTTCTATGTCCCAAGAGGGATTTCTATGTCCCTAGAGGGATTTCTATGTCCCTAGAGGGATAGATTTCTATGTCCCTAGAGGGATTTCTAGGTCCCTAGAGGGATTTCTAGGTCCCTAGAGGGATTTCTATGTCCCTAGAGGGATAGATTTCTATGTCCCTAGAGGGATTTCTATGTCCCTAGAGGGATTTCTATGTCCCAAGAGGGATTTCTATGTCCCTAGAGGGATAGATTTCTATGTCCCTAGAGGGATTTCTATGTCCCAAGAGGAATTTCTATGTCCCTAGAGGGATTTCTATGTCCCTAGAGGGATAGATTTCTATGTCCCTAGAGGGATTTCTATGTCCCAAGAGGGATAGATTTCTATGTCCCTAGAGGGATTTCTATGTCCCTAGAGGGATTTCTATGTCCCAAGAGGGATTTCTATGTCCCTAGAGGGATTTCTATGTCCCTAGAGGGATAGATTTCTATGTCCCTAGAGGGATTTCTATGTCCCAAGAGGGATTTCTATGTCCCAAGAGGGATTTCTATGTCCCTAGAGGGATAGATTTCTATGTCCCTAGAGGGATTTCAATGTCCCTAGAGGGATTTCTATGTCCCAAGAGGGATTTCTATGTCCCAAGAGGGATTTCTATGTCCCTAGAGGGATTTCTATGTCCCTAGAGGGATAGATTTCTATGTCCCTAGAGGGATTTCTATGTCCCTAGAGGGATTTCTATGTCCCAAGAGGGATTTCTATGTCCCAAGAGGGATTTCTATGTCCCTAGAGGGATTTCTATGTCCCTAGAGGGATAGATTTCTATGTCCCTAGAGGGATTTCTATGTCCCAAGAGGGATTTCTATGTCCCAAGAGGGATTTCTATGTCCCTAGAGGGATAGATTTCTATGTCCCTAGAGGGATTTCAATGTCCCTAGAGGGATTTCTATGTCCCAAGAGGGATTTCTATGTCCCAAGAGGGATTTCTATGTCCCTAGAGGGATTTCTATGTCCCTAGAGGGATAGATTTCTATGTCCCTAGAGGGATTTCTATGTCCCTAGAGGGATTTCTATGTCCCAAGAGGGATTTCTATGTCCCAAGAGGGATTTCTATGTCCCTAGAGGGATTTCTATGTCCCTAGAGGGATAGATTTCTATGTCCCTAGAGGGATTTCTATGTCCCAAGAGGGATTTCTATGTCCCAAGAGGGATTTCTATGTCCCTAGAGGGATAGATTTCTATGTCCCTAGAGGGATTTCAATGTCCCTAGAGGGATTTCTATGTCCCAAGAGGGATTTCTATGTCCCAAGAGGGATTTCTATGTCCCTAGAGGGATTTCTATGTCCCTAGAGGGATAGATTTCTATGTCCCTAGAGGGATTTCTATGTCCCTAGAGGGATTTCTATGTCCCAAGAGGGATTTCTATGTCCCAAGAGGGATTTCTATGTCCCTAGAGGGATAGATTTCTATGTCCCTAGAGGGATTTCAATGTCCCTAGAGGGATTTCTATGTCCCAAGAGGGATTTCTATGTCCCAAGAGGGATTTCTATGTCCCTAGAGGGATTTCTATGTCCCTAGAGGGATAGATTTCTATGTCCCTAGAGGGATTTCAAGGTCCCTAGAGGGATTTCTAGGTCCCTAGAGGGATTTCTATGTCCCTAGAGGGATAGATTTCTATGTCCCTAGAGGGATTTCTATGTCCCTAGAGGGATTTCTATGTCCCAAGAGGGATTTCTATGTCCCTAGAGGGATAGATTTCTATGTCCCTAGAGGGATTTCTAGGTCCCTAGAGGGATTTCTATGTCCCAAGAGGGATTTCTATGTCCCTAGAGGGATTTCTATGTCCCTAGAGGGATAGATTTCTATGTCCCTAGAGGGATTTCAATGTCCCAAGAGGGATTTCTATGTCCCTAGAGGGATTTCTATGTCCCTAGAGGGATAGATTTCTATGTCCCTAGAGGGATTTCTATGTCCCAAGAGGGATTTCTATGTCCCAAGAGGGATTTCTATGTCCCTAGAGGGATAGATTTCTATGTCCCTAGAGGGATTTCAATGTCCCTAGAGGGATTTCTATGTCCCTAGAGGGATTTCTATGTCCCAAGAGGGATTTCTATGTCCCAAGAGGGATTTCTATGTCCCAAGAGGGATTTCTATGTCCCTAGAGGGATAGATTTCTATGTCCCTAGAGGGATTTCAATGTCCCTAGAGGGATTTCTATGTCCCTAGAGGGATTTCTAGGTCCCTAGAGGGATTTCTATGTCCCTAGAGGGATAGATTTCTATGTCCCAGAGGGATTTCTAGGTCCCTAGAGGGATTTCTATGTCCCTAGAGGGATAGATTTCTATGTCCCTAGAGGGATTTCTATGTCCCTAGAGGGATTTCTATGTCCCTAGAGGGATAGATTTCTATGTCCCTAGAGGGATTTCTATGTCCCTAGAGGGATTTCTATGTCCCTAGAGGGATTTCTAGGTCCCAAGAGGGATTTCTATGTCCCTAGAGGGATATATTTCTATGTCCCTAGAGGGATTTCTATGTCCCTAGAGACGGTTACCTTGGATAACCTTTCAAAATAGGAATGTAATAATATTGGAAATAAATAAATCGAAGTAATAACAATATAATTAAATATATAACATGTTATAAAATAATGTTGTATATAATGTAAATAAATATAATAACGAGATCAATAAATAGAGTAATAATAATGGAAATACATAAATCGAAGTAATAACAATATAATTGAATATATAACATATTATAAAATAATTTGGTATATAATGTAAATAAATAAAATAATGAGATCAATAAATACTCCAATATATAAACGATTTAAAATTAAAATAATTATCTAAAACTAGTATAAAGTATAATAAATAAATAATAAGTATATTTAATCATAAATAATAAGTGTAGGATGTAAAATAATGCAACATATATAAAATATTTAAAATTCAAAAAATTATTTAAAAACTTAACATTCAATCGCATTTCGGTGGAAAATGGGTTGCTATACAGTTCAACATGGATTGAAAAGAGTCTCTATCCCTACATTTCCTATTTTTCTGCAAAATGTTTTTCTCCTGGCAAAAATGAATTGCATCTTCCTCGGTTCTTGCCAAATCCCAAATAAGCATTGTCGTATAACTAAGAAACACCAAACAACAAAATATCGACATTATCTTATATTATTAACAAAGAACAACTGAGCAACAAACACAACAACGCTCGAACAGACTAGTAAACAAACAATGATGTCTGTCAAAAATGTAAGGTTATCCAAGGTAACTGGTAGAAATGTAACTGTTATCTTGGGTTTTGAGAGGGATATCTGGAGTTTTAGGAGGGATTTCTAGGTCCCTAGAGGGATTTCTATGTCCCTAGAGGGATTTCTATGTCCCTAGAGGGATTTCTAGGTCCCTAGAGGGATTTCTATGTCCCAAGAGGGATTTCTATGTCCCTAGAGGGATAGATTTCTATGTCCCTAGAGGGATTTCTATGTCCCTAGAGGGATTTCTATGTCCCTAGAGGGATTTCTAGGTCCCTAGAGGGATTTCTACGTCCCTAGAGGGATTTCTATGTCCCAAGAGGGATTTCTATGTCCCTAGAGGGATAGATTTCTATGTCCCTAGAGGGATTTCTAGGTCCCTAGAGGGATTTCTAGGTCCCTAGAGGGATTTCTATGTCCCTAGAGGGATAGATTTCTATGTCCCTAGAGGGATTTCTATGTCCCTAGAGGGATTTCTATGTCCCAAGAGGGATTTCTATGTCCCTAGAGGGATAGATTTCTATGTCCCTAGAGGGATAGATTTCTATGTCCCTAGAGGGATTTCTATGTCCCTAGAGGGATTTCTAGGTCCCTAGAGAGAGAGATTTCTATGTCCTTAGAGGGATTTCTATGTCGCTAGAGGGATTTCTAGGTCCCTAGAGGGATTTCTATGTCCCAGAGGGATTTCTAGGTCCCTAGAGGGATTTCTAGGTCCCTAGAGGGATTTCTATGTCCCTAGAGGGATAGATTTCTATGTCCCTAGAGGGATTTCTATGTCCCTAGAGGGATTTCTATGTCCCTAGAGGGATTTCTATGTCGCTAGAGGGATTTCTAGGTCGCTAGAGGGATTTCTATGTCCCTAGAGGGATTTCTATGTCCCTAGAGGAATAGATTTCTATGTCCCTAGAGGGATTTCTATGTCCCTAGAGGGATTTCTATGTCGCTAGAGGGATTTCTAGGTCGCTAGAGGGATTTCTATGTCCCAAGAGGGATTTCTATGTCCCTAGAGGGATTTCTATGTCGCTAGAGGGATTTCTAGGTCGCTAGAGGGATTTCAATGTCCCTAGAGGGATTTCTATGTCCCTAGAGGGATAGATTTCTATGTCCCTAGAGGGATTTCTATGTCCCTAGAGGGATTTCTAGGTCCCTAGAGACATAGATTTCTATGTCCCTAGAGGGATTTCTATGTCCCTAGAGGGATTTCAATGTCCCTAGAGGGATTTCTAGGTCCCTAGAGGGATTTCTATGTCCCTAGAGGGATAGATTTCTATGTCCCTAGAGGGATTTCTATGTCCCTAGAGGGATTTCTATGTCCCAAGAGGGATTTCTATGTCCCAAGAGGGATTTCTATGTCCCAAGAGGGATTTCTATGTCCCTAGAGGGATTTCTATGTCCCTAGAGGGATAGATTTCTATGTCCCTAGAGGGATTTCAATGTCCCAAGAGGGATTTCTATGTCCCTAGAGGGATTTCTATGTCCCAAGAGGGATTTCTATGTCCCAAGAGGGATTTCAATGTCCCTAGAGGGATTTCTATGTCCCAAGAGGGATTTCTATGTCCCAAGAGGGATTTCTATGTCCCTAGAGGGATTTCTATGTCCCTAGAGGGATAGATTTCTATGTCCCTAGAGGGATTTCAATGTCCCTAGAGGGATTTCTATGTCCCAAGAGGGATTTCTATGTCCCAAGAGGGATTTCTATGTCCCTAGAGGGATTTCTATGTCCCTAGAGGGATAGATTTCTATGTCCCTAGAGGGATTTCTAGGTCCCTAGAGGGATTTCTAGGTCCCTAGAGGGATTTCTATGTCCCTAGAGGGATAGATTTCTATGTCCCTAGAGGGATTTCTATGTCCCTAGAGGGATTTCTATGTCCCAAGAGGGATTTCTATGTCCCTAGAGGGATAGATTTCTATGTCCCTAGAGGGATTTCTATGTCCCAAGAGGAATTTCTATGTCCCTAGAGGGATTTCTATGTCCCTAGAGGGATAGATTTCTATGTCCCTAGAGGGATTTCTATGTCCCAAGAGGGATAGATTTCTATGTCCCTAGAGGGATTTCTATGTCCCTAGAGGGATTTCTATGTCCCAAGAGGGATTTCTATGTCCCTAGAGGGATTTCTATGTCCCTAGAGGGATAGATTTCTATGTCCCTAGAGGGATTTCTATGTCCCAAGAGGGATTTCTATGTCCCAAGAGGGATTTCTATGTCCCTAGAGGGATAGATTTCTATGTCCCTAGAGGGATTTCAATGTCCCTAGAGGGATTTCTATGTCCCAAGAGGGATTTCTATGTCCCAAGAGGGATTTCTATGTCCCTAGAGGGATTTCTATGTCCCTAGAGGGATAGATTTCTATGTCCCTAGAGGGATTTCTATGTCCCTAGAGGGATTTCTATGTCCCAAGAGGGATTTCTATGTCCCAAGAGGGATTTCTATGTCCCTAGAGGGATTTCTATGTCCCTAGAGGGATAGATTTCTATGTCCCTAGAGGGATTTCTATGTCCCAAGAGGGATTTCTATGTCCCAAGAGGGATTTCTATGTCCCTAGAGGGATAGATTTCTATGTCCCTAGAGGGATTTCAATGTCCCTAGAGGGATTTCTATGTCCCAAGAGGGATTTCTATGTCCCAAGAGGGATTTCTATGTCCCTCGAGGGATTTCTATGTCCCTAGAGGGATAGATTTCTATGTCCCTAGAGGGATTTCTATGTCCCTAGAGGGATTTCTATGTCCCAAGAGGGATTTCTATGTCCCAAGAGGGATTTCTATGTCCCTAGAGGGATTTCTATGTCCCTAGAGGGATAGATTTCTATGTCCCTAGAGGGATTTCTATGTCCCAAGAGGGATTTCTATGTCCCAAGAGGGATTTCTATGTCCCTAGAGGGATAGATTTCTATGTCCCTAGAGGGATTTCAATGTCCCTAGAGGGATTTCTATGTCCCAAGAGGGATTTCTATGTCCCAAGAGGGATTTCTATGTCCCTAGAGGGATTTCTATGTCCCTAGAGGGATAGATTTCTATGTCCCTAGAGGGATTTCTATGTCCCTAGAGGGATTTCTATGTCCCAAGAGGGATTTCTATGTCCCAAGAGGGATTTCTATGTCCCTAGAGGGATAGATTTCTATGTCCCTAGAGGGATTTCAATGTCCCTAGAGGGATTTCTATGTCCCAAGAGGGATTTCTATGTCCCAAGAGGGATTTCTATGTCCCTAGAGGGATTTCTATGTCCCTAGAGGGATAGATTTCTATGTCCCTAGAGGGATTTCAAGGTCCCTAGAGGGATTTCTAGGTCCCTAGAGGGATTTCTATGTCCCTAGAGGGATAGATTTCTATGTCCCTAGAGGGATTTCTATGTCCCTAGAGGGATTTCTATGTCCCAAGAGGGATTTCTATGTCCCTAGAGGGATAGATTTCTATGTCCCTAGAGGGATTTCTATGTCCCTAGAGGGATTTCTAGGTCCCTAGAGAGAGAGATTTCTATGTCCTTAGAGGGATTTCTATGTCGCTAGAGGGATTTCTAGGTCCCTAGAGGGATTTCTATGTCCCAGAGGGATTTCTAGGTCCCTAGAGGGATTTCTATGTCCCTAGAGGGATAGATTTCTATGTCCCTAGAGGGATTTCTATGTCCCTAGAGGGATTTCTATGTCCCAAGAGGGATTTCTATGTCCCTAGAGGGATAATTTCTATGTCCCTAGAGGGATTTCTATGTCCCTAGAGGGATTTCTAGGTCCCTAGAGAGAGGGATTTCTATGTCCCTAGAGGGATTTCTATGTCCCAAGAGGGATTTCTATGTCCCTAGAGGGATTTCTATGTCCCTAGAGGGATAGATTTCTATGTCCCTAGAGGGATTTCTATGTCCCAAGAGGGATAGATTTCTATGTCCCTAGAGGGATTTCTATGTCCCTAGAGGGATTTCTATGTCCCAAGAGGGATTTCTATGTCCCTAGAGGGATTTCTATGTCCCTAGAGGGATAGATTTCTATGTCCCTAGAGGGATTTCTATGTCCCAAGAGGGATTTCTATGTCCCAAGAGGGATTTCTATGTCCCTAGAGGGATAGATTTCTATGTCCCTAGAGGGATTTCAATGTCCCTAGAGGGATTTCTATGTCCCAAGAGGGATTTCTATGTCCCTAGAGGGATTTCTATGTCCCTAGAGGGATAGATTTCTATGTCCCTAGAGGGATTTCTATGTCCCTAGAGGGATTTCTATGTCCCAAGAGGGATTTCTATGTCCCAAGAGGGATTTCTATGTCCCTAGAGGGATTTCTATGTCCCTAGAGGGATAGATTTCTATGTCCCTAGAGGGATTTCTATGTCCCAAGAGGGATTTCTATGTCCCAAGAGGGATTTCTATGTCCCTAGAGGGATAGATTTCTATGTCCCTAGAGGGATTTCAATGTCCCTAGAGGGATTTCTATGTCCCAAGAGGGATTTCTATGTCCCAAGAGGGATTTCTATGTCCCTAGAGGGATTTCTATGTCCCTAGAGGGATAGATTTCTATGTCCCTAGAGGGATTTCTATGTCCCTAGAGGGATTTCTATGTCCCAAGAGGGATTTCTATGTCCCAAGAGGGATTTCTATGTCCCTAGAGGGATAGATTTCTATGTCCCTAGAGGGATTTCAATGTCCCTAGAGGGATTTCTATGTCCCAAGAGGGATTTCTATGTCCCAAGAGGGATTTCTATGTCCCTAGAGGGATTTCTATGTCCCTAGAGGGATAGATTTCTATGTCCCTAGAGGGATTTCTAGGTCCCTAGAGGGATTTCTAGGTCCCTAGAGGGATTTCTATGTCCCTAGAGGGATAGATTTCTATGTCCCTAGAGGGATTTCTATGTCCCTAGAGGGATTTCTATGTCCCAAGAGGGATTTCTATGTCCCAAGAGGGATTTCTATGTCCCTAGAGGGATTTCTATGTCCCTAGAGGGATAGATTTCTATGTCCCTAGAGGGATTTCTATGTCCCTAGAGGGATTTCTATGTCCCAAGAGGGATTTCTATGTCCCAAGAGGGATTTCTATGTCCCTAGAGGGATAGATTTCTATGTCCCTAGAGGGATTTCAATGTCCCTAGAGGGATTTCTATGTCCCAAGAGGGATTTCTATGTCCCAAGAGGGATTTCTATGTCCCTAGAGGGATTTCTATGTCCCTAGAGGGATAGATTTCTATGTCCCTAGAGGGATTTCTAGGTCCCTAGAGGGATTTCTACGTCCCTAGAGGGATTTCTAGGTCGCTAGAGGGATTTCTATGTCCCAAGAGGGATTTCTATGTCCCTAGAGGGATAGATTTCTATGTCCCAAGAAGGATTTCTATGTCCCTAGAGGGATTTCTATGTCGCTAGAGGGATTTCTAGGTCGCTAGAGGGATTTCTATGTCCCTAGAGGGATTTCTAGGTCCCTAGAGGGATAGATTTCTATGTCCCTAGAGGGATTTCTATGTCCCAAGAGGGATTTCTATGTCCCAAGAGGGATTTCTATGTCCCTAGAGGGATAGATTTCTATGTCCCTAGAGGGATTTCAATGTCCCTAGAGGGATTTCTATGTCCCAAGAGGGATTTCTATGTCCCAAGAGGGATTTCTAGGTCCCTAGAGGGATTTCTATGTCCCTAGAGGGATAGATTTCTATGTCCCTAGAGGGATTTCTATGTCCCTAGAGGGATTTCTATGTCCCAAGAGGGATTTCTATGTCCCTAGAGGGATAGATTTCTATGTCCCTAGAGGGATTTCTATGTCCCTAGAGGGATTTCTATGTCCCAAGAGGGATTTCTATGTCCCCAGAGGGATTTCTATGTCCCTAGAGGGATAGATTTCTATGTCCCTAGAGGGATTTCTATGTCCCAAGAGGGATAGATTTCTATGTCCCTAGAGGGATTTCTATGTCCCTAGAGGGATTTCTATGTCCCAAGAGGGATTTCTATGTCCCTAGAGGGATTTCTATGTCCCTAGAGGGATAGATTTCTATGTCCCTAGAGGGATTTCTATGTCCCAAGAGGGATTTCTATGTCCCAAGAGGGATTTCTATGTCCCTAGAGGGATAGATTTCTATGTCCCTAGAGGGATTTCAATGTCCCTAGAGGGATTTCTATGTCCCAAGAGGGATTTCTATGTCCCTAGAGGGATTTCTATGTCCCTAGAGGGATAGATTTCTATGTCCCTAGAGGGATTTCTATGTCCCTAGAGGGATTTCTATGTCCCAAGAGGGATTTCTATGTCCCAAGAGGGATTTCTATGTCCCTAGAGGGATTTCTATGTCCCTAGAGGGATAGATTTCTATGTCCCTAGAGGGATTTCTATGTCCCAAGAGGGATTTCTATGTCCCAAGAGGGATTTCTATGTCCCTAGAGGGATAGATTTCTATGTCCCTAGAGGGATAGATTTCTATGTCCCTAGAGGGATTTCTATGTCCCAAGAGGGATAGATTTCTATGTCCCTAGAGGGATTTCTATGTCCCTAGAGGGATTTCTATGTCCCAAGAGGGATTTCTATGTCCCTAGAGGGATTTCTATGTCCCTAGAGGGATTTCTATGTCCCAAGAGGGATTTCTATGTCCCAAGAGGGATTTCTATGTCCCTAGAGGGATAGATTTCTATGTCCCTAGAGGGATTTCAATGTCCCTAGAGGGATTTCTATGTCCCAAGAGGGATTTCTATGTCCCAAGAGGGATTTCTATGTCCCTAGAGGGATTTCTATGTCCCTAGAGGGATAGATTTCTATGTCCCTAGAGGGATTTCTAGGTCCCTAGAGGGATTTCTAGGTCCCTAGAGGGATTTCTATGTCCCTAGAGGGATAGATTTCTATGTCCCTAGAGGGATTTCTATGTCCCTAGAGGGATTTCTATGTCCCAAGAGGGATTTCTATGTCCCTAGAGGGATAGATTTCTATGTCTCTAGAGGGATTTCTATGTCCCTAGAGGGATTTCTAGGTCCCTAGAGAGAGAGATTTCTATGTCCTTAGAGGGATTTCTATGTCGGTAGAGGGATTTCTAGGTCCCTAGAGGGATTTCTATGTCCCAGAGGGATTTCTAGGCCCCTAGAGGGATTTCTATGTCCCTAGAGGGATAGATTTCTATGTCCCTAGAGGGATTTCTATGTCCCTAGAGGGATTTCTATGTCCCTAGAGGGATAGATTTCTATGTCCCTAGAGGGATTTCTATGTCCCTAGAGGGATTTCTATGTCCCTAGAGGGATTTCTAGGTCCCAAGAGGGATTTCTATGTCCCTAGAGGGATATATTTCTATGTCCCTAGAGGGATTTCTATGTCCCTAGAGACGGTTACCTTGGATAACCTTTCAAAATAGGAATGTAATAATATTGGAAATAAATAAATCGAAGTAATAACAATATAATTAAATATATAACATGTTATAAAATAATGTTGTATATAATGTAAATAAATATAATAACGAGATCAATAAATAGAGTAATAATAATGGAAATACATAAATCGAAGTAATAACAATATAATTGAATATATAACATATTATAAAATAATTTGGTATATAATGTAAATAAATAAAATAATGAGATCAATAAATACTCCAATATATAAACGATTTAAAATTAAAATAATTATCTAAAACTAGTATAAAGTATAATAAATAAATAATAAGTATATTTAATCATAAATAATAAGTGTAGGATGTAAAATAATGCAACATATATAAAATATTTAAAATTCAAAAAATTATTTAAAAACTTAACATTCAATCGCATTTCGGTGGAAAATGGGTTGCTATACAGTTCAACATGGATTGAAAAGAGTCTCTATCCCTACATTTCCTATTTTTCTGCAAAATGTTTTTCTCCTGGCAAAAATGAATTGCATCTTCCTCGGTTCTTGCCAAATCCCAAATAAGCATTGTCGTATAACTAAGAAACACCAAACAACAAAATATCGACATTATCTTGTATTATTAACAATGAACAACTGAGCAACAAACACAACAACGCTCGAACAGACTAGTAAACAAACAATGATGTCTGTCAAAAATGTAAGGTTATCCAAGGTAACTGGTAGAAATGTAACTGTTATCTTGGGTTTTGAGAGGGATATCTGGAGTTTTAGGAGGGATTTCTAGGTCCCTAGAGGGATTTCTATGTCCCTAGAGGGATTTCTATGTCCCTAGAGGGATTTCTAGGTCCCTAGAGGGATTTCTATGTCCCAAGAGGGATTTCTATGTCCCTAGAGGGATAGATTTCTATGTCCCTAGAGGGATTTCTATGTCCCTAGAGGGATTTCTATGTCCCTAGAGGGATTTCTAGGTCCCTAGAGGGATTTCTACGTCCCTAGAGGGATTTCTATGTCCCAAGAGGGATTTCTATGTCCCTAGAGGGATAGATTTCTATGTCCCTAGAGGGATTTCTAGGTCCCTAGAGGGATTTCTAGGTCCCTAGAGGGATTTCTATGTCCCTAGAGGGATAGATTTCTATGTCCCTAGAGGGATTTCTATGTCCCTAGAGGGATTTCTATGTCCCAAGAGGGATTTCTATGTCCCTAGAGGGATAGATTTCTATGTCCCTAGAGGGATAGATTTCTATGTCCCTAGAGGGATTTCTATGTCCCTAGAGGGATTTCTAGGTCCCTAGAGAGAGAGATTTCTATGTCCTTAGAGGGATTTCTATGTCGCTAGAGGGATTTCTAGGTCCCTAGAGGGATTTCTATGTCCCGGAGGGATTTCTAGGTCCCTAGAGGGATTTCTAGGTCCCTAGAGGGATTTCTATGTCCCTAGAGGGATAGATTTCTATGTCCCTAGAGGGATTTCTATGTCCCTAGAGGGATTTCTATGTCCCTAGAGGGATTTCTATGTCGCTAGAGGGATTTCTAGGTCGCTAGAGGGATTTCTATGTCCCTAGAGGGATTTCTATGTCCCTAGAGGGATAGATTTCTATGTCCCTAGAGGGATTTCTATGTCCCTAGAGGGATTTCTATGTCGCTAGAGGGATTTCTAGGTCGCTAGAGGGATTTCTATGTCCCAAGAGGGATTTCTATGTCCCTAGAGGGATTTCTATGTCGCTAGAGGGATTTCTAGGTCGCTAGAGGGATTTCAATGTCCCTAGAGGGATTTCTATGTCCCTAGAGGGATAGATTTCTATGTCCCTAGGGGGATTTCTATGTCCCTAGAGGGATTTCTAGGTCCCTAGAGGGATAGATTTCTATGTCCCTAGAGGGATTTCTATGTCCCTAGAGGGATTTCAATGTCCCTAGAGGGATTTCTAGGTCCCTAGAGGGATTTCTATGTCCCTAGAGGGATAGATTTCTATGTCCCTAGAGGGATTTCTATGTCCCTAGAGGGATTTCTATGTCCCAAGAGGGATTTCTATGTCCCAAGAGGGATTTCTATGTCCCAAGAGGGATTTCTATGTCCCTAGAGGGATTTCTATGTCCCTAGAGGGATAGATTTCTATGTCCCTAGAGGGATTTCAATGTCCCTAGAGGGATTTCTATGTCCCAAGAGGGATTTCTATGTCCCAAGAGGGATTTCTATGTCCCTAGAGGGATTTCTATGTCCCTAGAGGGATAGATTTCTATGTCCCTAGAGGGATTTCTAGGTCCCTAGAGGGATTTCTAGGTCCCTAGAGGGATTTCTATGTCCCTAGAGGGATAGATTTCTATGTCCCTAGAGGGATTTCTATGTCCCTAGAGGGATTTCTATGTCCCAAGAGGGATTTCTATGTCCCTAGAGGGATAGATTTCTATGTCCCTAGAGGGATTTCTATGTCCCAAGAGGGATTTCTATGTCCCTAGAGGGATTTCTATGTCCCTAGAGGGATAGATTTCTATGTCCCTAGAGGGATTTCTATGTCCCAAGAGGGATAGATTTCTATGTCCCTAGAGGGATTTCTATGTCCCTAGAGGGATTTCTATGTCCCAAGAGGGATTTCTATGTCCCTAGAGGGATTTCTATGTCCCTAGAGGGATAGATTTCTATGTCCCTAGAGGGATTTCTATGTCCCAAGAGGGATTTTTATGTCCCAAGAGGGATTTCTATGTCCCTAGAGGGATAGATTTCTATGTCCCTAGAGGGATTTCTATGTCCCAAGAGGGATTTCTATGTCCCAAGAGGGATTTCTATGTCCCTAGAGGGATTTCTATGTCCCTAGAGGGATAGATTTCTATGTCCCTAGAGGGATTTCTATGTCCCTAGAGGGATTTCTATGTCCCAAGAGGGATTTCTATGTCCCAAGAGGGATTTCTATGTCCCTAGAGGGATTTCTATGTCCCTAGAGGGATTTCTATGTCCCAAGAGGGATTTCTATGTCCCAAGAGGGATTTCTATGTCCCTAGAGGGATAGATTTCAATGTCCCTAGAGGGATTTCTATGTCCCAAGAGGGATTTCTATGTCCCAAGAGGGATTTCTATGTCCCTAGAGGGATTTCTTTGTCCCTAGAGGGATAGATTTCTATGTCCCTAGAGGGATTTCTATGTCCCTAGAGGGATTTCTATGTCCCAAGAGGGATTTCTATGTCCCAAGAGGGATTTCTATGTCCCTAGAGGGATAGATTTCTATGTCCCTAGAGGGATTTCAATGTCCCAAGAGGGATTTCTATGTCCCTAGAGGGATTTCTATGTCCCTAGAGGGATAGATTTCTATGTCCCTAGAGGGATTTCTAGGTCCCTAGAGGGATTTCTAGGTCCCTAGAAGGATTTCTATGTCCCTAGAGGGATAGATTTCTATGTCCCTAGAGGGATTTCTATGTCCCTAGAGGGATTTCTATGTCCCAAGAGGGATTTCTATGTCCCTAGAGGGATAGATTTCTATGTCCCTAGAGGGATTTCTATGTCCCTAGAGGGATTTCTAGGTCCCTAGAGAGAGAGATTTCTATGTCCTTAGAGGGATTTCTATGTCGCTAGAGGGATTTCTAGGTCCCTAGAGGGATTTCTATGTCCCAGAGGGATTTCTAGGTCCCTAGAGGGATTTCTATGTCCCTAGAGGGATAGATTTCTATGTCCCTAGAGGGATTTCTATGTCCCTAGAGGGATTTCTATGTCCCAAGAGGGATTTCTATGTCCCTAGAGGGATAGATTTCTATGTCCCTAGAGGGATTTCTATGTCCCTAGAGGGATTTCTAGGTCCCTAGAGAGAGGGATTTCTATGTCCCTAGAGGGATTTCTATGTCCCAAGAGGGATTTCTATGTCCCTAGAGGGATTTCTATGTCCCTAGAGGGATAGATTTCTATGTCCCTAGAGGGATTTCTATGTCCCAAGAGGGATAGATTTCTATGTCCCTAGAGGGATTTCTATGTCCCTAGAGGGATTTCTATGTCCCAAGAGGGATTTCTATGTCCCTAGAGGGATTTCTATGTCCCTAGAGGGATAGATTTCTATGTCCCTAGAGGGATTTCTATGTCCCAAGAGGGATTTCTATGTCCCAAGAGGGATTTCTATGTCCCTAGAGGGATAGATTTCTATGTCCCTAGAGGGATTTCAATGTCCCTAGAGGGATTTCTATGTCCCAAGAGGGATTTCTATGTCCCTAGAGGGATTTCTATGTCCCTAGAGGGATAGATTTCTATGTCCCTAGAGGGATTTCTATGTCCCTAGAGGGATTTCTATGTCCCAAGAGGGATTTCTATGTCCCAAGAGGGATTTCTATGTCCCTAGAGGGATTTCTATGTCCCTAGAGGGATAGATTTCTATGTTCCTAGAGGGATTTCTATGTCCCAAGAGGGATTTCTATGTCCCAAGAGGGATTTCTATGTCCCTAGAGGGATAGATTTCTATGTCCCTAGAGGGATTTCAATGTCCCTAGAGGGATTTCTATGCCCCAAGAGGGATTTCTATGTCCCAAGAGGGATTTCTATGTCCCTAGAGGGATTTCTATGTCCCTAGAGGGATAGATTTCTATGTCCCTAGAGGGATTTCTATGTCCCTAGAGGGATTTCTATGTCCCAAGAGGGATTTCTATGTCCCAAGAGGGATTTCTATGTCCCTAGAGGGATAGATTTCTATGTCCCTAGAGGGATTTCAATGTCCCTAGAGGGATTTCTATGTCCCAAGAGGGATTTCTATGTCCCAAGAGGGATTTCTATGTCCCTAGAGGGATTTCTATGTCCCTAGAGGGATAGATTTCTATGTCCCTAGGGGGATTTCTAGGTCCCTAGAGGGATTTCTAGGTCCCTAGAGGGATTTCTATGTCCCTAGAGGGATAGATTTCTATGTCCCTAGAGGGATTTCTATGTCCCTAGAGGGATTTCTATGTCCCAAGAGGGATTTCTATGTCCCAAGAGGGATTTCTATGTCCCAAGAGGGATTTCTATGTCCCAAGAGGGATTTCTATGTCCCTAGAGGGATAGATTTCTATGTCCCTAGAGGGATTTCAATGTCCCTAGAGGGATTTCTATGTCCCAAGAGGGATTTCTATGTCCCAAGAGGGATTTCTATGTCCCTAGAGGGATTTCTATGTCCCTAGAGGGATAGATTTCTATGTCCCTAGAGGGATTTCTAGGTCCCTAGAGGGATTTCTACGTCCCTAGAGGGATTTCTAGGTCGCTAGAGGGATTTCTATGTCCCAAGAGGGATTTCTATGTCCCTAGAGGGATAGATTTCTATGTCCCAAGAGGGATTTCTATGTCCCTAGAGGGATTTCTATGTCGCTAGAGGGATTTCTAGGTCGCTAGAGGGATTTCTATGTCCCTAGAGGGATTTCTAGGTCCCTAGAGGGATAGATTTCTATGTCCCTAGAGGGATTTCTATGTCCCAAGAGGGATTTCTATGTCCCAAGAGGGATTTCTATGTCCCTAGAGGGATAGATTTCTATGTCCCTAGAGGGATTTCAATGTCCCTAGAGGGATTTCTATGTCCCAAGAGGGATTTCTATGTCCCAAGAGGGATTTCTAGGTCCCTAGAGGGATTTCTATGTCCCTAGAGGGATAGATTTCTATGTCCCTAGAGGGATTTCTATGTCCCTAGAGGGATTTCTATGTCCCAAGAGGGATTTCTATGTCCCTAGAGGGATAGATTTCTATGTCCCTAGAGGGATTTCTATGTCCCTAGAGGGATTTCTATGTCCCAAGAGGGATTTCTATGTCCCTAGAGCGATTTCTATGTCCCTAGAGGGATAGATTTCTATGTCCCTAGAGGGATTTCTATGTCCCAAGAGGGATAGATTTCTATGTCCCTAGAGGGATTTCTATGTCCCTAGAGGGATTTCTATGTCCTAAGAGGGATTTCTATGTCCCTAGAGGGATAGATTTCTATGTCCCTAGAGGGATTTCTATGTCCCAAGAGGGATTTCTATGTCCCAAGAGGGATTTCTATGTCCCTAGAGGGATAGATTTCTATGTCCCTAGAGGGATTTCAATGTCCCTAGAGGGATTTCTATGTCCCAAGAGGGATTTCTATGTCCCTAGAGGGATTTCTATGTCCCTAGAGGGATAGATTTCTATGTCCCTAGAGGGATTTCTATGTCCCTAGAGGGATTTCTATGTCCCAAGAGGGATTTCTATGTCCCAAGAGGGATTTCTATGTCCCTAGAGGGATTTCTATGTCCCTAGAGGGATAGATTTCTATGTCCCTAGAGGGATTTCTATGTCCCAAGAGGGATTTCTATGTCCCAAGAGGGATTTCTATGTCCCTAGAGGGATAGATTTCTATGTCCCTAGAGGGATTTCAATGTCCCTAGAGGGATTTCTATGTCCCAAGAGGGATTTCTATGTCCCAAGAGGGATTTCTATGTCCCTAGAGGGATTTCTATGTCCCTAGAGGGATAGATTTCTATGTCCCTAGAGGGATTTCTATGTCCCTAGAGGGATTTCTATGTCCCAAGAGGGATTTCTATGTCCCAAGAGGGATTTCTATGTCCCTAGAGGGATAGATTTCTATGTCCCTAGAGGGATTTCAATGTCCCTAGAGGGATGTCTATGTCCCAAGAGGGATTTCTATGTCCCAAGAGGGATTTCTATGTCCCTAGAGGGATTTCTATGTCCCTAGAGGGATAGATTTCTATGTCCCTAGAGGGATTTCTAGGTCCCTAGAGGGATTTCTAGGTCCCTAGAGGGATTTCTATGTCCCTAGAGGGATAGATTTCTATGTCCCTAGAGGGATTTCTATGTCCCTAGAGGGATTTCTATGTCCCAAGAGGGATTTCTATGTCCCTAGAGGGATAGATTTCTATGTCCCTAGAGGGATTTCTATGTCCCTAGAGGGATTTCTAGGTCCCTAGAGAGAGAGATTTCTATGTCCTTAGAGGGATTTCTATGTCGCTAGAGGGATTTCTAGGTCCCTAGAGGGATTTCTATGTCCCAGAGGGATTTCTAGGTCCCTAGAGGGATTTCTATGTCCCTAGAGGGATAGATTTCTATGTCCCTAGAGGGATTTCTATGTCCCTAGAGGGATTTCTATGTCCCTAGAGGGATAGATTTCTATGTCCCTAGAGGGATTTCTATGTCCCTAGAGGGATTTCTATGTCCCTAGAGGGATTTCTAGGTCCCAATAGGGATTTCTATGTCCCTAGAGGGATATATTTCTATGTCCCTAGAGGGATTTCTATGTCCCTAGAGACGGTTACCTTGGATAACCTTTCAAAATAGGAATGTAATAATATTGGAAATAAATAAATCGAAGTAATAACAATATAATTAAATATATAACATGTTATAAAATAATGTTGTATATAATGTAAATAAATATAATAACGAGATCAATAAATAGAGTAATAATAATGGAAATACATAAATCGAAGTAATAACAATATAATTGAATATATAAGATATTATAAAATAATTTGGTATATAATGTAAATAAATAAAATAATGAGATCAATAAATACTCCAATATATAAACGATTTAAAATTAAAATAATTATCTAAAACTAGTATAAAGTATAATAAATAAATAATAAGTATATTTAATCATAAATAATAAGTGTAGGATGTAAAATAATGCAACATATATAAAATATTTAAAATTCAAAAAATTATTTAAAAACTTAACATTCAATCGCATTTCGGTGGAAAATGGGTTGCTATACAGTTCAACATGGATTGAAAAGAGTCTCTATCCCTACATTTCCTATTTTTCTGCAAAATGTTTTTCTCCTGGCAAAAATGAATTGCATCTTCCTCGGTTCTTGCCAAATCCCAAATAAGCATTGTCGTATAACTAAGAAACACCAAACAACAAAATATCGACATTATCTTGTATTATTAACAAAGAACAACTGAGCAACAAACACAACAACGCTCGAACAGACTAGTAAACAAACAATGATGTCTGTCAAAAATGTAAGGTTATCCAAGGTAACTGGTAGAAATGTAACTGTTATCTTGGGTTTTGAGAGGGATATCTGGAGTTTTAGGAGGGATTTCTAGGTCCCTAGAGGGATTTCTATGTCCCAAGAGGGATTTCTATGTCCCTAGAGGGATTTCTATGTCCCTAGAGGGATTTCTAGGTCCCTAGAGAGAGAGATTTCTATGTCCTTAGAGGGATTTCTATGTCGCTAGAGGGATTTCTAGGTCCCTAGAGGGATTTCTATGTCCCAGAGGGATTTCTAGGTCCCTAGAGGGATTTCTATGTCCCTAGAGGGATAGATTTCTATGTCCCTAGAGGGATTTCTATGTCCCTAGAGGGATTTCTATGTCCCTAGAGGGATAGATTTCTATGTCCCTAGAGGGATTTCTATGTCCCTAGAGGGATTTCTATGTCCCTAGAGGGATTTCTAGGTCCCAAGAGGGATTTCTATGTCCCTAGAGGGATTTCTATGTCCCTAGAGGGATAGATTTCTATGTCCCTAGAGGGATTTCTAGGTCCCTAGAGGGATTTCTATGTCCCAAGAGGGATTTCTATGTCCCAAGAGGGATTTCTATGTCCCTAGAGGGATTTCTATGTCCCTAGAGGGATAGATTTCTATGTCCCTAGAGGGATTTCTATGTCCCAAGAGGGATTTCTATGTCCCAAGAGGGATTTCTATGTCCCTAGAGGGATAGATTTCTATGTCCCTAGAGGGATTTCAATGTCCCTAGAGGGATTTCTATGTCCCAAGAGGGATTTCTATGTCCCTAGAGGGATAGATTTCTATATCCCTAGAGGGATTTCTATGTCCCTAGAGGGATTTCTATGTCCCAAGAGGGATTTCTATGTCCCAAGAGGGATTTCTATGTCCCTAGAGGGATAGATTTCTATGTCCCTAGAGGGATTTCAATGTCCCTAGAGGGATTTCTATGTCCCAAGAGGGATTTCTATGTCCCAAGAGGGATTTCTATGTCCCTAGAGGGATTTCTAGGTCCCTAGAGGGATAGATTTCTATGTCCCTAGAGGGATTTCTATGTCCCAAGAGGGATTTCTATGTCCCAAGAGGGATTTCTATGTCCCTAGAGGGATAGATTTCTATGTCCCTAGAGGGATTTCAATGTCCCTAGAGGGATTTCTATGTCCCAAGAGGGATTTCTATGTCCCAAGAGGGATTTCTAGGTCCCTAGAGGGATTTCTATGTCCCTAGAGGGATAGATTTCTATGTCCCTAGAGGGATTTCTATGTCCCAAGAGGGATTTCTATGTCCCAAGAGGGATTTCTATGTCCCTAGAGGGATAGATTTCTATGTCCCTAGAGGGATTTCTATGTCCCTAGAGGGATTTCTAGGTCCCTAGAGAGAGAGATTTCTATGTCCTTAGAGGGATTTCTATGTCGCTAGAGGGATTTCTAGGTCCCTAGAGGGATTTCTATGTCCCAGAGGGATTTCTAGGTCCCTAGAGGGATTTCTATGTCCCTAGAGGGATAGATTTCTATGTCCCTAGAGGGATTTCTATGTCCCTAGAGGGATTTCTATGTCCCTAGAGGGATAGATTTCTATGTCCCTAGAGGGATTTCTATGTCCCTAGAGGGATTTCTATGTCCCTAGAGGGATTTCTAGGTCCCAAGAGGGATTTCTATGTCCCTAGAGGGATTTCTATGTCCCTAGAGGGATAGATTTCTATGTCCCTAGAGGGATTTCTATGTCCCTAGAGGGATTTCTATGTCCCAAGAGGGATTTCTATGTCCCAAGAGGGATTTCTATGTCCCTAGAGGGATTTCTATGTCCCTAGAGGGATAGATTTCTATGTCCCTAGAGGGATTTCTATGTCCCAAGAGGGATTTCTATGTCCCAAGAGGGATTTCTATGTCCCTAGAGGGATAGATTTCTATGTCCCTAGAGGGATTTCAATGTCCCTAGAGGGATTTCTATGTCCCAAGAGGGATTTCTATGTCCCAAGAGGGATTTCTATGTCCCTAGAGGGATTTCTATGTCCCTAGAGGGATAGATTTCTATGTCCCTAGAGGGATTTCTATGTCCCTAGAGGGATTTCTATGTCCCAAGAGGGATTTCTATGTCCCAAGAGGGATTTCTATGTCCCTAGAGGGATAGATTTCTATGTCCCTAGAGGGATTTCAATGTCCCTAGAGGGATTTCTATGTCCCAAGAGGGATTTCTATGTCCCAAGAGGGATAGATTTCTATGTCCCTAGAGGGATTTCAATGTCCCTAGAGGGATTTCTATGTCCCAAGAGGGATTTCTATGTCCCAAGAGGGATTTCTAGGTCCCTAGAGGGATTTCTATGTCCCTAGAGGGATAGATTTCTATGTCCCTAGAGGGATTTCTATGTCCCTAGAGGGATTTCTATGTCCCAAGAGGGATTTCTATGTCCCTAGAGGGATAGATTTATATGTCCCTAGAGGGATAGATTTCTATGTCCCTAGAGGGATTTCTATGTCCCTAGAGGGATTTCTATGTCCCAAGAGGGATTTCTATGTCCCTAGAGGGATTTCTATGTCGCTAGAGGGATTTCTAGGTCGCTAGAGGGATTTCTATGTCCCTAGAGGGATTTCTATGTCCCAAGAGGGATTTCTATGTCCCAAGAGGGATTTCTATGTCCCTAGAGGGATAGATTTCTATGTCCCTAGAGGGATTTCAATGTCCCTAGAGGGATTTCTATGTCCCTAGAGGGATAGATTTCTATGTCCCTAGAGGGATTTCTATGTCCCTAGAGGGATTTCTATGTCCCAAGAGGGATTTCTATGTCCCTAGAGGGATTTCTATGTCCCTAGAGGGATAGATTTCTATGTCCCTAGAGGGATTTCTATGTCCCAAGAGGGATAGATTTCTATGTCCCTAGAGGGATTTCTATGTCCCTAGAGGGATTTCTATGTCCTAAGAGGGATTTCTATGTCCCTAGAGGGATTTCTATGTCCCTAGAGGGATAGATTTCTATGTCCCTAGAGGGATTTCTATGTCCCAAGAGGGATTTCTATGTCCCAAGAGGGATTTCTATGTCCCTAGAGGGATAGATTTCTATGTCCCTAGAGGGATTTCAATGTCCCTAGAGGGATTTCTATGTCCCAAGAGGGATTTCTATGTCCCTAGAGGGATTTCTATGTCCCTAGAGGGATAGATTTCTATGTCCCTAGAGGGATTTCTATGTCCCTAGAGGGATTTCTATGTCCCAAGAGGGATTTCTATGTCCCAAGAGGGATTTCTATGTCCCTAGAGGGATTTCTATGTCCCTAGAGGGATAGATTTCTATGTCCCTAGAGGGATTTCTATGTCCCAAGAGGGATTTCTATGTCCCAAGAGGGATTTTTATGTCCCTAGAGGGATAGATTTCTATGTCCCTAGAGGGATTTCAATGTCCCTAGAGGGATTTCTATGTCCCAAGAGGGATTTCTATGTCCCAAGAGGGATTTCTATGTCCCTAGAGGGATTTCTATGTCCCTAGAGGGATAGATTTCTATGTCCCTAGAGGGATTTCTATGTCCCTAGAGGGATTTCTATGTCCCAAGAGGGATTTCTATGTCCCAAGAGGGATTTCTATGTCCCTAGAGGGATAGATTTCTATGTCCCTAGAGGGATTTCAATGTCCCTAGAGGGATTTCTATGTCCCAAGAGGGATTTCTATGTCCCAAGAGGGATTTCTATGTCCCTAGAGGGATTTCTATGTCCCTAGAGGGATAGATTTCTATGTCCCTAGAGGGATTTCTAGGTCCCTAGAGGGATTTCTAGGTCCCTAGAGGGATTTCTATGTCCCTAGAGGGATAGATTTCTATGTCCCTAGAGGGATTTCTATGTCCCTAGAGGGATTTCTATGTCCCAAGAGGGATTTCTATGTCCCTAGAGGGATAGATTTCTATGTCCCTAGAGGGATTTCTATGTCCCTAGAGGGATTTCTAGGTCCCTAGAGAGAGAGATTTCTATGTCCTTAGAGGGATTTCTATGTCGCTAGAGGGATTTCTAGGTCCCTAGAGGGATTTCTATGTCCCAGAGGGATTTCTAGGTCCCTAGAGGGATTTCTATGTCCCTAGAGGGATAGATTTCTATGTCCCTAGAGGGATTTCTATGTCCCTAGAGGGATTTCTATGTCCCTAGAGGGATAGATTTCTATGTCCCTAGAGGGATTTCTATGTCCCTAGAGGGATTTCTATGTCCCTAGAGGGATTTCTAGGTCCCAATAGGGATTTCTATGTCCCTAGAGGGATATATTTCTATGTCCCTAGAGGGATTTCTATGTCCCTAGAGACGGTTACCTTGGATAACCTTTCAAAATAGGAATGTAATAATATTGGAAATAAATAAATCGAAGTAATAACAATATAATTAAATATATAACATGTTATAAAATAATGTTGTATATAATGTAAATAAATATAATAACGAGATCAATAAATAGAGTAATAATAATGGAAATACATAAATCGAAGTAATAACAATATAATTGAATATATAAGATATTATAAAATAATTTGGTATATAATGTAAATAAATAAAATAATGAGATCAATAAATACTCCAATATATAAACGATTTAAAATTAAAATAATTATCTAAAACTAGTATAAAGTATAATAAATAAATAATAAGTATATTTAATCATAAATAATAAGTGTAGGATGTAAAATAATGCAACATATATAAAATATTTAAAATTCAAAAAATTATTTAAAAACTTAACATTCAATCGCATTTCGGTGGAAAATGGGTTGCTATACAGTTCAACATGGATTGAAAAGAGTCTCTATCCCTACATTTCCTATTTTTCTGCAAAATGTTTTTCTCCTGGCAAAAATGAATTGCATCTTCCTCGGTTCTTGCCAAATCCCAAATAAGCATTGTCGTATAACTAAGAAACACCAAACAACAAAATATCGACATTATCTTGTATTATTAACAAAGAACAACTGAGCAACAAACACAACAACGCTCGAACAGACTAGTAAACAAACAATGATGTCTGTCAAAAATGTAAGGTTATCCAAGGTAACTGGTAGAAATGTAACTGTTATCTTGGGTTTTGAGAGGGATATCTGGAGTTTTAGGAGGGATTTCTAGGTCCCTAGAGGGATTTCTATGTCCCAAGAGGGATTTCTATGTCCCTAGAGGGATTTCTATGTCCCTAGAGGGATTTCTAGGTCCCTAGAGAGAGAGATTTCTATGTCCTTAGAGGGATTTCTATGTCGCTAGAGGGATTTCTAGGTCCCTAGAGGGATTTCTATGTCCCAGAGGGATTTCTAGGTCCCTAGAGGGATTTCTATGTCCCTAGAGGGATAGATTTCTATGTCCCTAGAGGGATTTCTATGTCCCTAGAGGGATTTCTATGTCCCTAGAGGGATAGATTTCTATGTCCCTAGAGGGATTTCTATGTCCCTAGAGGGATTTCTATGTCCCTAGAGGGATTTCTAGGTCCCAAGAGGGATTTCTATGTCCCTAGAGGGATTTCTATGTCCCTAGAGGGATAGATTTCTATGTCCCTAGAGGGATTTCTAGGTCCCTAGAGGGATTTTTATGTCCCAAGAGGGATTTCTATGTCCCAAGAGGGATTTCTATGTCCCTAGAGGGATTTCTATGTCCCTAGAGGGATAGATTTCTATGTCCCTAGAGGGATTTCTATGTCCCAAGAGGGATTTCTATGTCCCAAGAGGGATTTCTATGTCCCTAGAGGGATAGATTTCTATGTCCCTAGAGGGATTTCAATGTCCCTAGAGGGATTTCTATGTCCCAAGAGGGATTTCTATGTCCCTAGAGGGATAGATTTCTATATCCCTAGAGGGATTTCTATGTCCCTAGAGGGATTTCTATGTCCCAAGAGGGATTTCTATGTCCCAAGAGGGATTTCTATGTCCCTAGAGGGATAGATTTCTATGTCCCTAGAGGGATTTCAATGTCCCTAGAGGGATTTCTATGTCCCAAGAGGGATTTCTATGTCCCAAGAGGGATTTCTATGTCCCTAGAGGGATTTCTAGGTCCCTAGAGGGATAGATTTCTATGTCCCTAGAGGGATTTCTATGTCCCAAGAGGGATTTCTATGTCCCAAGAGGGATTTCTATGTCCCTAGAGGGATAGATTTCTATGTCCCTAGAGGGATTTCAATGTCCCTAGAGGGATTTATATGTCCCAAGAGGGATTTCTATGTCCCAAGAGGGATTTCTAGGTCCCTAGAGGGATTTCTATGTCCCTAGAGGGATAGATTTCTATGTCCCTAGAGGGATTTCTATGTCCCAAGAGGGATTTCTATGTCCCACGAGGGATTTCTATGTCCCTAGAGGGATAGATTTCTATGTCCCTAGAGGGATTTCTATGTCCCTAGAGGGATTTCTAGGTCCCTAGAGAGAGAGATTTCTATGTCCTTAGAGGGATTTCTATGTCGCTAGAGGGATTTCTAGGTCCCTAGAGGGATTTCTATGTCCCAGAGGGATTTCTAGGTCCCTAGTGGGATTTCTATGTCCCTAGAGGGATAGATTTCTATGTCCCTAGAGGGATTTCTATGTCCCTAGAGGGATTTCTATGTCCCTAGAGGGATAGATTTCTATGTCCCTAGAGGGATTTCTATGTCCCTAGAGGGATTTCTATGTCCCTAGAGGGATTTCTAGGTCCCAAGAGGGATTTCTATGTCCCTAGAGGGATTTCTATGTCCCTAGAGGGATAGATTTCTATGTCCCTAGAGGGATTTCTATGTCCCTAGAGGGATTTCTATGTCCCAAGAGGGATTTCTATGTCCCAAGAGGGATTTCTATGTCCCTAGAGGGATTTCTATGTCCCTAGAGGGATAGATTTCTATGTCCCTAGAGGGATTTCTATGTCCCAAGAGGGATTTCTATGTCCCAAGAGGGATTTCTATGTCCCTAGAGGGATAGATTTCTATGTCCCTAGAGGGATTTCAATGTCCCTAGAGGGATTTCTATGTCCCAAGAGGGATTTCTATGTCCCAAGAGGGATTTCTATGTCCCTAGAGGGATTTCTATGTCCCTAGAGGGATAGATTTCTATGTCCCTAGAGGGATTTCTATGTCCCTAGAGGGATTTCTATGTCCCAAGAGGGATTTCTATGTCCCAAGAGGGATTTCTATGTCCCTAGAGGGATAGATTTCTATGTCCCTAGAGGGATTTCAATGTCCCTAGAGGGATTTCTATGTCCCAAGAGGGATTTCTATGTCCCAAGAGGGATAGATTTCTATGTCCCTAGAGGGATTTCAATGTCCCTAGAGGGATTTCTATGTCCCAAGAGGGATTTCTATGTCCCAAGAGGGATTTCTAGGTCCCTAGAGGGATTTCTATGTCCCTAGAGGGATAGATTTCTATGTCCCTAGAGGGATTTCTATGTCCCTAGAGGGATTTCTATGTCCCAAGAGGGATTTCTATGTCCCTAGAGGGATAGATTTATATGTCCCTAGAGGGATAGATTTCTATGTCCCTAGAGGGATTTCTATGTCCCTAGAGGGATTTCTATGTCCCAAGAGGGATTTCTATGTCCCTAGAGGGATTTCTATGTCGCTAGAGGGATTTCTAGGTCGCTAGAGGGATTTCTATGTCCCTAGAGGGATTTCTATGTCCCAAGAGGGATTTCTATGTCCCAAGAGGGATTTCTATGTCCCTAGAGGGATAGATTTCTATGTCCCTAGAGGGATTTCAATGTCCCTAGAGGGATTTCTATGTCCCTAGAGGGATAGATTTCTATGTCCCTAGAGGGATTTCTATGTCCCTAGAGGGATTTCTATGTCCCAAGAGGGATTTCTATGTCCCTAGAGGGATTTCTATGTCCCTAGAGGGATAGATTTCTATGTCCCTAGAGGGATTTCTATGTCCCAAGAGGGATAGATTTCTATGTCCCTAGAGGGATTTCTATGTCCCTAGAGGGATTTCTATGTCCTAAGAGGGATTTCTATGTCCCTAGAGGGATTTCTATGTCCCTAGAGGGATAGATTTCTATGTCCCTAGAGGGATTTCTATGTCCCAAGAGGGATTTCTATGTCCCAAGAGGGATTTCTATGTCCCTAGAGGGATAGATTTCTATGTCCCTAGAGGGATTTCAATGTCCCTAGAGGGATTTCTATGTCCCAAGAGGGATTTCTATGTCCCTAGAGGGATTTCTATGTCCCTAGAGGGATAGATTTCTATGTCCCTAGAGGGATTTCTATGTCCCTAGAGGGATTTCTATGTCCCAAGAGGGATTTCTATGTCCCAAGAGGGATTTCTATGTCCCTAGAGGGATTTCTATGTCCCTAGAGGGATAGATTTCTATGTCCCTAGAGGGATTTCTATGTCCCAAGAGGGATTTCTATGTCCCAAGAGGGATTTCTATGTCCCTAGAGGGATAGATTTCTATGTCCCTAGAGGGATTTCAATGTCCCTAGAGGGATTTCTATGTCCCAAGAGGGATTTCTATGTCCCAAGAGGGATTTCTATGTCCCTAGAGGGATTTCTATGTCCCTAGAGGGATAGATTTCTATGTCCCTAGAGGGATTTCTATGTCCCTAGAGGGATTTCTATGTCCCAAGAGGGATTTCTATGTCCCAAGAGGGATTTCTATGTCCCTAGAGGGATAGATTTCTATGTCCCTAGAGGGATTTCAATGTCCCTAGAGGGATTTCTATGTCCCAAGAGGGATTTCTATGTCCCAAGAGGGATTTCTATGTCCCTAGAGGGATTTCTATGTCCCTAGAGGGATAGATTTCTATGTCCCTAGAGGGATTTCTAGGTCCCTAGAGGGATTTCTAGGTCCCTAGAGGGATTTCTATGTCCCTAGAGGGATAGATTTCTATGTCCCTAGAGGGATTTCTATGTCCCTAGAGGGATTTCTATGTCCCAAGAGGGATTTCTATGTCCCTAGAGGGATAGATTTCTATGTCCCTAGAGGGATTTCAATGTCCCTAGAGGGATTTCTATGTCCCAAGAGGGATTTCTATGTCCCAAGAGGGATTTCTATGTCCCTAGAGGGATTTCTATGTCCCTAGAGGGATAGATTTCTATGTCCCTAGAGGGATTTCTAGGTCCCTAGAGGGATTTCTAGGTCCCTAGAGGGATTTCTATGTCCCTAGAGGGATAGATTTCTATGTCCCTAGAGGGATTTCTATGTCCCTAGAGGGATTTCTATGTCCCAAGAGGGATTTCTATGTCCCTAGAGGGATAGATTTCTATGTCCCTAGAGGGATTTCTATGTCCCTAGAGGGATTTCTAGGTCCCTAGAGAGAGAGATTTCTATGTCCTTAGAGGGATTTCTATGTCGCTAGAGGGATTTCTAGGTCCCTAGAGGGATTTCTATGTCCCAGAGGGATTTCTAGGTCCCTAGAGGGATTTCTATGTCCCTAGAGGGATAGATTTCTATGTCCCTAGAGGGATTTCTATGTCCCTAGAGGGATTTCTATGTCCCTAGAGGGATAGATTTCTATGTCCCTAGAGGGATTTCTATGTCCCTGGAGGGATTTCTATGTCCCTAGAGGGATTTCTAGGTCCCAAGAGGGATTTCTATGTCCCTAGAGGGATATATTTCTATGTCCCTAGAGGGATTTCTATGTCCCTAGAGACGGTTACCTTGGATAACCTTTCAAAATAGGAATGTAATAATATTGGAAATAAATAAATCGAAGTAATAACAATATAATTAAATATATAACATGTTATAAAATAATGTTGTATATAATGTAAATAAATATAATAACGAGATCAATAAATAGAGTAATAATAATGGAAATACATAAATCGAAGTAATAACAATATAATTGAATATATAAGATATTATAAAATAATTTGGTATATAATGTAAATAAATAAAATAATGAGATCAATAAATACTCCAATATATAAACGATTTAAAATTAAAATAATTATCTAAAACTAGTATAAAGTATAATAAATAAATAATAAGTATATTTAATCATAAATAATAAGTGTAGGATGTAAAATAATGCAACATATATAAAATATTTAAAATTCAAAAAATTATTTAAAAACTTAACATTCAATCGCATTTCGGTGGTAAATGGGTTGCTATACAGTTCAACATGGATTGAAAAGAGTCTCTATCCCTACATTTCCTATTTTTCTGCAAAATGTTTTTCTCCTGGCAAAAATGAATTGCATCTTCCTCGGTTCTTGCCAAATCCCAAATAAGCATTGTCGTATAACTAAGAAACACCAAACAACAAAATATCGACATTATCTTGTATTATTAACAAAGAACAACTGAGCAACAAACACAACAACGCTCGAACAGACTAGTAAACAAACAATGATGTCTGTCAAAAATGTAAGGTTATCCAAGGTAACTGGTAGAAATGTAACTGTTATCTTGGGTTTTGAGAGGGATATCTGGAGTTTTAGGAGGGATTTCTAGGTCCCTAGAGGGATTTCTATGTCCCTAGAGGGATTTCTAGGTCCCTAGAGGGATTTCTATGTCCCAAGAGGGATTTCTATGTCCCTAGAGGGATTTCTATGTCCCTAGAGGGATTTCTAGGTCCCTAGAGAGAGAGATTTCTATGTCCTTAGAGGGATTTCTATGTCGCTAGAGGGATTTCTAGGTCCCTAGAGGGATTTCTATGTCCCAGAGGGATTTCTAGGTCCCTAGAGGGATTTCTATGTCCCTAGAGGGATAGATTTCTATGTCCCTAGAGGGATTTCTATGTCCCTAGAGGGATTTCTATGTCCCTAGAGGGATAGATTTCTATGTCCCTAGAGGGATTTCTATGTCCCTAGAGGGATTTCTATGTCCCTAGAGGGATTTCTAGGTCCCAAGAGGGATTTCTATGTCCCTAGAGGGATTTCTATGTCCCTAGAGGGATAGATTTCTATGTCCCTAGAGGGATTTCTAGGTCCCTAGAGGGATTTCTATGTCCCAAGAGGGATTTCTATGTCCCAAGAGGGATTTCTATGTCCCTAGAGGGATTTCTATGTCCCTAGAGGGATAGATTTCTATGTCCCTAGAGGGATTTCTATGTCCCAAGAGGGATTTCTATGTCCCAAGAGGGATTTCTATGTCCCTAGAGGGATAGATTTCTATGTCCCTAGAGGGATTTCAATGTCCCTAGAGGGATTTCTATGTCCCAAGAGGGATTTCTATGTCCCTAGAGGGATAGATTTCTATATCCCTAGAGGGATTTCTATGTCCCTAGAGGGATTTCTATGTCCCAAGAGGGATTTCTATGTCCCAAGAGGGATTTCTATGTCCCTAGAGGGATAGATTTCTATGTCCCTAGAGGGATTTCAATGTCCCTAGAGGGATTTCTATGTCCCAAGAGGGATTTCTATGTCCCAAGAGGGATTTCTATGTCCCTAGAGGGATTTCTAGGTCCCTAGAGGGATAGATTTCTATGTCCCTAGAGGGATTTCTATGTCCCAAGAGGGATTTCTATGTCCCAAGAGGGATTTCTATGTCCCTAGAGGGATAGATTTCTATGTCCCTAGAGGGATTTCAATGTCCCTAGAGGGATTTCTATGTCCCAAGAGGGATTTCTATGTCCCAAGAGGGATTTCTAGGTCCCTAGAGGGATTTCTATGTCCCTAGAGGGATAGATTTCTATGTCCCTAGAGGGATTTCTATGTCCCAAGAGGGATTCCTATGTCCCAAGAGGGATTTCTATGTCCCTAGAGGGATAGATTTCTATGTCCCTAGAGGGATTTCTATGTCCCTAGAGGGATTTCTAGGTCCCTAGAGAGAGAGATTTCTATGTCCTTAGAGGGATTTCTATGTCGCTAGAGGGATTTCTAGGTCCCTAGAGGGATTTCTATGTCCCAGAGGGATTTCTAGGTCCCTAGAGGGATTTCTATGTCCCTAGAGGGATAGATTTCTATGTCCCTAGAGGGATTTCTATGTCCCTAGAGGGATTTCTATGTCCCTAGAGGGATAGATTTCTATGTCCCTAGAGGGATTTCTATGTCCCTAGAGGGATTTCTATGTCCCTAGAGGGATTTCTAGGTCCCAAGAGGGATTTCTATGTCCCTAGAGGGATTTCTATGTCCCTAGAGGGATAGATTTCTATGTCCCTAGAGGGATTTCTATGTCCCTAGAGGGATTTCTATGTCCCAAGAGGGATTTCTATGTCCCAAGAGGGATTTCTATGTCCCTAGAGGGATTTCTATGTCCCTAGAGGGATAGATTTCTATGTCCCTAGAGGGATTTCTATGTCCCAAGAGGGATTTCTATGTCCCAAGAGGGATTTCTATGTCCCTAGAGGGATAGATTTCTATGTCCCTAGAGGGATTTCAATGTCCCTAGAGGGATTTCTATGTCCCAAGAGGGATTTCTATGTCCCAAGAGGGATTTCTATGTCCCTAGAGGGATTTCTATGTCCCTAGAGGGATAGATTTCTATGTCCCTAGAGGGATTTCTATGTCCCTAGAGGGATTTCTATGTCCCAAGAGGGATTTCTATGTCCCAAGAGGGATTTCTATGTCCCTAGAGGGATAGATTTCTATGTCCCTAGAGGGATTTCAATGTCCCTAGAGGGATTTCTATGTCCCAAGAGGGATTTCTATGTCCCAAGAGGGATAGATTTCTATGTCCCTAGAGGGATTTCAATGTCCCTAGAGGGATTTCTATGTCCCAAGAGGGATTTCTATGTCCCAAGAGGGATTTCTAGGTCCCTAGAGGGATTTCTATGTCCCTAGAGGGATAGATTTCTATGTCCCTAGAGGGATTTCTATGTCCCTAGAGGGATTTCTATGTCCCAAGAGGGATTTCTATGTCCCTAGAGGGATAGATTTATATGTCCCTAGAGGGATAGATTTCTATGTCCCTAGAGGGATTTCTATGTCCCTAGAGGGATTTCTATGTCCCAAGAGGGATTTCTATGTCCCTAGAGGGATTTCTATGTCGCTAGAGGGATTTCTAGGTCGCTAGAGGGATTTCTATGTCCCTAGAGGGATTTCTATGTCCCAAGAGGGATTTCTATGTCCCAAGAGGGATTTCTATGTCCCTAGAGGGATAGATTTCTATGTCCCTAGAGGGATTTCAATGTCCCTAGAGGGATTTCTATGTCCCAAGAGGGATTTCTATGTCCCAAGAGGGATTTCTATGTCCCTAGAGGGATTTCTATGTCCCTAGAGGGATAGATTTCTATGTCCCTAGAGGGATTTCTAGGTCCCTAGAGGGATTTCTAGGTCCCTAGAGGGATTTCTATGTCCCTAGAGGGATAGATTTCTATGTCCCTAGAGGGATTTCTATGTCCCTAGAGGGATTTCTATGTCCCAAGAGGGATTTCTAGGTCCCTAGAGGGATTTCTATGTCCCTAGAGGGATAGATTTCTATGTCCCTAGAGGGATTTCTATGTCCCTAGAGGGATTTCTATGTCCCTAGAGGGATAGATTTCTATGTCCCTAGAGGGATTTCTATGTCCCTAGAGGGATTTCTATGTCCCTAGAGGGATTTCTAGGTCCCAAGAGGGATTTCTATGTCCCTAGAGGGATTTCTATGTCCCTAGAGGGATAGATTTCTATGTCCCTAGAGGGATTTCTATGTCCCTAGAGGGATTTCTATGTCCCAAGAGGGATTTCTATGTCCCAAGAGGGATTTCTATGTCCCTAGAGGGATAGATTTCTATGTCCCTAGAGGGATTTCTATGTCCCTAGAGGGATTTCTATGTCCCAAGAGGGATTTCTATGTCCCTAGAGGGATTTCTATGTCCCAAGAGGGATTTCTATGTCCCTAGAGGGATTTCTATGTCCCTAGAGGGATAGATTTCTTTGTCCCTAGAGGGATTTCTATGTCCCAAGAGGGATAGATTTCTATGTCCCTAGAGGGATTTCTATGTCGCTAGAGGGATTTCTATGTCCCAAGAGGGATTTCTATGTCCCTAGAGGGATTTCTATGTCCCTAGAGGGATTTCTATGTCCCAAGAGGGATTTCTATGTCCCAAGAGGGATTTCTATGTCCCTAGAGGGATTTCTATGTCCCTAGAGGGATAGATTTCTATGTCCCTAGAGGGATTTCTATGTCCCTAGAGGGATTTCTATGTCCCAAGAGGGATTTCTATGTCCCAAGAGGGATTTCTATGTCCCTAGAGGGATTTCTATGTCCCTAGAGGGATTTCTATGTCCCTAGAGGGATAGATTTCTATGTCCCAAGAGGGATTTCTATGTCCCTAGAGGGATTTCTATGTCCCTAGAGGGATAGATTTCTATGTCCCTAGAGGGATTTCTAGGTCCCTAGAGGGATTTCTAGGTCCCTAGAGGGATTTCTATGTCCCTAGAGGGATAGATTTCTATGTCCCTAGAGGGATTTCTATGTCCCTAGAGGGATTTCAATGTCCCTAGAGGGATTTCTATGTCCCAAGAGGGATTTCTATGTCCCAAGAGGGATTTCTATGTCCCTAGAGGGATTTCTATGTCCCTAGAGGGATAGATTTCTATGTCCCTAGAGGGATTTCTAGGTCCCTAGAGGGATTTCTAGGTCCCTAGAGGGATTTCTATGTCCCTAGAGGGATAGATTTCTATGTCCCTAGAGGGATTTCTATGTCCCTAGAGGGATTTCTATGTCCCAAGAGGGATTTCTATGTCCCTAGAGGGATAGATTTCTATGTCCCTAGAGGGATTTCTATGTCCCTAGAGGGATTTCTAGGTCCCTAGAGAGAGAGATTTCTATGTCCTTAGAGGGATTTCTATGTCGCTAGAGGGATTTCTAGGTCCCTAGAGGGATTTCTATGTCCCAGAGGGATTTCTAGGTCCCTAGAGGGATTTCTATGTCCCTAGAGGGATAGATTTCTATGTCCCTAGAGGGATTTCTATGTCCCTAGAGGGATTTCTATGTCCCTAGAGGGATTTCTATGTCCCTAGAGGGATTTCTATGTCCCAAGAGGGATTTCTATGTCCCTAGAGGGATAGATTTCAATGTCCCTAGAGGGATTTCTATGTCCCAAGAGGGATTTCTATGTCCCAAGAGGGATTTCTAGGTCCCTAGAGGGATTTCTATGTCCCTAGAGGGATAGATTTCTATGTCCCTAGAGGGATTTCTAGGTCCCTAGAGGGATTTCTATGTCCCAAGAGGGATTTCTATGTCCCCAGAGGGATAGATTTCTATGTCCCTAGAGGGATTTCTATGTCCCTAGAGGGATAGATTTCTATGTCCCTAGAGGGATTTCTATGTCCCTAGAGGGATTTCTATGTCCCAAGAGGGATTTCTATGTCCCTAGAGGGATTTCTATGTCGCTAGAGGGATTTCTAGGTCGCTAGAGGGATTTCTATGTCCCAAGAGGGATTTCTATGTCCCTAGAGGGATAGATTTCTATGTCCCTAGAGGGATTTCTATGTCCCTAGAGGGATTTCTATGTCCCAAGAGGGATTTCTATGTCCCAAGAGGGATTTCTATGTCCCTAGAGGGATAGATTTCTATGTCCCTAGAGGGATTTCAATGTCCCTAGAGGGATTTCTATGTCCCTAGAGGGATTTCTAGGTCCCTAGAGGGATAGATTTCTATGTCCCTAGAGGGATAGATTTCTATGTCCCTAGAGGGATTTCAATGTCCCTAGAGGGATTTCTATGTCCCAAGAGGGATTTCTATGTCCCTAGAGGGATAGATTTCTATGTCCCTAGAGGGATTTCAATGTCCCTAGAGGGATTTCTATGTCCCAAGAGGGATTTCTATGTCCCAAGAGGGATTACTATGTCCCTAGAGGGATTTCTATGTCCCTAGAGGGATAGATTTCTATGTCCCTAGAGGGATTTCAATGTCCCTAGAGGGATTTCTATGTCCCAAGAGGGATTTCTATGTCCCAAGAGGGATTTCTATGTCCCTAGAGGGATTTCTATGTCCCTAGAGGGATAGATTTCTATGTCCCTAGAGGGATTTCTATGTCCCTAGAGGGATTTCTATGTCCCAAGAGGGATTTCTATGTCCCTAGAGGGATTTCTATGTCCCTAGAGGGATAGATTTCTATATCCCTAGAGGGATTTCTATGTCCCAAGAGGGATAGATTTCTATGTCCCTAGAGGGATTTCTATGTCCCTAGAGGGATTTCTATGTCCCAAGAGGGATTTCTATGTCCCTAGAGGGATTTCTATGTCCCTAGAGGGATAGATTTCTATGTCCCTAGAGGGATTTCAATGTCCCTAGAGGGATTTCTATGTCCCAAGAGGGATTTCTATGTCCCAAGAGGGATTTCTATGTCCCTAGAGGGATTTCTATGTCCCTAGAGGGATAGATTTCTATGTCCCTAGAGGGATTTCTATGTCCCTAGAGGGATTTCTATGTCCCAAGAGGGATTTCTATGTCCCTAGAGGGATTTCTATGTCCCTAGAGGGATAGATTTCTATATCCCTAGAGGGATTTCTATGTCCCAAGAGGGATAGATTTCTATGTCCCTAGAGGGATTTCTATGTCCCTAGAGGGATTTCTATGTCCCAAGAGGGATTTCTATGTCCCTAGAGGGATTTCTATGTCCCTAGAGGGATAGATTTCTATGTCCCTAGAGGGATTTCTATGTCCCAAGAGGGATTTCTATGTCCCAAGAGGGATTTCTATGTCCCTAGAGGGATAGATTTCTATGTCCCTAGAGGGATTTCAATGTCCCTAGAGGGATTTCTATGTCCCAAGAGGGATTTCTATGTCCCTAGAGGGATTTCTATGTCCCTAGAGGGATAGATTTCTATGTCCCTAGAGGGATTTCTATGTCCCTAGAGGGATTTCTATGTCCCAAGAGGGATTTCTATGTCCCTAGAGGGATTTCTATGTCGCTAGAGGGATTTCTAGGTCGCTAGAGGGATTTCTATGTCCCAAGAGGGATTTCTATGTCCCTAGAGGGATAGATTTCTATGTCCCTAGAGGGATTTCTATGTCCCTAGAGGGATTTCTATGTCCCAAGAGGGATTTCTATGTCCCAAGAGGGATTTCTATGTCCCTAGAGGGATAGATTTCTATGTCCCTAGAGGGATTTCAATGTCCCTAGAGGGATTTCTATGTCCCTAGAGGGATTTCTAGGTCCCTAGAGGGATAGATTTCTATGTCCCTAGAGGGATAGATTTCTATGTCCCTAGAGGGATTTCAATGTCCCTAGAGGGATTTCTATGTCCCAAGAGGGATTTCTATGTCCCTAGAGGGATAGATTTCTATGTCCCTAGAGGGATTTCAATGTCCCTAGAGGGATTTCTATGTCCCAAGAGGGATTTCTATGTCCCAAGAGGGATTACTATGTCCCTAGAGGGATTTCTATGTCCCTAGAGGGATAGATTTCTATGTCCCTAGAGGGATTTCAATGTCCCTAGAGGGATTTCTATGTCCCAAGAGGGATTTCTATGTCCCAAGAGGGATTTCTATGTCCCTAGAGGGATTTCTATGTCCCTAGAGGGATAGATTTCTATGTCCCTAGAGGGATTTCTATGTCCCTAGAGGGATTTCTATGTCCCAAGAGGGATTTCTATGTCCCTAGAGGGATTTCTATGTCCCTAGAGGGATAGATTTCTATATCCCTAGAGGGATTTCTATGTCCCAAGAGGGATAGATTTCTATGTCCCTAGAGGGATTTCTATGTCCCTAGAGGGATTTCTATGTCCCAAGAGGGATTTCTATGTCCCTAGAGGGATTTCTATGTCCCTAGAGGGATAGATTTCTATGTCCCTAGAGGGATTTCTATGTCCCAAGAGGGATTTCTATGTCCCAAGAGGGATTTCTATGTCCCTAGAGGGATAGATTTCTATGTCCCTAGAGGGATTTCAATGTCCCTAGAGGGATATCTATGTCCCAAGAGGGATTTCTATGTCCCAAGAGGGATTTCTATGTCCCTAGAGGGATTTCTATGTCCCTAGAGGGATAGATTTCTATGTCCCTAGAGGGATTTCTATGTCCCTAGAGGGATTTCTATGTCCCAAGAGGGATTTCTATTTCCCAAGAGGAATTTCTATGTCCCTAGAGGGATTTCTATGTCCCTAGAGGGATTTCTATGTCCCAAGAGGGATTTCTATGTCCCAAGAGGGATTTCTATGTCCCTAGAGGGATAGATTTCTATGTCCCTAGAGGGATTTCAATGTCCCTAGAGGGATTTCTATGTCCCAAGAGGGATTTCTATGTCCCAAGAGGGATTTCTATGTCCCTAGAGGGATTTCTATGTCCCTAGAGGGATAGATTTCTATGTCCCTAGAGGGATTTCTATGTCCCTAGAGGGATTTCTATGTCCCAAGAGGGATTTCTATGTCCCAAGAGGGATTTCTATGTCCCTAGAGGGATAGATTTCTATGTCCCTAGAGGGATTTCAATGTCCCTAGAGGGATTTCTATGTCCCAAGAGGGATTTCTATGTCCCAAGAGGGATTTCTATGTCCCTAGAGGGATTTCTATGTCCCTAGAGGGATTTCTTTCTATGTCCCTAGAGGGATAGATTTCTATGTCCCTAGAGGGATTTCTAGGTCCCTAGAGGGATTTCTAGGTCCCTAGAGGGATTTCTATGTCCCTAGAGGGATAGATTTCTATGTCCCTAGAGGGATTTCTATGTCCCTAGAGGGATTTCTATGTCCCAAGAGGGATTTCTATGTCCCTAGAGGGATAGATTTCTATGTCCCTAGAGGGATTTCTAGGTCCCTAGAGAGAGAGATTTCTATGTCCTTAGAGGGATTTCTATGTCGCTAGAGGGATTTCTAGGTCCCTAGAGGGATTTCTATGTCCCAGAGGGATTTCTAGGTCCCTAGAGGGATTTCTATGTCCCTAGAGGGATAGATTTCTATGTCCCTAGAGAGATTTCTATGTCCCTAGAGGGATTTCTATGTCCCTAGAGGGATAGATTTCTATGTCCCTAGAGGGATTTCTATGTCCCTAGAGGGATTTCTATGTCCCTAGAGGGATTTCTATGTCCCTAGAGGGATTTCAATGTCCCTAGAGGGATTTCTATGTCCCAAGAGGGATTTCTATGTCCCAAGAGGGATTTCTATGTCCCTAGAGGGATTTCTATGTCCCTAGAGGGATAGATTTCTATGTCCCTAGAGGGATTTCTATGTCCCTAGAGGGATTTCTATGTCCCAAGAGGGATTTCTATGTCCCAAGAGGGATTTCTATGTCCCTAGAGGGATAGATTTCTATGTCCCTAGAGGGATTTCAATGTCCCTAGAGGGATTTCTATGTCCCAAGAGGGATTTCTATGTCCCAAGAGGGATAGATTTCTATGTCCCTAGAGGGATTTCAATGTCCCTAGAGGGATTTCTATGTCCCAAGAGGGATTTCTATGTCCCAAGAGGGATTTCTAGGTCCCTAGAGGTATTTCTATGTCCCTAGAGGGATAGATTTCTATGTCCCTAGAGGGATTTCTATGTCCCTAGAGGGATTTCTATGTCCCAAGAGGGATTTCTATGTCCCTAGAGGGATAGATTTATATGTCCCTAGAGGGATAGATTTCTATGTCCCTAGAGGGATTTCTATGTCCCTAGAGGGATTTCTATGTCCCAAGAGGGATTTCTATGTCCCTAGAGGGATTTCTATGTCGCTAGAGGGATTTCTAGGTCGCTAGAGGGATTTCTATGTCCCTAGAGGGATTTCTATGTCCCAAGAGGGATTTCTATGTCCCAAGAGGGATTTCTATGTCCCTAGAGGGATAGATTTCTATGTCCCTAGAGGGATTTCAATGTCCCTAGAGGGATTTCTATGTCCCAAGAGGGATTTCTATGTCCCAAGAGGGATTTCTATGTCCCTAGAGGGATTTCTATGTCCCTAGAGGGATAGATTTCTATGTCCCTAGAGGGATTTCTAGGTCCCTAGAGGGATTTCTAGGTCCCTAGAGGGATTTCTATGTCCCTAGAGGGATAGATTTCTATGTCCCTAGAGGGATTTCTATGTCCCTAGAGGGATTTCTATGTCCCAAGAGGGATTTCTATGTCCCTAGAGGGATAGATTTCTATGTCCCTAGAGGGATTTCTATGTCCCTAGAGGGATTTCTAGGTCCCTAGAGAGAGAGATTTCTATGTCCTTAGAGGGATTTCTATGTCGCTAGAGGGATTTCTAGGTCCCTAGAGGGATTTCTATGTCCCAGAGGGATTTCTAGGTCCCTAGAGGGATTTCTATGTCCCTAGAGGGATAGATTTCTATGTCCCTAGAGGGATTTCTATGTCCCTAGAGGGATTTCTATGTCCCTAGAGGGATTTCTATGTCCCTAGAGGGATTTCTATGTCCCAAGAGGGATTTCTATGTCCCTAGAGGGATAGATTTCAATGTCCCTAGAGGGATTTCTATGTCCCAAGAGGGATTTCTATGTCCCAAGAGGGATTTCTAGGTCCCTAGAGGGATTTCTATGTCCCTAGAGGGATAGATTTCTATGTCCCTAGAGGGATTTCTAGGTCCCTAGAGGGATTTCTATGTCCCAAGAGGGATTTCTATGTCCCTAGAGGGATAGATTTCTATGTCCCTAGAGGGATTTCTATGTCCCTAGAGGGATAGATTTCTATGTCCCTAGAGGGATTTCTATGTCCCTAGAGGGATTTCTATGTCCCAAGAGGGATTTCTATGTCCCTAGAGGGATTTCTATGTCGCTAGAGGGATTTCTAGGTCGCTAGAGGGATTTCTATGTCCCAAGAGGGATTTCTATGTCCCTAGAGGGATAGATTTCTATGTCCCTAGAGGGATTTCTATGTCCCTAGAGGGATTTCTATGTCCCAAGAGGGATTTCTATGTCCCAAGAGGGATTTCTATGTCCCTAGAGGGATAGATTTCTATGTCCCTAGAGGGATTTCAATGTCCCTAGAGGGATTTCTATGTCCCTAGAGGGATTTCTAGGTCCCTAGAGGGATAGATTTCTATGTCCCTAGAGGGATAGATTTCTATGTCCCTAGAGGGATTTCAATGTCCCTAGAGGGATTTCTATGTCCCAAGAGGGATTTCTATGTCCCTAGAGGGATAGATTTCTATGTCCCTAGAGGGATTTCAATGTCCCTAGAGGGATTTCTATGTCCCAAGAGGGATTTCTATGTCCCAAGAGGGATTACTATGTCCCTAGAGGGATTTCTATGTCCCTAGAGGGATAGATTTCTATGTCCCTAGAGGGATTTCAATGTCCCTAGAGGGATTTCTATGTCCCAAGAGGGATTTCTATGTCCCAAGAGGGATTTCTATGTCCCTAGAGGGATTTCTATGTCCCTAGAGGGATAGATTTCTATGTCCCTAGAGGGATTTCTATGTCCCTAGAGGGATTTCTATGTCCCAAGAGGGATTTCTATGTCCCTAGAGGGATTTCTATGTCCCTAGAGGGATAGATTTCTATGTCCCTAGAGGGATTTCTATGTCCCAAGAGGGATAGATTTCTATGTCCCTAGAGGGATTTCTATGTCCCTAGAGGGATTTCTATGTCCCAAGAGGGATTTCTATGTCCCTAGAGGGATTTCTATGTCCCTAGAGGGATAGATTTCTATGTCCCTAGAGGGATTTCTATGTCCCAAGAGGGATTTCTATGTCCCAAGAGGGATTTCTATGTCCCTAGAGGGATAGATTTCTATGTCCCTAGAGGGATTTCAATGTCCCTAGAGGGATTTCTATGTCCCAAGAGGGATTTCTATGTCCCAAGAGGGATTTCTATGTCCCTAGAGGGATTTCTATGTCCCTAGAGGGATAGATTTCTATGTCCCTAGAGGGATTTCTATGTCCCTAGAGGGATTTCTATGTCCCAAGAGGGATTTCTATGTCCCAAGAGGGATTTCTATGTCCCTAGAGGGATTTCTATGTCCCTAGAGGGATTTCTATGTCCCAAGAGGGATTTCTATGTCCCAAGAGGGATTTCTATGTCCCTAGAGGGATAGATTTCTATGTCCCTAGAGGGATTTCAATGTCCCTAGAGGGATTTCTATGTCCCAAGAGGGATTTCTATGTCCCAAGAGGGATTTCTATGTCCCTAGAGGGATTTCTATGTCCCTAGAGGGATAGATTTCTATGTCCCTAGAGGGATTTCTATGTCCCTAGAGGGATTTCTATGTCCCAAGAGGGATTTCTATGTCCCAAGAGGGATTTCTATGTCCCTAGAGGGATAGATTTCTATGTCCCTAGAGGGATTTCAATGTCCCTAGAGGGATTTCTATGTCCCAAGAGGGATTTCTATGTCCCAAGAGGGATAGATTTCTATGTCCCTAGAGGGATTTCAATGTCCCTAGAGGGATTTCTATGTCCCAAGAGGGATTTCTATGTCCCAAGAGGGATTTCTAGGTCCCTAGAGGTATTTCTATGTCCCTAGAGGGATAGATTTCTATGTCCCTAGAGGGATTTCTATGTCCCTAGAGGGATTTCTATGTCCCAAGAGGGATTTCTATGTCCCTAGAGGGATAGATTTATATGTCCCTAGAGGGATAGATTTCTATGTCCCTAGAGGGATTTCTATGTCCCTAGAGGGATTTCTATGTCCCAAGAGGGATTTCTATGTCCCTAGAGGGATTTCTATGTCGCTAGAGGGATTTCTAGGTCGCTAGAGGGATTTCTATGTCCCTAGAGGGATTTCTATGTCCCAAGAGGGATTTCTATGTCCCAAGAGGGATTTCTATGTCCCTAGAGGGATAGATTTCTATGTCCCTAGAGGGATTTCAATGTCCCTAGAGGGATTTCTATGTCCCAAGAGGGATTTCTATGTCCCAAGAGGGATTTCTATGTCCCTAGAGGGATTTCTATGTCCCTAGAGGGATAGATTTCTATGTCCCTAGAGGGATTTCTAGGTCCCTAGAGGGATTTCTAGGTCCCTAGAGGGATTTCTATGTCCCTAGAGGGATAGATTTCTATGTCCCTAGAGGGATTTCTATGTCCCTAGAGGGATTTCTATGTCCCAAGAGGGATTTCTATGTCCCTAGAGGGATAGATTTCTATGTCCCTAGAGGGATTTCTATGTCCCTAGAGGGATTTCTAGGTCCCTAGAGAGAGAGATTTCTATGTCCTTAGAGGGATTTCTATGTCGCTAGAGGGATTTCTAGGTCCCTAGAGGGATTTCTATGTCCCAGAGGGATTTCTAGGTCCCTAGAGGGATTTCTATGTCCCTAGAGGGATAGATTTCTATGTCCCTAGAGGGATTTCTATGTCCCTAGAGGGATTTCTATGTCCCTAGAGGGATTTCTATGTCCCTAGAGGGATTTCTATGTCCCAAGAGGGATTTCTATGTCCCTAGAGGGATAGATTTCAATGTCCCTAGAGGGATTTCTATGTCCCAAGAGGGATTTCTATGTCCCAAGAGGGATTTCTAGGTCCCTAGAGGGATTTCTATGTCCCTAGAGGGATAGATTTCTATGTCCCTAGAGGGATTTCTAGGTCCCTAGAGGGATTTCTATGTCCCAAGAGGGATTTCTATGTCCCTAGAGGGATAGATTTCTATGTCCCTAGAGGGATTTCTATGTCCCTAGAGGGATAGATTTCTATGTCCCTAGAGGGATTTCTATGTCCCTAGAGGGATTTCTATGTCCCAAGAGGGATTTCTATGTCCCTAGAGGGATTTCTATGTCGCTAGAGGGATTTCTAGGTCGCTAGAGGGATTTCTATGTCCCAAGAGGGATTTCTATGTCCCTAGAGGGATAGATTTCTATGTCCCTAGAGGGATTTCTATGTCCCTAGAGGGATTTCTATGTCCCAAGAGGGATTTCTATGTCCCAAGAGGGATTTCTATGTCCCTAGAGGGATAGATTTCTATGTCCCTAGAGGGATTTCAATGTCCCTAGAGGGATTTCTATGTCCCTAGAGGGATTTCTAGGTCCCTAGAGGGATAGATTTCTATGTCCCTAGAGGGATAGATTTCTATGTCCCTAGAGGGATTTCAATGTCCCTAGAGGGATTTCTATGTCCCAAGAGGGATTTCTATGTCCCTAGAGGGATAGATTTCTATGTCCCTAGAGGGATTTCAATGTCCCTAGAGGGATTTCTATGTCCCAAGAGGGATTTCTATGTCCCAAGAGGGATTACTATGTCCCTAGAGGGATTTCTATGTCCCTAGAGGGATAGATTTCTATGTCCCTAGAGGGATTTCAATGTCCCTAGAGGGATTTCTATGTCCCAAGAGGGATTTCTATGTCCCAAGAGGGATTTCTATGTCCCTAGAGGGATTTCTATGTCCCTAGAGGGATAGATTTCTATGTCCCTAGAGGGATTTCTATGTCCCTAGAGGGATTTCTATGTCCCAAGAGGGATTTCTATGTCCCTAGAGGGATTTCTATGTCCCTAGAGGGATAGATTTCTATGTCCCTAGAGGGATTTCTATGTCCCAAGAGGGATAGATTTCTATGTCCCTAGAGGGATTTCTATGTCCCTAGAGGGATTTCTATGTCCCAAGAGGGATTTCTATGTCCCTAGAGGGATTTCTATGTCCCTAGAGGGATAGATTTCTATGTCCCTAGAGGGATTTCTATGTCCCAAGAGGGATTTCTATGTCCCAAGAGGGATTTCTATGTCCCTAGAGGGATAGATTTCTATGTCCCTAGAGGGATTTCAATGTCCCTAGAGGGATTTCTATGTCCCAAGAGGGATTTCTATGTCCCAAGAGGGATTTCTATGTCCCTAGAGGGATTTCTATGTCCCTAGAGGGATAGATTTCTATGTCCCTAGAGGGATTTCTATGTCCCTAGAGGGATTTCTATGTCCCAAGAGGGATTTCTATGTCCCAAGAGGGATTTCTATGTCCCTAGAGGGATTTCTATGTCCCTAGAGGGATTTCTATGTCCCAAGAGGGATTTCTATGTCCCAAGAGGGATTTCTATGTCCCTAGAGGGATAGATTTCTATGTCCCTAGAGGGATTTCAATGTCCCTAGAGGGATTTCTATGTCCCAAGAGGGATTTCTATGTCCCAAGAGGGATTTCTATGTCCCTAGAGGGATTTCTATGTCCCTAGAGGGATAGATTTCTATGTCCCTAGAGGGATTTCTATGTCCCTAGAGGGATTTCTATGTCCCAAGAGGGATTTCTATGTCCCAAGAGGGATTTCTATGTCCCTAGAGGGATAGATTTCTATGTCCCTAGAGGGATTTCAATGTCCCTAGAGGGATTTCTATGTCCCAAGAGGGATTTCTATGTCCCAAGAGGGATTTCTATGTCCCTAGAGGGATTTCTATGTCCCTAGAGGGATAGATTTCTATGTCCCTAGAGGGATTTCTAGGTCCCTAGAGGGATTTCTAGGTCCCTAGAGGGATTTCTATGTCCCTAGAGGGATAGATTTCTATGTCCCTAGAGGGATTTCTATGTCCCTAGAGGGATTTCTATGTCCCAAGAGGGATTTCTATGTCCCTAGAGGGATAGATTTCTATGTCCCTAGAGGGATTTCTAGGTCCCTAGAGAGAGAGATTTCTATGTCCTTAGAGGGATTTCTATGTCGCTAGAGGGATTTCTAGGTCCCTAGAGGGATTTCTATGTCCCAGAGGGATTTCTAGGTCCCTAGAGGGATTTCTATGTCCCTAGAGGGATAGATTTCTATGTCCCTAGAGAGATTTCTATGTCCCTAGAGGGATTTCTATGTCCCTAGAGGGATAGATTTCTATGTCCCTAGAGGGATTTCTATGTCCCTAGAGGGATTTCTATGTCCCTAGAGGGATTTCTATGTCCCTAGAGGGATTTCTAGGTCCCAAGAGGGATTTCTATGTCCCTAGAGGGATATATTTCTATGTCCCTAGAGGGATTTCTATGTCCCTAGAGACGGTTACCTTGGATAACCTTTCAAAATAGGAATGTAATAATATTGGAAATAAATAAATCGAAGTAATAACAATATAATTAAATATATAACATGTTATAAAATAATGTTGTATATAATGTAAATAAATATAATAACGAGATCAATAAATAGAGTAATAATAATGGAAATACATAAATCGAAGTAATAACAATATAATTGAATATATAACATATTATAAAATAATTTGGTATATAATGTAAATAAATAAAATAATGAGATCAATAAATACTCCAATATATAAACGATTTAAAATTAAAATAATTATCTAAAACTAGTATAAAGTATAATAAATAAATAATAAGTATATTTAATCATAAATAATAAGTGTAGGATGTAAAATAATGCAACATATATAAAATATTTAAAATTCAAAAAATTATTTAAAAACTTAACATTCAATCGCATTTCGGTGGAAAATGGGTTGCTATACAGTTCAACATGGATTGAAAAGAGTCTCTATCCCTACATTTCCTATTTTTCTGCAAAATGTTTTTCTCCTGGCAAAAATGAATTGCATCTTCCTCGGTTCTTGCCAAATCCCAAATAAGCATTGTCGTATAACTAAGAAACACCAAACAACAAAATATCGACATTATCTTGTATTATTAACAAAGAACAACTGAGCAACAAACACAACAACGCTCGAACAGACTAGTAAACAAACAATGATGTCTGTCAAAAATGTAAGGTTATCCAAGGTAACTGGTAGAAATGTAACTGTTATCTTGGGTTTTGAGAGGGATATCTGGAGTTTTAGGAGGGATTTCTAGGTCCCTAGAGGCATTTCTATGTCCCTAGAGGGATTTCTATGTCCCTAGAGGGATTTCTAGGTCCCTAGAGGGATTTCTATGTCCCAAGAGGGATTTCTATGTCCCTAGAGGGATAGATTTCTATGTCCCTAGAGGGATTTCTATGTCCCTAGAGGGATTTCTATGTCCCTAGAGGGATTTCTAGGTCCCTAGAGGGATTTCTACGTCCCTAGAGGGATTTCTATGTCCCAAGAGGGATTTCTATGTCCCTAGAGGGATAGATTTCTATGTCTCTAGAGGGATTTCTAGGTCCCTAGAGGGATTTCTAGGTCCCTAGAGGGATTTCTATGTCCCTAGAGGGATAGATTTCTATCCCAAATAAGCATTGTCGTATAACTAAGAAACACCAAACAACAAAATATCGACATTATCTTGTATTATTAACAAAGAACAACTGAGCAACAAACACAACAACGCTCGAACAGACTAGTAAACAAACAATGATGTCTGTCAAAAATGTAAGGTTATCCAAGGTAACTGGTAGAAATGTAACTGTTATCTTGGGTTTTGAGAGGGATATCTGGAGTTTTAGGAGGGATAGATTTCTATGTCCCTAGAGGGATTTCTATGTCCCTAGAGGGATTTCTATGTCCCAAGAGGGATAGATTTCTATGTCCCTAGAGGGATTTCTACGTCCCTAGAGGGATTTCTATGTCCCAAGAGGGATTTCTATGTCCCTAGAGGGATTTCTATGTCCCTAGAGGGATAGATTTCTATGTCCCTAGAGGGATTTCTAGGTCCCTAGAGGGATTTCTAGGTCCCTAGAGGGATAGATTTCTATGTCCCTAGAGGGATTTCTATGTCCCTAGAGGGATTTCTATGTCCCAAGAGGGATTTCTATGTCCCTAGAGGGATAGATTTCTATGTCCCTAGAGGGATTTCTATGTCCCTAGAGGGATTTCTAGGTCCCTAGAGAGAGAGATTTCTATGTCCTTAGAGGGATTTCTATGTCGCTAGAGGGATTTCTAGGTCCCTAGAGGGATTTCTATGTCCCAGAGGGATTTCTAGGTCCCTAGAGGGATTTCTAGGTCCCTAGAGGGATTTCTATGTCCCTAGAGGGATAGATTTCTATGTCCCTAGAGGGATTTCTATGTCCCTAGAGGGATTTCTATGTCCCTAGAGGGATTTCTATGTCCCTAGAGGGATTTCTATGTCGCTAGAGGGATTTCTAGGTCGCTAGAGGGATTTCTATGTCCCAAGAGGGATTTCTATGTCCCTAGAGGGATTTCTATGTCCCTAGAGGGATTTCTATGTCGCTAGAGGGATTTCTAGGTCGCTAGAGGGATTTCTATGTCCCAAGAGGGATTTCTATGTCCCTAGAGGGATTTCTATGTCGCTAGAGGGATTTCTAGGTCGCTAGAGGGATTTCAATGTCCCTAGAGGGATTTCTAGGTCCCTAGAGGGATTTCTATGTCCCTAGAGGGATAGATTTCTATGTCCCAAGAGGGATTTCTATGTCCCTAGAGGGATAGATTTCTATGTCCCTAGAGGGATTTCAATGTCCCTAGAGGGAATTCTATGTCCCAAGAGGGATTTCTATGTCCCAAGAGGGATTTCTAGGTCCCTAGAGGGATTTCTATGTCCCTAGAAGGATAGATTTCTATGTCCCTAGAGGGATTTCTATGTCCCTAGAGGGATTTCTATGTCCCAAGAGGGATTTCTATGTCCCTAGAGGGATAGATTTCTATGTCCCTAGAGGGATTTCTATGTCCCTAGAGGGATTTCTATGTCCCTAGAGGGATTTCTATGTCCCTAGAGGGATTTCTAGGTCCCTAGAGGGATTTCTATGTCCCAAGAGGGATTTCTATGTCCCAAGAGGGATAGATTTCTATGTCCCTAGAGGGATTTCTATGTCCCTAGAGGGATTTCTATGTCCCTAGAGGGATAGATTTCTATGTCCCTAGAGGGATTTCTACGTCCCTAGAGGGATTTCTATGTCCCAAGAGGGATTTCTATGTCCCTAGAGGGATTTCTATGTCCCTAGAGGGATAGATTTCTATGTCCCTAGAGGGATTTCTAGGTCCCTAGAGGGATTTCTAGGTCCCTAGAGGGATAGATTTCTATGTCCCTAGAGGGATTTCTATGTCCCTAGAGGGATTTCTATGTCCCAAGAGGGATTTCTATGTCGCTAGAGGGATTTCTAGGTCCCTAGAGGGATTTCTATGTCCCAGAGGGATTTCTAGGTCCCTAGAGGGATTTCTATGTCCCAGAGGGATTTCTAGGTCCCTAGAGGGATTTCTAGGTCCCTAGAGGGATTTCTATGTCCCTAGAGGGATAGATTTCTATGTCCCTAGAGGGATTTCTATGTCCCTAGAGGGATTTATATGTCCCTAGAGGGATTTCTATGTCCCTAGAGGGATTTCCATGTCGCTAGAGGGATTTCTAGGTCGCTAGAGGGATTTCTATGTCCCAAGAGGGATTTCTATGTCCCTAGAGGGATAGATTTCTATGTCCCTAGAGGGATTTCTATGTCCCTAGAGGGATTTCTATGTCGCTAGAGGGATTTCTAGGTCGCTAGAGGGATTTCTATGTCCCAAGAGGGATTTCTATGTCCCTAGAGGGATTTCTATGTCGCTAGAGGGATTTCTAGGTCGCTAGAGGGATTTCAATGTCCCTAGAGGGATTTCTAGGTCCCTAGAGGGATTTCTATGTCCCTAGAGGGATAGATTTCTATGTCCCTAGAGGGATTTCTATGTCCCTAGAGGGATTTCTAGGTCCCTAGAGGGATAGATTTCTATGTCCCTAGAGGGATTTCTATGTCCCTAGAGGGATTTCAATGTCCCTAGAGGGATTTCTAGGTCCCTAGAGGGATTTCTATGTCCCTAGAGGGATAGATTTCTATGTCCCTAGAGGGATTTCTATGTCCCTAGAGGGATTTCTATGTCCCAAGAGGGATTTCTATGTCCCAAGAGGGATTTCTATGTCCCTAGAGGGATTTCTATGTCCCTAGAGGGATAGATTTCTATGTCCCTAGAGGGATTTCAATGTCCCAAGAGGGATTTCTATGTCCCTAGAGGGATTTCTATGTCCCTAGAGGGATAGATTTCTATGTCCCTAGAGGGATTTCTATGTCCCAAGAGGGATTTCTATGTCCCTAGAGGGATAGATTTCTATGTCCCTAGAGGGATTTCAATGTCCCTAGAGGGATTTCTATGTCCCTAGAGGGATTTCTATGTCCCAAGAGGGATTTCTATGTCCCTAGAGGGATTTCTATGTCCCTAGAGGGATTTCTATGTCCCTAGAGGGATTTCTATGTCCCTAGAGGGATAGATTTCTATGTCCCTAGAGGGATTTCTATGTCCCAAGAGGGATTTCTATGTCCCAAGAGGGATTTCTATGTCCCTAGAGGGATAGATTTCTATGTCCCTAGAGGGATTTCAATGTCCCTAGAGGGATTTCTATGTCCCTAGAGGGATTTCTAGGTCCCTAGAGGGATTTCTATGTCCCTAGAGGGATAGATTTCTATGTCCCTAGAGGGATTTCAATGTCCCTAGAGGGATTTCTATGTCCCAAGAGGGATTTCTATGTCCCAAGAGGGATTTCTATGTCCCTAGAGGGATTTCTATGTCGCTAGAGGGATTTCTAGGTCGCTAGAGGGATTTCAATGTCCCTAGAGGGATTTCTAGGTCCCTAGAGGGATTTCTATGTCCCTAGAGGGATAGATTTCTATGTCCCAAGAGGGATTTCTATGTCCCTAGAGGGATAGATTTCTATGTCCCTAGAGGGATTTCAATGTCCCTAGAGGGAATTCTATGTCCCAAGAGGGATTTCTATGTCCCAAGAGGGATTTCTAGGTCCCTAGAGGGATTTCTATGTCCCTAGAAGGATAGATTTCTATGTCCCTAGAGGGATTTCTATGTCCCTAGAGGGATTTCTATGTCCCAAGAGGGATTTCTATGTCCCTAGAGGGATAGATTTCTATGTCCCTAGAGGGATTTCTATGTCCCTAGAGGGATTTCTATGTCCCTAGAGGGATTTCTATGTCCCTAGAGGGATTTCTAGGTCCCTAGAGGGATTTCTATGTCCCAAGAGGGATTTCTATGTCCCAAGAGGGATAGATTTCTATGTCCCTAGAGGGATTTCTATGTCCCTAGAGGGATTTCTATGTCCCTAGAGGGATAGATTTCTATGTCCCTAGAGGGATTTCTACGTCCCTAGAGGGATTTCTATGTCCCAAGAGGGATTTCTATGTCCCTAGAGGGATTTCTATGTCCCTAGAGGGATAGATTTCTATGTCCCTAGAGGGATTTCTAGGTCCCTAGAGGGATTTCTAGGTCCCTAGAGGGATAGATTTCTATGTCCCTAGAGGGATTTCTATGTCCCTAGAGGGATTTCTATGTCCCAAGAGGGATTTCTATGTCCCTAGAGGGATAGATTTCTATGTCCCTAGAGGGATTTCTATGTCCCTAGAGGGATTTCTAGGTCCCTAGAGAGAGAGATTTCTATGTCCTTAGAGGGATTTCTATGTCGCTAGAGGGATTTTTAGGTCCCTAGAGGGATTTCTATGTCCCAGAGGGATTTCTAGGTCCCTAGAGGGATTTCTAGGTCCCTAGAGGGATTTCTATGTCCCTAGAGGGATAGATTTCTATGTCCCTAGAGGGATTTCTATGTCCCTAGAGGGATTTCTATGTCCCTAGAGGGATTTCTATGTCCCTAGAGGGATTTCCATGTCGCTAGAGGGATTTCTAGGTCGCTAGAGGGATTTCTATGTCCCAAGAGGGATTTCTATGTCCCTAGAGGGATAGATTTCTATGTCCCTAGAGGGATTTCTATGTCCCTAGAGGGATTTCTATGTCGCTAGAGGGATTTCTAGGTCGCTAGAGGGATTTCTATGTCCCAAGAGGGATTTCTATGTCCCTAGAGGGATTTCTATGTCGCTAGAGGGATTTCTAGGTCGCTAGAGGGATTTCAATGTCCCTAGAGGGATTTCTAGGTCCCTAGAGGGATTTCTATGTCCCTAGAGGGATAGATTTCTATGTCCCTAGAGGGATTTCTATGTCCCTAGAGGGATTTCTAGGTCCCTAGAGGGATAGATTTCTATGTCCCTAGAGGGATTTCTATGTCCCTAGAGGGATTTCAATGTCCCTAGAGGGATTTCTAGGTCCCTAGAGGGATTTCTATGTCCCTAGAGGGATAGATTTCTATGTCCCTAGAGGGATTTCTATGTCCCTAGAGGGATTTCTATGTCCCAAGAGGGATTTCTATGTCCCAAGAGGGATTTCTATGTCCCTAGAGGGATTTCTATGTCCCTAGAGGGATAGATTTCTATGTCCCTAGAGGGATTTCAATGTCCCAAGAGGGATTTCTATGTCCCTAGAGGGATTTCTATGTCCCTAGAGGGATAGATTTCTATGTCCCTAGAGGGATTTCTATGTCCCAAGAGGGATTTCTATGTCCCTAGAGGGATAGATTTCTATGTCCCTAGAGGGATTTCAATGTCCCTAGAGGGATTTCTATGTCCCTAGAGGGATTTCTATGTCCCAAGAGGGATTTCTATGTCCCTAGAGGGATTTCTATGTCCCTAGAGGGATTTCTATGTCCCTAGAGGGATTTCTATGTCCCTAGAGGGATAGATTTCTATGTCCCTAGAGGGATTTCTATGTCCCAAGAGGGATTTCTATGTCCCAAGAGGGATTTCTATGTCCCTAGAGGGATAGATTTCTATGTCCCTAGAGGGATTTCAATGTCCCTAGAGGGATTTCTATGTCCCTAGAGGGATTTCTAGGTCCCTAGAGGGATTTCTATGTCCCTAGAGGGATAGATTTCTATGTCCCTAGAGGGATTTCAATGTCCCTAGAGGGATTTCTATGTCCCAAGAGGGATTTCTATGTCCCAAGAGGGATTTCTATGTCCCTAGAGGGATTTCTATGTCCCTAGAGGGATAGATTTCTATGTCCCTAGAGGGATTTCTATGTCCCTAGAGGGATTTCTATGTCCCAATAGGGATTTCTATGTCCCAAGAGGGATTTCTATGTCCCTAGAGGGATAGATTTCTATGTCCCTAGAGGGATTTCAATGTCCCTAGAGGGATTTCTATGTCCCAAGAGGGATTTCTATGTCCCTAGAGGGATTTCTATGTCCCTAGAGGGATAGATTTCTATGTCCCTAGAGGGATTTCTAGGTCCCTAGAGGGATTTCTAGGTCCCTAGAGGGATTTCTATGTCCCTAGAGGGATAGATTTCTATGTCCCTAGAGGGATTTCTATGTCCCAAGAGGGATTTCTATGTCCCAAGAGGGATTTCTATGTCCCTAGAGGGATTTCTATGTCCCAAGAGGGATTTCTATGTCCCAAGAGGGATTTCTATGTCCCTAGAGGGATTTCTATGTCCCTAGAGGGATAGATTTCTATGTCCCTAGAGGGATTTCTATGTCCCTAGAGGGATTTCTATGTCCCAATAGGGATTTCTATGTCCCAAGAGGGATTTCTATGTCCCTAGAGGGATAGATTTCTATGTCCCTAGAGGGATTTCAATGTCCCTAGAGGGATTTCTATGTCCCAAGAGGGATTTCTATGTCCCTAGAGGGATTTCTATGTCCCTAGAGGGATAGATTTCTATGTCCCTAGAGGGATTTCTAGGTCCCTAGAGGGATTTCTAGGTCCCTAGAGGGATTTCTATGTCCCTAGAGGGATAGATTTCTATGTCCCTAGAGGGATTTCTATGTCCCTAGAGGGATTTCTATGTCCCTAGAGGGATTTCTATGTCGCTAGAGGGATTTCTAGGTCGCTAGAGGGATTTCTATGTCCCAAGAGGGATTTCTATGTCCCTAGAGGGATAGATTTCTATGTCCCAAGAGGGATTTCTATGTCCCTAGAGGGATTTCTATGTCGCTAGAGGGATTTCTAGGTCGCTAGAGGGATTTCTATGTCCCTAGAGGGATTTCTAGGTCCCTAGAGGGATAGATTTCTATGTCCCTAGAGGGATTTCTATGTCCCAAGAGGGATTTCTATGTCCCAAGAGGGATTTCTATGTCCCTAGAGGGATAGATTTCTATGTCCCTAGAGGGATTTCAATGTCCCTAGAGGGAATTCTATGTCCCAAGAGGGATTTCTATGTCCCAAGAGGGATTTCTAGGTCCCTAGAGGGATTTCTATGTCCCTAGAAGGATAGATTTCTATGTCCCTAGAGGGATTTCTATGTCCCTAGAGGGATTTCTATGTCCCAAGAGGGATTTCTATGTCCCTAGAGGGATAGATTTCTATGTCCCTAGAGGGATTTCTATGTCCCTAGAGGGATTTCTATGTCCCAAGAGGGATTTCTATGTCCCTAGAGGGATTTCTATGTCCCTAGAGGGATAGATTTCTATGTCCCTAGAGGGATTTCTATGTCCCAGGAGGGATAGATTTCTATGTCCCTAGAGGGATTTCTATGTCCCTAGAGGGATTTCTATGTCCCAAGAGGGATTTCTATGTCCCTAGAGGGATTTCTATGTCCCTAGAGGGATAGATTTCTATGTCCCTAGAGGGATTTCTATGTCCCAAGAGGGATTTCTATGTCCCAAGAGGGATTTCTATGTCCCTAGAGGGATAGATTTCTATGTCCCTAGAGGGATTTCTATGTCCCAAGAGGGATTTCTATGTCCCAAGAGGGATTTCTATGTCCCTAGAGGGATAGATTTCTATGTCCCTAGAGGGATTTCAATGTCCCTAGAGGGATTTCTATGTCCCAAGAGGGATTTCTATGTCCCAAGAGGGATTTCTATGTCCCTAGAGGGATAGATTTCTATGTCCCTAGAGGGATTTCAATGTCCCTAGAGGGATTTCTATGTCCCAAGAGGGATTTCTATGTCCCAAGAGGGATTTCTATGTCCCTAGAGGGATTTCTATGTCCCTAGAGGGATAGATTTCTATGTCCCTAGAGGGATTTCTATGTCCCTAGAGGGATTTCTATGTCCCAAGAGGGATTTCTATGTCCCAAGAGGGATTTCTATGTCCCTAGAGGGATTTCTATGTCCCTAGAGGGATAGATTTCTATGTCCCTAGAGGGATTTCTATGTCCCTAGAGGGATAGATTTCTATGTCCCTAGAGGGATTTCAATGTCCCTAGAGGGATTTCTATGTCCCAAGAGGGATTTCTATGTCCCAAGAGGGATTTCTATGTCCCTAGAGGGATTTCTATGTCCCTAGAGGGATAGATTTCTATGTCCCTAGAGGGATTTCTATGTCCCTAGAGGGATTTCTATGTCCCAAGAGGGATTTCTATGTCCCAAGAGGGATTTCTATGTCCCTAGAGGGATAGATTTCTATGTCCCTAGAGGGATTTCAATGTCCCTAGAGGGATTTCTATGTCCCAAGAGGGATTTCTATGTCCCAAGAGGGATTTCTATGTCCCTAGAGGGATTTCTAGGTCCCTAGAGGGATAGATTTCTATGTCCCTAGAGGGATTTCTATGTCCCAAGAGGGATTTCTATGTCCCAAGAGGGATTTCTATGTCCCTAGAGGGATAGATTTCTATGTCCCTAGAGGGATTTCAATGTCCCTAGAGGGATTTCTATGTCCCAAGAGGGATTTCTATGTCCCAAGAGGGATTTCTAGGTCCCTAGAGGGATTTCTATGTCCCTAGAGGGATAGATTTCTATGTCCCTAGAGGGATTTCTATGTCCCTAGAGGGATTTCTATGTCCCAAGAGGGATTTCTATGTCCCTAGAGGGATAGATTTCTATGTCCCTAGAGGGATTTCTATGTCCCTAGAGGGATTTCTATGTCCCAAGAGGGATTTCTATGTCCCTAGAGGGATTTCTATGTCGCTAGAGGGATTTCTAGGTCGCTAGAGGGATTTCTATGTCCCTAGAGGGATTTCTATGTCCCAAGAGGGATTTCTATGTCCCAAGAGGGATTTCTATGTCCCTAGAGGGATAGATTTCTATGTCCCTAGAGGGATTTCAATGTCCCTAGAGGGATTTCTATGTCCCAAGAGGGATTTCTATGTCCCAAGAGGGATTTCTATGTCCCTAGAGGGATTTCTATGTCCCTAGAGGGATAGATTTCTATGTCCCTAGAGGGATTTCTAGGTCCCTAGAGGGATTTCTATGTCCCTAGAGGGATAGATTTCTATGTCCCTAGAGGGATTTCTATGTCCCTAGAGGGATTTCTATGTCCCAAGAGGGATTTCTATGTCCCTAGAGGGATAGATTTCTATGTCCCTAGAGGGATTTCTATGTCCCTAGAGGGATTTCTAGGTCCCTAGAGAGAGAGATTTCTATGTCCTTAGAGGGATTTCTATGTCGCTAGAGGGATTTCTATGTCCCTAGAGGGATTTCTATGTCCCTAGAGGGATAGATTTCTATGTCCCTAGAGGGATTTCTATGTCCCTAGAGGGATTTCTATGTCCCAAGAGGGATTTCTATGTCCCAAGAGGGATTTCTATGTCCCTAGAGGGATTTCTATGTCCCTAGAGGGATAGATTTCTATGTCCCTAGAGGGATTTCTATGTCCCAAGAGGGATTTCTATGTCCCTAGAGGGATTTCTATGTCCCAAGAGGGATTTCTATGTCCCAAGAGGGATTTCTATGTCCCTAGAGGGATAGATTTCTATGTCCCTAGAGGGATTTCAATGTCCCTAGAGGGATTTCTATGTCCCAAGAGGGATTTCTATGTCCCAAGAGGGATTTCTATGTCCCTAGAGGGATTTCTATGTCCCTAGAGGGATAGATTTCTATGTCCCTAGAGGGATTTCTATGTCCCTAGAGGGATTTCTATGTCCCAAGAGGGATTTCTATGTCCCAAGAGGGATTTCTATGTCCCTAGAGGGATTTCTATGTCCCTAGAGGGATAGATTTCTATGTCCCTAGAGGGATTTCTATGTCCCTAGAGGGATAGATTTCTATGTCCCTAGAGGGATTTCAATGTCCCTAGAGGGATTTCTATGTCCCAAGAGGGATTTCTATGTCCCAAGAGGGATTTCTATGTCCCTAGAGGGATTTCTATGTCCCTAGAGGGATAGATTTCTATGTCCCTAGAGGGATTTCTATGTCCCTAGAGGGATTTCTATGTCCCAAGAGGGATTTCTATGTCCCAAGAGGGATTTCTATGTCCCTAGAGGGATAGATTTCTATGTCCCTAGAGGGATTTCAATGTCCCTAGAGGGATTTCTATGTCCCAAGAGGGATTTCTATGTCCCAAGAGGGATTTCTATGTCCCTAGAGGGATTTCTAGGTCCCTAGAGGGATAGATTTCTATGTCCCTAGAGGGATTTCTATGTCCCAAGAGGGATTTCTATGTCCCAAGAGGGATTTCTATGTCCCTAGAGGGATAGATTTCTATGTCCCTAGAGGGATTTCAATGTCCCTAGAGGGATTTCTATGTCCCAAGAGGGATTTCTATGTCCCAAGAGGGATTTCTAGGTCCCTAGAGGGATTTCTATGTCCCTAGAGGGATAGATTTCTATGTCCCTAGAGGGATTTCTATGTCCCTAGAGGGATTTCTATGTCCCAAGAGGGATTTCTATGTCCCTAGAGGGATAGATTTCTATGTCCCTAGAGGGATTTCTATGTCCCTAGAGGGATTTCTATGTCCCAAGAGGGATTTCTATGTCCCTAGAGGGATTTCTATGTCGCTAGAGGGATTTCTAGGTCGCTAGAGGGATTTCTATGTCCCTAGAGGGATTTCTATGTCCCAAGAGGGATTTCTATGTCCCAAGAGGGATTTCTATGTCCCTAGAGGGATAGATTTCTATGTCCCTAGAGGGATTTCAATGTCCCTAGAGGGATTTCTATGTCCCAAGAGGGATTTCTATGTCCCTAGAGGGATTTCTATGTCCCTAGAGGGATAGATTTCTATGTCCCTAGAGGGATTTCTATGTCCCTAGAGGGATTTCTATGTCCCAAGAGGGATTTCTATGTCCCTAGAGGGATAGATTTCTATGTCCCTAGAGGGATTTCTATGTCCCTAGAGGGATTTCTAGGTCCCTAGAGAGAGAGATTTCTATGTCCTTAGAGGGATTTCTATGTCGCTAGAGGGATTTCTATGTCCCTAGAGGGATTTCTATGTCCCTAGAGGGATAGATTTCTATGTCCCTAGAGGGATTTCTATGTCCCTAGAGGGATTTCTATGTCCCAAGAGGGATTTCTATGTCCCAAGAGGGATTTCTATGTCCCTAGAGGGATTTCTATGTCCCTAGAGGGATAGATTTCTATGTCCCTAGAGGGATTTCTATGTCCCAAGAGGGATTTCTATGTCCCAAGAGGGATTTCTATGTCCCTAGAGGGATAGATTTCTATGTCCCTAGAGGGATTTCAATGTCCCTAGAGGGATTTCTATGTCCCAAGAGGGATTTCTATGTCCCAAGAGGGATTTCTATGTCCCTAGAGGGATTTCTATGTCCCTAGAGGGATAGATTTCTATGTCCCTAGAGGGATTTCTATGTCCCTAGAGGGATTTCTATGTCCCAAGAGGGATTTCTATGTCCCAAGAGGGATTTCTATGTCCCTAGAGGGATAGATTTCTATGTCCCTAGAGGGATTTCAATGTCCCTAGAGGGATTTCTATGTCCCAAGAGGGATTTCTATGTCCCAAGAGGGATTTCTATGTCCCTAGAGGGATTTCTAGGTCCCTAGAGGGATAGATTTCTATGTCCCTAGAGGGATTTCTAGGTCCCTAGAGGGATTTCTATGTCCCTAGAGGGATAGATTTCTATGTCCCTAGAGGGATTTCTATGTCCCTAGAGGGATTTCTATGTCCCAAGAGGGATTTCTATGTCCCTAGAGGGATAGATTTCTATGTCCCTAGAGGGATTTCTATGTCCCTAGAGGGATTTCTATGTCCCAAGAGGGATTTCTATGTCCCTAGAGGGATTTCTATGTCGCTAGAGGGATTTCTAGGTCGCTAGAGGGATTTCTATGTCCCTAGAGGGATTTCTATGTCCCTAGAGGGATTTCTATGTCCCAAGAGGGATTTCTATGTCCCTAGAGGGATAGATTTCTATGTCCCTAGAGGGATTTCAATGTCCCTAGAGGGATTTCTATGTCCCAAGAGGGATTTCTATGTCCCAAGAGGGATTTCTATGTCCCTAGAGGGATTTCTATGTCCCTAGAGGGATAGATTTCTATGTCCCTAGAGGGATTTCTAGGTCCCTAGAGGGATTTCTAGGTCCCTAGAGGGATTTCTATGTCCCTAGAGGGATAGATTTCTATGTCCCTAGAGGGATTTCTATGTCCCTAGAGGGATTTCTATGTCCCAAGAGGGATTTCTATGTCCCTAGAGGGATAGATTTCTATGTCCCTAGAGGGATTTCTATGTCCCTAGAGGGATTTCTAGGTCCCTAGAGAGAGAGATTTCTATGTCCTTAGAGGGATTTCTATGTCGCTAGAGGGATTTCTATGTCCCTAGAGGGATAGATTTCTATGTCCTATTTAAAATTTCGAAAATTGTGAAAACCTAGAGAATTGCGAAAATGGACGATTAAGGAAATACAGAAAACTGCGAAAATGTGGTAAATTTCGAAAATATCAACAATTGCGAAAATGTATGGTTGAGGAAATTTAGATGATTGTGGAAATATCGAAAATTTCGAAAATATGGAAAAACGGCGAAAATATCAACAATTGCGAAAATGGAAGATTGATTGATGAACTGCAACAAACAAACTACAACAAACTACAACGAACTGCAACAAACAAACTACAACAAACTACAACAAACTGCAACAAACAAACTACAACAAACAAACTTCAACAAACTGCAACAAACAAACTACAACAAACTGCAACAAACAAACTACAACAAACTACAACAAACTGCAACAAACAAACTACAACAAACTACAACAAACTGCAACAAACAAACTACAACAAACTACAACAAACTGCAACAAACAAACTACAACAAACTACAACAAACTGCAACAAACAAACTACAACAAACTACAACAAACTGCAACAAACAAACTACAACAAACTACAACAAACTGCAACAAACAAACTACAACAAACTACAACAAACTACAACAAACTGCAACAACAAACTACAACAAACTACAACAAACTGCAACAAACTTCGAAATTCAAAAACTGCGAAAATTGTGAAAACAGAGAATTGCGATAATGGACGATTGAGCAAATATGAAAAATGTAAAAATTTGCAAACACTTCAAAACTACAAAGATGTGGAAAATATTTAAAATTTCGAAAATTGTGAAAACCTAGAGAATTGCGAAAATGGACGATTAAGGAAATACAGAAAACTGCGAAAATGTGGTAAATTTCGAAAATATCAATGATTGCGAAAATGTATGGTTGAGGAAATTTAGATGATTGTGGAAATATCGAAAATTTCGAAAATATGGAAAATTGCGAAAATGGACGATTGAGCAAATATGAAAATTTCAAAAACTGCGAAAATATAGAAAACTGCGAAAATGTGAAAAATTGCGAAAAATAAAAAATTCAAAAAAGGTCAACATTTGCGAAAATATACTATTGATAAAATATGAAAAATATAGAAAATTCTGAAACAGTTGAATGCGAAAATTGCGAAAATGTCGAAAATTGCGAAAATGGACGATCAAGAATTACGAAAAATAAAGAAATTTTCAGAAATGTGGCAAATTGCGAAAATATTGAAAATATCAACATTCGCGAAAATTTACTATTGATAAAATTTGAAAAATATAGAAAATTCTGAAACAGTTAAATGCGAAAATATTGAAAATTGCGAAAATGGACGATTGAGCAAATATGAAAAATGTAAAAATTTGCAAACACTTCAAAACTACAAAGATGTGGAAAATATTTAAAATTTCGAAAATTGTGAAAACCTAGAGAATTGCGAAAATGGACGATTAAGGAAATACAGAAAACTGCGAAAATGTGGTAAATTTCGAAAATATCAACAATTGCGAAAATGTATGGTTGAGGAAATTTAGATGATTGTGGAAATATCGAAAATTTCGAAAATATGGAAAAACGGCGAAAATATCAACAATTGCGAAAATGGAAGATTGATTGATGAACTGCAACAAACAAACTACAACAAACTGCAACAAACAAACTACAACAAACAAACTACAACAAACTACAACAAACTGCAACAAACAAACTACAACAAACTACAATAAACTGCAACAAACAAACTGCAACAAACAAACTACAACAAACTACAACAAACTGATACAAAAAACTACAACAAACTGCAACAAACAAACTACAACAAACTGCAACAAACAAACTACAACAAACTACAAAAAACTGCCATCTGTTAATAATCAAATAACTAATATAACTTCTAAGGTTCATACAAGAAACCGCTCGACGTTTCAGGCTACTTCAACACTTAACTACAACAAACTACAACAAACTGAACAAACAAACTACAACAAACTGCAACAAACAAACTACAACAAACTGCAACAAACAAACTACAACAAACTGCAACTAACTAAACAAACTACAACAAACAGCAACAACAAACTACAACAAACTACAACAAACTGCAACAACAAACTACAACAAACTGCAACAACAAACTAAAACAAACTGCCATCTGTTAATAATCAAATAACTAATATAACTTCTAAGGTTCATACAAGAAACCGCTCGACGTTTCAGGCTACTTCAACACTTAACTACAACAAACTACAACAAACAAACTACAACAAACTGAACAAACAAACTACAACAAACTGCAACAAACAAACTACAACAAACTACAACAAACTGCAACATACAAACTACAACAAACTACAACAAACTACAACAAACTGCATCAACAAACTACAACAAACTGCAACAAACAAACTACAACAAACTACAACAAACTACAACAAACTGCAACAAACAAACTACAACAAACTACAACAAACTGCAATAACAAACTACAACAAACTACAACAAACTGCAACAAACAAACTACAACAAACTGCAACAACAAACTACAACAATTTGCCATCTGTTAATAATCAAATAACTAATATATCTTCTAAGGTTCATACAAGAAACTGCTCGACGTTTCAGGCTACTTCAACACTTAACTACAACAAACTATAACAAACTACAACAAACTGCAACAAACCAACTACAACAAACTACAACAAACTGCAACAACAAACTACAAAAAATTGCCATCTGTTAATAATCAAATAACTAATATAACTTCTAAGGTTCATACAAGAAACCGCTCGACGTTTCAGGCTACTTCAACACTTAACTACAACAAACTACAACAAACTGAACAAACAAACTACAACAAACTACAACAAACTGCAACAAACAAACTACAACAAACTGCAACAAACAAACTACAACAAACTGCAACAAACAAACTACAACAAACTGCAACAAACAAACTACAACAAACTGCAACAAACAAACTACAACAAACTGCAACAACAAACTACAACAAACTGCAACAACAAACTACAACTAACTACAACAAACTGCAACAAACAAACTACAACAAACTTCAACAAACTACAACAAACTGCAACAAACAAACTACAACAAACTGCAACAAACAAACTACAACAAACTGCAACAACAAACTACAACGAAAATTTTCCACATCTTTGTAGTTTTGAAGTGTTTGCAAATTTTTACATTTTTCATATTTGCTCAATCGTCCATTTTCGCAATTTTCAATATTTTCGCATTTAACTGTTTCAGAATTTTCTATATTTTTCATATTTTATCAATAGTAAATTTTCGCGAATGTTGATATTTTCAATATTTTCGCAATTTGCCACATTTTTGAAAATTTCTTTATTTTTCGCAATTCTCGATCGTCCATTTTCGCAATTTTCGACATTTTCGCAATTTTCGCATTCAACTGTTTCAGAATTTTCTATATTTTTCATATTTTATTAATAGTATATTTTCGCAAATGTTGACCTTTTTTGAATTTTTTATTTTTCGCAATTTTTCACATTTTCGCAGTTTTCTATATTTTCGCAGTTTTTGAAATTTTCATATTTGCTCAATCGTCCATTTTCGCAATTTTCCATATTTTTGAAATTTTCGATATTTCCACAATCATCTAAATTTCCTCAACCATACATTTTCGCAATCATTGATATTTTCGAAATTTACCACATTTTCGCAGTTTTCTGTATTTCCTTAATCGTCCATTTTCGCAATTCTCTGTTTTCACAATTTTCGCAGTTTTTGAATTTCGTAGTTTGTTGTAGTTTGTTTGTTGCAGTTTGTTGTAGTTTGTTGTAGTTTGTTTGTTGCAGTTTGTTGTAGTTTGTTTGTTGCAGTTTGTTGTAGTTAGTTGTAGTTTGTTGTTGCAGTTTGTTGTAGTTTGTTGTAGTTTGTTTGTTGCAGTTTGTTGTAGTTTTTTGTAGTTTGTTGTTGCAGTTTGTTGTAGTTGGTTTGTTGCAGTTTGTTGTAGTTTGTTATAGTTTGTTGTAGTTAAGTGTTGAAGTAGCCTGAAACGTCGAGCAGTTTCTTGTATGAACCTTAGAAGATATATTATTTATTTGATTATTAACAGATGGCAGTTTGTTGCAGTTTGTTGTTGCAGTTTGTTGTAGTTTGTTGTTGCAGTTTGTTGTAGTTTGTTTGTTGCAGTTTGTTGTAGTTTGTTTGTTGCAGTTTGTTGTAGTTTGTTGTTGCAGTTTGTTGTAGTTTGTTTGTTGCAGTTTGTTGTAGTTTGTTTGTTGCAGTTTGTTGTAGTTTGTTGCAGTTTGTTGTAGTTAGTTGTAGTTTGTTGTTGCAGTTTGTTGTAGTTTGTTGTAGTTTGTTGTTGCAGTTTGTTGTAGTTTGTTGTAGTTTGTTGTTGCAGTTTGTTGTAGTTTGTTTGTTGCAGTTTGTTGTAGTTTGTTTGTTGCAGTTTGTTGTAGTTTGTTTGTTGCAGTTTGTTGTAGTTTGTTTGTTGCAGTTTGTTGTAGTTTGTTTGTTGCAGTTTGTTGTAGTTTGTTGTAGTTTGTTGTAGTTTGTTGTAGTTTGTTGTAGTTAAGTGTTGAAGTAGCCTGAAACGTCGAGCGGTTTCTTGTATGAACCTTAGATGTTATATTAGTTATTTGATTATTAACAGATGGCAGTTTTTTGTAGTTTGTTGTAGTTGGTTTGTTTCAGTTTGTTGTAGTTTGTTATAGTTTGTTGTAGTTAAGTGTTGAAGTAGCCTGAAATGTCGAGCAGTTTCTTGTATGAACCTTAGAAGATATATTAGTTATTTGATTATTAACAGATGGCAAATTGTTGTAGTTTGTTGTTGCATTTTGTTTGTTGCAGTTTGTTGTAGTTTGTTTGTTGCAGTTTGTTGTAGTTTGTTGTTGCAGTTTGTTGTAGTTTGTTGTAGTTTGTTTGTTGCAGTTTGTTGTAGTTTGTTTGTTGCAGTTTGTTGTAGTTTGTTGTAGTTTGTTGTTGCAGTTTGTTGTAGTTTGTTTGTTGCAGTTTGTTGTAGTTTGTTGTAGTTTGTTTGTTGCAGTTTGTTGTAGTTTGTTGTAGTTTGTTTGTTGCAGTTTGTTGTAGTTTGTTGTAGTTTGTTTGTTGCAGTTTGTTGTAGTTTGTTGTAGTTTGTTGTTGCAGTTTGTTGTAGTTTGTTTGTTGCAGTTTGTTGTAGTTTGTTGTAGTTTGTTGTAGTTTGTTGTAGTTTGTTTGTTGCAGTTTTTTGTAGTTAGTTGTAGTTTGTTGTTGCAGTTTGTTGTAGTTTGTTTGTTGCAGTTTGTTGTAGTTTTTTGTAGTTTGTTGTTGCAGTTTGTTGTAGTTGGTTTGTTGCAGTTTGTTGTAGTTTGTTATAGTTTGTTGTAGTTAAGTGTTGAAGTAGCCTGAAACGTCGAGCAGTTTCTTGTATGAACCTTAGAAGATATATTAGTTATTTGATTATTAACAGATGGCAGTTTGTTGCAGTTTGTTGTTGCTGTTAAGGCCAAATGAAGTAGTAAGTTTATAAAGTATTGACAGTTTTAATCAGAAACAATTAAATCATTTTTTCTTAAAAGAAAGAACATTATCTTTTCTTATTTTTCACATTTTTATTTAATATAATAATTTAAACGTTTAATTTCATAATTGTTTAGAATAATTTAATTTAAAAGGTAATTTTATTTGGTTTAGATATAAGTGTAATATTTGTAATAAGTGTGAAAACATATGTTATAAAAGTGAAGAGAGAAAAACAAAAGAGAGTCGATCGGCTTTTGTTCGCTCCGGCTAGACCGAGCCAGTCAGTGTTGCCACGAGCCTCTTGATGTGCACATCGTATGCTCTGTAGGAGCCCAAAATTGTTTTGTGTGAATTTGAAGAAGATACTAATTTGCTGCCCACCTGCAGGTGTAATTAGTTTAAACTTCGTCATAGATTCGACCAATTTGAATTGACCCAGTCGATCATCTCAACCTCTATTGTTTTTATAAAAAGGTTTTTATAAAAAGCTTCTAACCCTAGATATCCCTCTCAAAACCCTGTAACACGCTCTAGAATCCCTACAACTCCCTCTACGGACCTAGAAATCCCTCTAGGGACCTAGAAATCCCTCTAGGGACCAAGAAATCCCTCTAGGGACCTAGAAATCCCTCTAGGGACCTAGAAATCCCTCTAGGGACCAAGAAATCCCTCTAGGGACCTAGAAATCTCTCTAGGGGCCAAGAAATCCCTCTAGGGACCTAGAAATCCCTCTAGGGACCTAGAAATCCCTCTAGGGACCTAGAAATCCCTCTAGGGACCTAGAAATCCCTCTAGGGACCTAGAAATCCCTCCTAAAACTCCAGATATCCCTCTCAAAACCCAAGATAACGCTTTAGAAACCCTTGAAATCACTCTAAAAACCCATGATATCCCTCTCAAAACCCTGTAACACGCTCTAGAAATCTCTCTAGGGGCCAAGAAATCCCTCTAGGGACCTAGAAATCCCTCTAGGGACCAAGAAATCCCTCTAGGGACCTAGAAATCCCTCTAGGGACCTAGCAATCCCTCTAGGGACCTAGAAACCCCTCTAGGGACCTAGAAATCCCTCTAGGGACCTAGAAATCCCTCTAGGGACCTAGAAATCCCTCTAGGGACCTAGAAATCCCTCTAGGGACCTAGAAATCCCTCTAGGGACCTAGAAATCCCTCTAGGGACCTAGAAATCCCTCTAGGGACCTAGAAATCCCTCCTAAAACTCCAGATATCCCTCTCAAAACCCAAGATAACGCTTTAGAAACCCTTGAAATCACTCTAAAAACCCATGATATCCCTCTCAAAACCCTGTAACACGCTCTAGAAATCTCTCTAGGGACATAGAAATCCCTCTAGGGACCTAGAAATCCCTCTAGGGACCAAGAAATCCCTCCTAAAACTCCAGATATCCCTCTCAAAACCCAAGATAACGCTTTAGAAACCCTTGAAATCACTCTAAAAACCCTAGATATCCCTCTCAAAACCCTGTAACACGCTCTAGAATCCCTACAACTCCCTCTACGGACCTAGAAATCCCTCTAGGGACCTAGAAATCCCTCTAGGGACCAAGAAATCCCTCTAGGGACCTAGAAATCCCTCTAGGGACCTAGAAATCCCTCTAGGGACCAAGAAATCTTTCTAGGGACCTAGAAATCTCTCTAGGGGCCAAGAAATCCCTCTAGGGACCTAGAAACCCCTCTAGGGACCTAGAAATCCCTCTAGGGACCTAGAAATCCCTCTAGGGACCTAGAAATCCCTATAGGAAGCTAGAAATCACTGAAAAAACCCTAGATATCCCTCTCAAAACTCCAGATATCCCTCTCAAAACCCAAGATAACGCTTTAGAAACCCTTGAAATCACTCTAAAAACCCATGATATCCCTCTCAAAACCCTGTAACACGCTCTAGAAATCTCTCTAGGGGCCAAGAAATCCCTCTAGGGACCTAGAAATCTCTATAGGAAGCTAGAAATCACTGAAAAACCCTAGATATCCCTCTCAAAACCCTGTAACACGCTCTAGAATCCCTACAACTCCCTCTACGGACCTAGAAATCCCTCTAGGGACCTAGAAATCCCTCTAGGGACCAAGAAATCCCTCTAGGGACCAAGAAATCCCTCCTAAAACTCCAGATATCCCTCTCAAAACCCAAGATAACGCTTTAGAAACCCTTGAAATCACTCTAAAAACCCATGATATCCCTCTCAAAACCCTGTAACACGCTCTAGAAATCTCTCTAGGGACCTAGAAATCCCTCTAGGGACCTAGAAATCCCTCTAGGGACCTAGAAATCCCTCTAGGGACCAAGAAATCCCTCTAGGGACCTAGAAATCCCTATAGGAAGCTAGAAATCACTGAAAAAACCCTAGATATCCCTCTCAAAACCCTGTAACACGCTCTAGAATCCCTACAACTCCCTCTACGGACCTAGAAATCCCTCTAGGGACCTAGAAATCCCTCTAGGGACCAAGAAATCCCTCTAGGGACCAAGAAATCCCTCTAGGGACCTAGAAATCCCTCTAGGGACCTAGAAATCCCTCTAGGGACCTAGAAATCCCTCTGGGGACCTAGAAATCCCTCTGGGGACCTAGAAATCCCTCTAGGGACCTAGAAATCCCTCTAGGGACCAAGAAATCCCTCTAGGGACCAAGAAATCCCTCCTAAAACTCCAGATATCCCTCTCAAAACCCAAGATAACGCTTTAGAAACCCTTGAAATCACTCTAAAAACCCATGATATCCCTCTCAAAACCCTGTAACACGCTCTAGAAATCTCTCTAGGGACATAGAAATCCCTCTAGGGACCTAGAAATCCCTGTAGGGACCAAGAAATCCCTCCTAAAACTCCAGATATCCCTCTCAAAACCCAAGATAACGCTTTAGAAACCCTTGAAATCACTCTAAAAACCCTAGATATCCCTCTCAAAACCCTGTAACACGCTCTAGAAATCTCTCTAGGGGCCAAGAAATCCCTCTAGGGACCTAGAAATCTCTATAGGAAGCTAGAAATCACTGAAAAAACCCTAGATATCCCTCTCAAAACCCTGTAACACGCTCTAGAATCCCTACAACTCCCTCTACGGACCTAGAAATCCCTCTAGGGACCTAGAAATCCCTCTAGGGACCAAGAAATCCCTCTAGGGACCTAGAAATCTGTATAGGAAGCTGGAAATCACTGAAAAAACCCTAGATATCCCTCTCAAAACCCTGTAACACGTTCTAGAAATCTCTCTAGGGACCAAGAAATCCCTCTAGGGACCTAGAAATCTGTATAGAAAGCTAGAAATCACTGAAAAAACCCTAGATATCCCTCTCAAAACCCAAGATAACGCTTTAGATACCCTTGAAATCACTCTAAAAACCCATGATATCCCTCTCAAAACCCTGTAACACGCTCTAGAAATCTCTCTAGGGGCCAAGAAATCCCTCTAGGGACCTAGAAATCTCTATAGGAAGCTAGAAATCACTGAAAAAACCCTAGATATCCCTCTCAAAACCCTGTAACACGCTCTAGAATCCCTACAACTCCCTCTACGGACCTAGAAATCCCTCTAGGGACCTAGAAATCCCTCTAGGGACCTAGAAATCCCTCTAGGGACCTAGAAATCCCTCTAGGGACCTAGAAATCTGTATAGGAAGCTAGAAATCACTGAAAAAACCCTAGATATCCCTCTCAAAACCCTGTAACACGCTCTAGAAATCTCTCTAGGGACCAAGAAATCCCTCTAGGGACCTAGAAATCTGTATAGAAAGCTAGAAATCACTGAAAAAACCCATGATATCCCTCTCAAAACCCTGTAACACGCTCTAGAAATCTCTCTAGGGGCCAAGAAATCCCTCTAGGGACCTAGAAATCTCTATAGGAAGCTAAAAATCACTGAAAAAACCCTAGATATCCCTCTCAAAACCCTGTAACACGCTCTAGAATCCCTACAACTCCCTCTACGGACCTAGAAATCCCTCTAGGGACCTAGAAATCCCTCTAGGGACCAAGAAATCCCTCTAGGGACCTAGAAATCCCTCTAGGGACCTAGAAATCCCTCTAGGGACCAAGAAATCCCTCTAGGGACCTAGAAATCTCTCTAGGGGCCAAGAAATCCCTCCTAAAACTCCAGATATCCCTCTCAAAACCCAAGATAACGCTTTAGAAACCCTTGAAATCACTCTAAAAACCCATGATATCCCTCTCAAAACCCTGTAACACGCTCTAGAAATCTCTCTAGGGACATAGAAATCCCTCTAGGGACCTAGAAATCCCTCTAGGGACCAAGAAATCCCTCCTAAAACTCCAGATATCCCTCTCAAAACCCAAGATAACGCTTTAGAAACCCTTGAAATCACTCTAAAAACCCTAGATATCCCTCTCAAAACCCTGTAACACGCTCTAGAATCCCTACAACTCCCTCTACGGACCTAGAAATCCCTCTAGGGACCTAGAAATCCCTCTAGGGACCAAGAAATCCCTCTAGGGACCTAGAAATCCCTCTAGGGACCAAGAAATCCCTCTAGGGACCTAGAAATCCCTCTAGGGACCAAGAAATCCCTCCTAAAACTCCAGATATCCCTCTCAAAACCCAAGATAACGCTTTAGAAACCCTTGAAATCACTCTAAAAACCCATGATATCCCTCTCAAAACCCTGTAACACGCTCTAGAAATCTCTCTAGGGACATAGAAATCCCTCTAGGGACCAAGAAATCCCTCCTAAAACTCCAGATATCCCTCTCAAAACCCAAGATAACGCTTTAGAAACCCTTGAAATCACTCTAAAAACCCTAGATATCCCTCTCAAAACCCTGTAACACGCTCTAGAATCCCTACAACTCCCTCTACGGACCTAGAAATCCCTCTAGGGACCTAGAAATCCCTCTAGGGACCAAGAAATCCCTCTAGGGACCTAGAAATCCCTCTAGGGACCTAGAAATCCCTCTAGGGACCAAGAAATCTTTCTAGGGACCTAGAAATCTCTCTAGGGGCCAAGAAATCCCTCTAGGGACCTAGAAATCCCTCTAGGGACCTAGAAATCCCTCTAGGGACCTAGAAATCCCTCTAGGGACCTAGAAATCCCTCCTAAAACTCCAGATATCCCTCTCAAAACCCAAGATAACGCTTTAGAAACCCTTGAAATCACTCTAAAAACCCATGATATCCCTCTCAAAACCCTGTAACACGCTCTAGAAATCTCTCTAGGGGCCAAGAAATCCCTCTAGGGACCTAGAAATCTCTATAGGAAGCTAGAAATCACTGAAAAAACCCTAGATATCCCTCTCAAAACCCTGTAACACGCTCTAGAATCCCTACAACTCCCTCTACGGACCTAGAAATCCCTCTAGGGACCTAGAAATCCCTCTAGGGACCAAGAAATCCCTCTAGGGACCAAGAAATCTCTCCTAAAACTCCAGATATCCCTCTCAAAACCCAAGATAACGCTTTAGAAACCCTTGAAATCACTCTAAAAACCCATGATATCCCTCTCAAAACCCTGTAACACGCTCTAGAAATCTCTCTAGGGACCTAGAAATCCCTCTAGGGACCTAGAAATCCCTCTAGGGACCTAGAAATCCCTCTAGGGACCAAGAAATCCCTCGAGGGACCTAGAAATCCCTATAGGAAGCTAGAAATCACTGAAAAAACCCTAGATATCCCTCTCAAAACCCTGTAACACGCTCTAGAATCCCTACAACTCCCTCTACGGACCTAGAAATCCCTCTAGGGACCTAGAAATCCCTCTAGGGACCTAGAAATCCCTCTACGGACCTAGAAATCCCTCTAGGGACCTAGAAATCTGTATAGGAAGCTAGAAATCACTGAAAAAACCCTAGATATCCCTCTCAAAACCCTGTAACACGCTCTAGAAATCTCTCTAGGGACCAAGAAATCCCTCTAGGGACCTAGAAATCTGTATAGAAAGCTAGAAATCACTGAAAAAACCCTAGATATCCCTCTCAAAACCCAAGATAACGCTTTAGATACCCTTGAAATCACTCTAAAAACCCATGATATCCCTCTCAAAACCCTGTAACACGCTCTAGAAATCTCTCTAGGGGCCAAGAAATCCCTCTAGGGACCTAGAAATCTCTATAGGAAGCTAGAAATCACTGAAAAAACCCTAGATATCCCTCTCAAAACCCTGTAACACGCTCTAGAATCCCTACAACTCCCTCTACGGACCTAGAAATCCCTCTAGGGACCTAGAAATCCCTCTAGGGACCTAGAAATCCCTCTAGGGACCTAGAAATCCCTCTAGGGACCTAGAAATCTGTATAGGAAGCTAGAAATCACTGAAAAAACCCTAGATATCCCTCTCAAAACCCTGTAACACGCTCTAGAAATCTCTCTAGGGACCAAGAAATCCCTCTAGGGACCTAGAAATCTGTATAGAAAGCTAGAAATCACTGAAAAAACCCATGATATCCCTCTCAAAACCCTGTAACACGCTCTAGAAATCTCTCTAGGGGCCAAGAAATCCCTCTAGGGACCTAGAAATCTCTATAGGAAGCTAAAAATCACTGAAAAAACCCTAGATATCCCTCTCAAAACCCTGTAACACGCTCTAGAATCCCTACAACTCCCTCTACGGACCTAGAAATCCCTCTAGGGACCTAGAAATCCCTCTAGGGACCAAGAAATCCCTCTAGGGACCTAGAAATCCCTCTAGGGACCTAGAAATCCCTCTAGGGACCAAGAAATCCCTCTAGGGACCTAGAAATCTCTCTAGGGGCCAAGAAATCCCTCTAGGGACCTAGAAATCCCTCTAGGGACCTAGAAATCCCTCTAGGGACCTAGAAATCCCTCTAGGGACCTAGAAATCCCTCTAGGGACCTAGAAATCCCTCTAGGGACCTAGAAATCCCTCCTAAAACTCCAGATATCCCTCTCAAAACCCAAGATAACGCTTTAGAAACCCTTGAAATCACTCTAAAAACCCATGATATCCCTCTCAAAACCCTGTAACACGCTCTAGAAATCTCTCTAGGGACATAGAAATCCCTCTAGGGACCTAGAAATCCCTCTAGGGACCAAGAAATCCCTCCTAAAACTCCAGATATCCCTCTCAAAACCCAAGATAACGCTTTAGAAACCCTTGAAATCACTCTAAAAACCCTAGATATCCCTCTCAAAACCCTGTAACACGCTCTAGAATCCCTACAACTCCCTCTACGGACCTAGAAATCCCTCTAGGGACCTAGAAATCCCTCTAGGGACCAAGAAATCCCTCTAGGGACCTAGAAATCCCTCTAGGGACCAAGAAATCCCTCTAGGGACCTAGAAATCCCTCTAGGGACCAAGAAATCCCTCCTAAAACTCCAGATATCCCTCTCAAAACCCAAGATAACGCTTTAGAAACCCTTGAAATCACTCTAAAAACCCATGATATCCCTCTCAAAACCCTGTAACACGCTCTAGAAATCTCTCTAGGGACATAGAAATCCCTCTAGGGACCAAGAAATCCCTCCTAAAACTCCAGATATCCCTCTCAAAACCCAAGATAACGCTTTAGAAACCCTTGAAATCACTCTAAAAACCCTAGATATCCCTCTCAAAACCCTGTAACACGCTCTAGAATCCCTACAACTCCCTCTAAGGACCTAGAAATCCCTCTAGGGACCTAGAAATCCCTCTAGGGACCAAGAAATCCCTCTAGGGACCTAGAAATCCCTCTAGGGACCTAGAAATCCCTCTAGGGACCAAGAAATCTTTCTAGGGACCTAGAAATCTCTCTAGGGGCCAAGAAATCCCTCTAGGGACCTAGAAATCCCTCTAGGGACCTAGAAATCCCTCTAGGGACCTAGAAATCCCTCTAGGGACCTAGAAATCCCTCCTAAAACTCCAGATATCCCTCTCAAAACCCAAGATAACGCTTTAGAAACCCTTGAAATCACTCTAAAAACCCATGATATCCCTCTCAAAACCCTGTAACACGCTCTAGAAATCTCTCTAGGGGCCAAGAAATCCCTCTAGGGACCTAGAAATCTCTATAGGAAGCTAGAAATCACTGAAAAAACCCTAGATATCCCTCTCAAAACCCTGTAACACGCTCTAGAATCCCTACAACTCCCTCTACGGACCTAGAAATCCCTCTAGGGACCTAGAAATCCCTCTAGGGACCAAGAAATCCCTCTAGGGACCAAGAAATCTCTCCTAAAACTCCAGATATCCCTCTCAAAACCCAAGATAACGCTTTAGAAACCCTTGAAATCACTCTAAAAACCCATGATATCCCTCTCAAAACCCTGTAACACGCTCTAGAAATCTCTCTAGGGACCTAGAAATCCCTCTAGGGACCTAGAAATCCCTCTAGGGACCTAGAAATCCCTCTAGGGACCAAGAAATCCCTCTAGGGACCTAGAAATCCCTATAGGAAGCTAGAAATCACTGAAAAAACCCTAGATATCCCTCTCAAAACCCTGTAGCACGCTCTAGAATCCCTACAACTCCCTCTACGGACCTAGAAATCCCTCTAGGGACCTAGAAATCCCTCTAGGGACCTAGAAATCCCTCTACGGACCTAGAAATCCCTCTAGGGACCTAGAAATCTGTATAGGAAGCTAGAAATCACTGAAAAAACCCTAGATATCCCTCTCAAAACCCTGTAACACGCTCTAGAATCCCTACAACTCCCTCTACGGACCTAGAAATCCCTCTAGGGACCTAGAAATCCCTCTAGGGACCAAGAAATCCCTCTAGGGACCAAGAAATCCCTCTAGGGACCTAGAAATCCCTCTAGGGACCTAGAAATCCCTCTAGGGACCTAGAAATCCCTCTGGGGACCTAGAAATCCCTCTGGGGACCTAGAAATCCCTCTAGGGACCTAGAAATCCCTCTAGGGACCAAGAAATCCCTCTAGGGACCAAGAAATCCCTCCTAAAACTCCAGATATCCCTCTCAAAACCCAAGATAACGCTTTAGAAACCCTTGAAATCACTCTAAAAACCCATGATATCCCTCTCAAAACCCTGTAACACGCTCTAGAAATCTCTCTAGGGACATAGAAATCCCTCTAGGGACCTAGAAATCCCTGTAGGGACCAAGAAATCCCTCCTAAAACTCCAGATATCCCTCTCAAAACCCAAGATAACGCTTTAGAAACCCTTGAAATCACTCTAAAAACCCATGATATCCCTCTCAAAACCCTGTAACACGCTCTAGAAATCTCTCTAGGGACATAGAAATCCCTCTAGGGACCTAGAAATCCCTCTAGGGACCAAGAAATCCCTCCTAAAACTCCAGATATCCCTCTCAAAACCCAAGATAACGCTTTAGAAACCCTTGAAATCACTCTAAAAACCCTAGATATCCCTCTCAAAACCCTGTAACACGCTCTAGAATCCCTACAACTCCCTCTACGGACCTAGAAATCCCTCTAGGGACCTAGAAATCCCTCTAGGGACCAAGAAATCCCTCTAGGGACCTAGAAATCCCTCTAGGGACCTAGAAATCCCTCTAGGGACCAAGAAATCTTTCTAGGGACCTAGAAATCTCTCTAGGGGCCAAGAAATCCCTCTAGGGACCTAGAAACCCCTCTAGGGACCTAGAAATCCCTCTAGGGACCTAGAAATCCCTCTAGGGACCTAGAAATCCCTATAGGAAGCTAGAAATCACTGAAAAAACCCTAGATATCCCTCTCAAAACTCCAGATATCCCTCTCAAAACCCAAGATAACGCTTTAGAAACCCTTGAAATCACTCTAAAAACCCATGATATCCCTCTCAAAACCCTGTAACACGCTCTAGAAATCTCTCTAGGGGCCAAGAAATCCCTCTAGGGACCTAGAAATCTCTATAGGAAGCTAGAAATCACTGAAAAACCCTAGATATCCCTCTCAAAACCCTGTAAAACGCTCTAGAATCCCTACAACTCCCTCTACGGACCTAGAAATCCCTCTAGGGACCTAGAAATCCCTCTAGGGACCAAGAAATCCCTCTAGGGACCAAGAAATCCCTCCTAAAACTCCAGATATCCCTCTCAAAACCCAAGATAACGCTTTAGAAACCCTTGAAATCACTCTAAAAACCCATGATATCCCTCTCAAAACCCTGTAACACGCTCTAGAAATCTCTCTAGGGACCTAGAAATCCCTCTAGGGACCTAGAAATCCCTCTAGGGACCTAGAAATCCCTCTAGGGACCAAGAAATCCCTCTAGGGACCTAGAAATCCCTATAGGAAGCTAGAAATCACTGAAAAAACCCTAGATATCCCTCTCAAAACCCTGTAGCACGCTCTAGAATCCCTACAACTCCCTCTACGGACCTAGAAATCCCTCTAGGGACCTAGAAATCCCTCTAGGGACCTAGAAATCCCTCTACGGACCGAGAAATCCCTCTAGGGACCTAGAAATCTGTATAGGAAGCTAGAAATCACTGAAAAAACCCTAGATATCCCTCTCAAAACCCTGTAACACGCTCTAGAATCCCTACAACTCCCTCTACGGACCTAGAAATCCCTCTAGGGACCTAGAAATCCCTCTAGGGACCAAGAAATCCCTCTAGGGACCAAGAAATCCCTCTAGGGACCTAGAAATCCCTCTAGGGACCTAGAAATCCCTCTAGGGACCTAGAAATCCCTCTGGGGACCTAGAAATCCCTCTGGGGACCTAGAAATCCCTCTAGGGACCTAGAAATCCCTCTAGGGACCAAGAAATCCCTCTAGGGACCAAGAAATCCCTCCTAAAACTCCAGATATCCCTCTCAAAACCCAAGATAACGCTTTAGAAACCCTTGAAATCACTCTAAAAACCCATGATATCCCTCTCAAAACCCTGTAACACGCTCTAGAAATCTCTCTAGGGACATAGAAATCCCTCTAGGGACCTAGAAATCCCTGTAGGGACCAAGAAATCCCTCCTAAAACTCCAGATATCCCTCTCAAAACCCAAGATAACGCTTTAGAAACCCTTGAAATCACTCTAAAAACCCTAGATATCCCTCTCAAAACCCTGTAACACGCTCTAGAAATCTCTCTAGGGGCCAAGAAATCCCTCTAGGGACCTAGAAATCTCTATAGGAAGCTAGAAATCACTGAAAAAACCCTAGATATCCCTCTCAAAACCCTGTAACACGCTCTAGAATCCCTACAACTCCCTCTAGGGACCTAGAAATCCCTCTAGGGACCAAGAAATCCCTCTAGGGACCTAGAAATCCCTCTAGGGACCTAGCAATCCCTCTAGGGACCAAGAAATCCCTCTAGGGACCTAGAAATCTCTCTAGGGGCCAAGAAATCCCTCTAGGGACCTAGAAATCCCTCTAGGGACCTAGAAATCCCTCTAGGGACCTAGAAATCCCTCTAGGGACCTAGAAATCCCTCTAGGGACCTAGAAATCCCTCTAGGGACCTAGAAATCCCTCCTAAAACTCCAGATATCCCTCTCAAAACCCAAGATAACGCTTTAGAAACCCTTGAAATCACTCTAAAAACCCATGATATCCCTCTCAAAACCCTGTAACACGCTCTAGAAATCTCTCTAGGGACATAGAAATCCCTCTAGGGACCTAGAAATCCCTCTAGGGACCAAGAAATCCCTCCTAAAACTCCAGATATCCCTCTCAAAACCCAAGATAACGCTTTAGAAACCCTTGAAATCACTCTAAAAACCCTAGATATCCCTCTCAAAACCCTGTAACACGCTCTAGAATCCCTACAACTCCCTCTACGGACCTAGAAATCCCTCTAGGGACCTAGAAATCCCTCTAGGGACCAAGAAATCCCTCTAGGGACCTAGAAATCCCTCTAGGGACCTAGAAATCCCTCTAGGGACCAAGAAATCTTTCTAGGGACCTAGAAATCTCTCTAGGGGCCAAGAAATCCCTCTAGGGACCTAGAAACCCCTCTAGGGACCTAGAAATCCCTCTAGGGACCTAGAAATCCCTCTAGGGACCTAGAAATCCCTATAGGAAGCTAGAAATCACTGAAAAACCCTAGATATCCCTCTCAAAACCCTGTCACACGCTCTAGAATCCCTACAACTCCCTCTACGGACCTAGAAATCCCTCTAGGGACCTAGAAATCCCTCTAGGGACCAAGAAATCCCTCTAGGGACCAAGAAATCCCTCCTATAGGAAGCTAGATATCCCTCTCAAAACTCCAGATATCCCTCTCAAAACCCAAGATAACGCTTTAGAAACCCTTGAAATCACTCTAAAAACCCATGATATCCCTCTCAAAACCCTGTAACACGCTCTAGAAATCTCTCTAGGGGCCAAGAAATCCCTCTAGGGACCTAGAAATCTCTATAGGAAGCTAGAAATCACTGAAAAACCCTAGATATCCCTCTCAAAACCCTGTAACACGCTCTAGAATCCCTACAACTCCCTCTACGGACCTAGAAATCCCTCTAGGGACCTAGAAATCCCTCTAGGGACCAAGAAATCCCTCTAGGGACCAAGAAATTCCTCCTAAAACTCCTGATATCCCTCTCAAAACCCAAGATAACGCTTTAGAAACCCTTGAAATCACTCTAAAAACCCATGATATCCCTCTCAAAACCCTGTAACACGCTCTAGAAATCTCTCTAGGGACCTAGAAATCCCTCTAGGGACCAAGAAATCCCTCTAGGGACCTAGAAATCCCTATAGGAAGCTAGAAATCACTGAAAAAACCCTAGATATCCCTCTCAAAACCCTGTAGCACGCTCTAGAATCCCTACAACTCCCTCTACGGACCTAGAAATCCCTCTAGGGACCTAGAAATCCCTCTAGGGACCTAGAAATCCCTCTACGGACCTAGAAATCCCTCTAGGGACCTAGAAATCTGTATAGGAAGCTAGAAATCACTGAAAAAACCCTAGATATCCCTCTCAAAACCCTGTAACACGCTCTAGAATCCCTACAACTCCCTCTACGGACCTAGAAATCCCTCTAGGGACCTAGAAATCCCTCTAGGGACCAAGAAATCCCTCTAGGGACCAAGAAATCCCTCTAGGGACCTAGAAATCCCTCTAGGGACCTAGAAATCCCTCTAGGGACCTAGAAATCCCTCTGGGGACCTAGAAATCCCTCTGGGGACCTAGAAATCCCTCTAGGGACCTAGAAATCCCTCTAGGGACCAAGAAATCCCTCTAGGGACCAAGAAATCCCTCCTAAAACTCCAGATATCCCTCTCAAAACCCAAGATAACGCTTTAGAAACCCTTGAAATCACTCTAAAAACCCATGATATCCCTCTCAAAACCCTGTAACACGCTCTAGAAATCTCTCTAGGGACATAGAAATCCCTCTAGGGACCTAGAAATCCCTGTAGGGACCAAGAAATCCCTCCTAAAACTCCAGATATCCCTCTCAAAACCCAAGATAACGCTTTAGAAACCCTTGAAATCACTCTAAAAACCCTAGATATCCCTCTCAAAACCCTGTAACACGCTCTAGAATCCCTACAACTCCCTCTACGGACCTAGAAATCCCTCTAGGGACCTAGAAATCCCTCTAGGGACCTAGAAATCCCTCTAGGGACCAAGAAATCCCTCTAGGGACCTAGAAATCCCTCTAGGGACCTAGAAATCCCTCTAGGGACCTAGAAATCCCTCTAGGGACCTAGAAATCCCTCTAGGGACCAAGAAATCCCTCTAGGGACCTAGAAATCCCTCTAGGGACCTAGAAATCCCTCTAGGGACCAAGAAATCTCTCTAGGGACCTAGAAATCTCTCTAGGGGCCAAGAAATCCCTCTAGGGACCTAGAAATCCCTCTAGGGACCTAGAAATCCCTCTAGGGACCTAGAAATCCCTCTAGGGACCTAGAAATCCCTCTAGGGACCTAGAAATCCTTCCTAAAACTCCAGATATCCCTCTCAAAACCCAAGATAACGCTTTAGAAACCCTTGAAATCACTCTAAAAACCCATGATATCCCTCTCAAAACCCTGTAACACGCTCTAGAAATCTCTCTAGGGGCCAAGAAATCCCTCTAGGGACCTAGAAATCTCTATAGGAAGCTAGAAATCACTGAAAAAACCCTAGATATCCCTCTCAAAACCCTGTAACACGCTCTAGAATCCCTACAACTCCCTCTACGGACCTAGAAATCCCTCTAGGGACCTAGAAATCCCTCTAGGGACCAAGAAATCCCTCTAGGGGCCAAGAAATCCCTCTAGGGACCTAGAAATCCCTCTAGGGACCAAGAAATCTCTCTAGGGACCTAGAAATCTCTCTAGGGGCCAAGAAATCCCTCTAGGGACCTATAAATCCCTCTAGGGACCTAGAAATCCCTCCTAAAACTCCAGATATCCCTCTCAAAACCCAAGATAACGCTTTAGAAACCCTTGAAATCACTCTAAAAACCCATGATATCCCTCTCAAAACCCTGTAACACGCTCTAGAAATCTCTCTAGGGGCCAAGAAATCCCTCTAGGGACCTAGAAATCCCTCTAGGGACCAAGAAATCCCTCTAGGGACCTAGAAATCCCTCTAGGGACCTAGAAATCCCTCTAGGGACCTAGAAATCCCTCTAGGGACCTAGAAATCCCTCTAGGGACCTAGAAATCCCTCTAGGGACCTAGAAATCCCTCTACGGACCTAGAAATCCCTCTAGGGACCTAGAAATCTGTATAGGAAGCTAGAAATCACTGAAAAAACCCTAGATATCCCTCTCAAAACCCTGTAACACGCTCTAGAAATCTCTCTAGGGACCAAGAAATCCCTCTAGGGACCTAGAAATCTGTATAGAAAGCTAGAAATCACTGAAAAAACCCTAGATATCCCTCTCAAAACCCAAGATAACGCTTTAGATACCCTTGAAATCACTCTAAAAACCCATGATATCCCTCTCAAAACCCTGTAACACGCTCTAGAAATCTCTCTAGGGGCCAAGAAATCCCTCTAGGGACCTAGAAATCTCTATAGGAAGCTAGAAATCACTGAAAAAACCCTAGATATCCCTCTCAAAACCCTGTAACACGCTCTAGAATCCCTACAACTCCCTCTACGGACCTAGAAATCCCTCTAGGGACCTAGAAATCCCTCTAGGGACCTAGAAATCCCTCTACGGACCTAGAAATCCCTCTAGGGACCTAGAAATCTGTATAGGAAGCTAGAAATCACTGAAAAAACCCTAGATATCCCTCTCAAAACCCTGTAACACGCTCTAGAAATCTCTCTAGGGACCAAGAAATCCCTCTAGGGACCTAGAAATCTGTATAGAAAGCTAGAAATCACTGAAAAAACCCATGATATCCCTCTCAAAACCCTGTAACACGCTCTAGAAATCTCTCTAGGGGCCAAGAAATCCCTCTAGGGACCTAGAAATCTCTATAGGAAGCTAAAAATCACTGAAAAAACCCTAGATATCCCTCTCAAAACCCTTTAACACGCTCTAGAATCCCTACAACTCCCTCTACGGACCTAGAAATCCCTCTAGGGACCTAGAAATCCCTCTAGGGACCAAGAAATCCCTCTAGGGACCTAGAAATCCCTCTAGGGACCTAGAAATCCCTCTAGGGACCAAGAAATCCCTCTAGGGACCTAGAAATCTCTCTAGGGGCCAAGAAATTCCTCTAGGGACCTAGAAATCCCTCTAGGGACCTAGAAATCCCTCTAGGGACCTAGAAATCCCTCTAGGGACCTAGAAATCCCTCTAGGGACCTAGAAATCCCTCCTAAAACTCCAGATATCCCTCTCAAAACCCAAGATAACGCTTTAGAAACCCTTGAAATCACTCTAAAAACCCATGATATCCCTCTCAAAACCCTGTAACACGCTCTAGAAATCTCTCTAGGGGCCAAGAAATCCCTCTAGGGACCTAGAAATCCCTCTAGGGACCAAGAAATCCCTCTAGGGACCTAGAAATCCCTCTAGGGACCAAGAAATCCCTCTAGGGACCAAGAAATCCCTCCTATAGGAAGCTAGATATCCCTCTCAAAACTCCAGATATCCCTCTCAAAACCCAAGATAACGCTTTAGAAACCCTTTAAATCACTCTAAAAACCCATGATATCCCTCTCAAAACCCTGTAACACGCTCTAGAAATCTCTCTAGGGGCCAAGAAATCCCTCTAGGGACCTAGAAATCTCTATAGGAAGCTAGAAATCACTGAAAAACCCTAGATATCCCTCTCAAAACCCTGTAACACGCTCTAGAATCCCTACAACTCCCTCTACGGACCTAGAAATCCCTCTAGGGACCTAGAAATCCCTCTAGGGACCAAAAAATCCCTCTAGGGACCAAGAAATCCCTCCTAAAACTCCAGATATCCCTCTCAAAACCCAAGATAACGCTTTAGAAACCCTTGAAATCACTCTAAAAACCCATGATATCCCTCTCAAAACCCTGTAACACGCTCTAGAAATCTCTCTAGGGACCTAGAAATCCCTCTAGGGACCAAGAAATCCCTCTAGGGACCTAGAAATCCCTATAGGAAGCTAGAAATCACTGAAAAAACCCTAGATATCCCTCTCAAAACCCTGTAGCACGCTCTAGAATCCCTACAACTCCCTCTACGGACCTAGAAATCCCTCTAGGGACCTAGAAATCCCTCTAGGGACCTAGAAATCCCTCTACGGACCTAGAAATCCCTCTAGGGACCTAGAAATCTGTATAGGAAGCTAGAAATCACTGAAAAAACCCTAGATATCCCTCTCAAAACCCTGTAACACGCTCTAGAATCCCTACAACTCCCTCTACGGACCTAGAAATCCCTCTAGGGACCTAGAAATCCCTCTAGGGACCAAGAAATCCCTCTAGGGACCAAGAAATCCCTCTAGGGACCTAGAAATCCCTCTAGGGACCTAGAAATCCCTCTAGGGACCTAGAAATCCCTCTGGGGACCTAGAAATCCCTCTGGGGACCTAGAAATCCCTCTAGGGACCTAGAAATCCCTCTAGGGACCAAGAAATCCCTCTAGGGACCAAGAAATCCCTCCTAAAACTCCAGATATCCCTCTCAAAACCCAAGATAACGCTTTAGAAACCCTTGAAATCACTCTAAAAACCCATGATATCCCTCTCAAAACCCTGTAACACGCTCTAGAAATCTCTCTAGGGACATAGAAATCCCTCTAGGGACCTAGAAATCCCTGTAGGGACCAAGAAATCCCTCCTAAAACTCCAGATATCCCTCTCAAAACCCAAGATAACGCTTTAGAAACCCTTGAAATCACTCTAAAAACCCTAGATATCCCTCTCAAAACCCTGTAACACGCTCTAGAATCCCTACAACTCCCTCTACGGACCTAGAAATCCCTCTAGGGACCTAGAAATCCCTCTAGGGACCAAGAAATCCCTCTAGGGACCTAGAAATCCCTCTAGGGACCTAGAAATCCCTCTAGGGACCTAGAAATCCCTCTAGGGACCTAGAAATCCCTCTAGGGACCAAGAAATCCCTCTAGGGACCTAGAAATCCCTCTAGGGACCTAGAAATCCCTCTAGGGACCAAGAAATCTCTCTAGGGACCTAGAAATCTCTCTAGGGGCCAAGAAATCCCTCTAGGGACCTAGAAATCCCTCTAGGGACCTAGAAATCCCTCTAGGGACCTAGAAATCCCTCTAGGGACCTAGAAATCCCTCTAGGGACCTAGAAATCCTTCCTAAAACTCCAGATATCCCTCTCAAAACCCAAGATAACGCTTTAGAAACCCTTGAAATCACTCTAAAAACCCATGATATCCCTCTCAAAACCCTGTAACACGCTCTAGAAATCTCTCTAGGGGCCAAGAAATCCCTCTAGGGACCTAGAAATCTCTATAGGAAGCTAGAAATCACTGAAAAAACCCTAGATATCCCTCTCAAAACCCTGTAACACGCTCTAGAATCCCTACAACTCCCTCTACGGACCTAGAAATCCCTCTAGGGACCTAGAAATCCCTCTAGGGACCAAGAAATCCCTCTAGGGGCCAAGAAATCCCTCTAGGGACCTAGAAATCCCTCTAGGGACCAAGAAATCTCTCTAGGGACCTAGAAATCTCTCTAGGGGCCAAGAAATCCCTCTAGGGACCTATAAATCCCTCTAGGGACCTAGAAATCCCTCCTAAAACTCCTGATATCCCTCTCAAAACCCAAGATAACGCTTTAGAAACCCTTGAAATCACTCTAAAAACCCATGATATCCCTCTCAAAACCCTGTAACACGCTCTAGAAATCTCTCTAGGGGCCAAGAAATCCCTCTAGGGACCTAGAAATCCCTCTAGGGACCAAGAAATCCCTCTAGGGACCTAGAAATCCCTCTAGGGACCTAGAAATACCTCTAGGGACCTAGAAATCCCTCTAGGGACCTAGAAATCCCTCTAGGGACCTAGAAATCCCTCTAGGGACCTAGAAATCCCTCTACGGACCTAGAAATCCCTCTAGGGACCTAGAAATCTGTATAGGAAGCTAGAAATCACTGAAAAAACCCTAGATATCCCTCTCAAAACCCTGTAACACGCTCTAGAAATCTCTCTAGGGACCAAGAAATCCCTCTAGGGACCTAGAAATCTGTATAGAAAGCTAGAAATCACTGAAAAAACCCTAGATATCCCTCTCAAAACCCAAGATAACGCTTTAGATACCCTTGAAATCACTCTAAAAACCCATGATATCCCTCTCAAAACCCTGTAACACGCTCTAGAATCCCTACAACTCCCTCTACGGACCTAGAAATCCCTCTAGGGACCTAGAAATCCCTCTAGGGACCTAGAAATCCCTCTACGGACCTAGAAATCCCTCTAGGGACCTAGAAATCTGTATAGGAAGCTAGAAATCACTGAAAAAACCCTAGATATCCCTCTCAAAACCCTGTAACACGCTCTAGAAATCTCTCTAGGGACCAAGAAATCCCTCTAGGGACCTAGAAATCTGTATAGAAAGCTAGAAATCACTGAAAAAACCCATGATATCCCTCTCAAAACCCTGTAACACGCTCTAGAAATCTCTCTAGGGGCCAAGAAATCCCTCTAGGGACCTAGAAATCTCTATAGGAAGCTAAAAATCACTGAAAAAACCCTAGATATCCCTCTCAAAACCCTGTAACACGCTCTAGAATCCCTACAACTCCCTCTACGGACCTAGAAATCCCTCTAGGGACCTAGAAATCCCTCTAGGGACCAAGAAATCCCTCTAGGGACCTAGAAATCCCTCTAGGGACCTAGAAATCCCTCTAGGGACCAAGAAATCCCTCTAGGGACCTAGAAATCTCTCTAGGGGCCAAGAAATCCCTCTAGGGACCTAGAAATCCCTCTAGGGACCTAGAAATCCCTCTAGGGACCTAGAAATCCCTCTAGGGACCTAGAAATCCCTCTAGGGACCTAGAAATCCCTCCTAAAACTCCAGATATCCCTCTCAAAACCCAAGATAACGCTTTAGAAACCCTTGAAATCACTCTAAAAACCCATGATATCCCTCTCAAAACCCTGTAACACGCTCTAGAAATCTCTCTAGGGGCCAAGAAATCCCTCTAGGGACCTAGAAATCCCTCTAGGGACCAAGAAATCCCTCTAGGGACCTAGAAATCCCTCTAGGGACCTAGAAATCCCTCTAGGGACCTAGAAATCCCTCTAGGGACCTAGAAATCCCTCTAGGGACCTAGAAATCCCTCTACGGACCTAGAAATCCCTCTAGGGACCTAGAAATCTGTATAGGAAGCTAGAAATCACTGAAAAAACCCTAGATATCCCTCTCAAAACCCTGTAACACGCTCTAGAAATCTCTCTAGGGACCAAGAAATCCCTCTAGGGACCTAGAAATCTGTATAGAAAGCTAGAAATCACTGAAAAAACCCTAGATATCCCTCTCAAAACCCAAGATAACGCTTTAGATACCCTTGAAATCACTCTAAAAACCCATGATATCCCTCTCAAAACCCTGTAACACGCTCTAGAATCCCTACAACTCCCTCTACGGACCTAGAAATCCCTCTAGGGACCTAGAAATCCCTCTAGGGACCTAGAAATCCCTCTACGGACCTAGAAATCCCTCTAGGGACCTAGAAATCTGTATAGAAAGCTAGAAATCACTGAAAAAACCCATGATATCCCTCTCAAAACCCTGTAACACGCTCTAGAAATCTCTCTAGGGGCCAAGAAATCCCTCTAGGGACCTAGAAATCTCTATAGGAAGCTAAAAATCACTGAAAAAACCCTAGATATCCCTCTCAAAACCCTGTAACACGCTCTAGAATCCCTACAACTCCCTCTACGGACCTAGAAATCCCTCTAGGGACCTAGAAATCCCTCTAGGGACCAAGAAATCCCTCTAGGGACCTAGAAATCCCTCTAGGGACCTAGAAATCCCTCTAGGGACCAAGAAATCCCTCTAGGGACCTAGAAATCTCTCTAGGGGCCAAGAAATCCCTCTAGGGACCTAGAAATCCCTCTAGGGACCTAGAAATCCCTCTAGGGACCAAGAAATCTCTCTAGGGACCTAGAAATCTCTCTAGGGGCCAAGAAATCCCTCTAGGGACCTAGAAATCCCTCTAGGGACCTAGAAATCCCTCTAGGGACCTAGAAATCCCTCTAGGGACCTAGAAATCCCTCTAGGGACCTAGAAATCCTTCCTAAAACTCCAGATATCCCTCTCAAAACCCAAGATAACGCTTTAGAAACCCTTGAAATCACTCTAAAAACCCATGATATCCCTCTCAAAACCCTGTAACACGCTCTAGAAATCTCTCTAGGGGCCAAGAAATCCCTCTAGGGACCTAGAAATCTCTATAGGAAGCTAGAAATCACTGAAAAAACCCTAGATATCCCTCTCAAAACCCTGTAACACGCTCTAGAATCCCTACAACTCCCTCTACGGACCTAGAAATCCCTCTAGGGACCTAGAAATCCCTCTAGGGACCAAGAAATCCCTCTAGGGGCCAAGAAATCCCTCTAGGGACCTAGAAATCCCTCTAGGGACCAAGAAATCTCTCTAGGGACCTAGAAATCTCTCTAGGGGCCAAGAAATCCCTCTAGGGACCTATAAATCCCTCTAGGGACCTAGAAATCCCTCCTAAAACTCCAGATATCCCTCTCAAAACCCAAGATAACGCTTTAGAAACCCTTGAAATCACTCTAAAAACCCATGATATCCCTCTCAAAACCCTGTAACACGCTCTAGAAATCTCTCTAGGGGCCAAGAAATCCCTCTAGGGACCTAGAAATCCCTCTAGGGACCAAGAAATCCCTCTAGGGACCTAGAAATCCCTCTAGGGACCTAGAAATCCCTCTAGGGACCTAGAAATCCCTCTAGGGACCTAGAAATCCCTCTAGGGACCTAGAAATCCCTCTACGGACCTAGAAATCCCTCTAGGGACCTAGAAATCTGTATAGGAAGCTAGAAATCACTGAAAAAACCCTAGATATCCCTCTCAAAACCCTGTAACACGATCTAGAAATCTCTCTAGGGACCAAGAAATCCCTCTAGGGACCTAGAAATCTGTATAGAAAGCTAGAAATCACTGAAAAAACCCTAGATATCCCTCTCAAAACCCAAGATAACGCTTTAGATACCCTTGAAATCACTCTAAAAACCCATGATATCCCTCTCAAAACCCTGTAACACGCTCTAGAAATCTCTCTAGGGGCCAAGAAATCCCTCTAGGGACCTAGAAATCTCTATAGGAAGCTAGAAATCACTGAAAAAACCCTAGATATCCCTCTCAAAACCCTGTAACACGCTCTAGAATCCCTACAACTCCCTCTACGGACCTAGAAATCCCTCTAGGGACCTAGAAATCCCTCTAGGGACCTAGAAATCCCTCTACGGACCTAGAAATCCCTCTAGGGACCTAGAAATCTGTATAGGAAGCTAGAAATCACTGAAAAAACCCTAGATATCCCTCTCAAAACCCTGTAACACGCTCTAGAAATCTCTCTAGGGACCAAGAAATCCCTCTAGGGACCTAGAAATCTGTATAGAAAGCTAGAAATCACTGAAAAAACCCATGATATCCCTCTCAAAACCCTGTAACACGCTCTAGAAATCTCTCTAGGGGCCACGAAATCCCTCTAGGGACCTAGAAATCTCTATAGGAAGCTAAAAATCACTGAAAAAACCCTAGATATCCCTCTCAAAACCCTGTAACACGCTCTAGAATCCCTACAACTCCCTCTACGGACCTAGAAATCCCTCTAGGGACCTAGAAATCCCTCTAGGGACCAAGAAATCCCTCTAGGGACCTAGAAATCCCTCTAGGGACCTAGAAATCCCTCTAGGGACCAAGAAATCCCTCTAGGGACCTAGAAATCTCTCTAGGGGCCAAGAAATCCCTCTAGGGACCTAGAAATCCCTCTAGGGACCTAGAAATCCCTCTAGGGACCTAGAAATCCCTCTAGGGACCTAGAAATCCCTCTAGGGACCTAGAAATCCCTCCTAAAACTCCAGATATCCCTCTCAAAACCCAAGATAACGCTTTAGAAACCCTTGAAATCACTCTAAAAACCCATGATATCCCTCTCAAAACCCTGTAACACGCTCTAGAAATCTCTCTAGGGGCCAAGAAATCCCTCTAGGGACCTAGAAATCCCTCTAGGGACCAAGAAATCCCTCTAGGGACCTAGAAATCCCTCTAGGGACCTAGAAATCCCTCTAGGGACCTAGAAATCCCTCTAGGGACCTAGAAATCCCTCTAGGGACCTAGAAATCCCTCTACGGACCTAGAAATCCCTCTAGGGACCTAGAAATCTGTATAGGAAGCTAGAAATCACTGAAAAAACCCTAGATATCCCTCTCAAAACCCTGTAACACGCTCTAGAAATCTCTCTAGGGACCAAGAAATCCCTCTAGGGACCTAGAAATCTGTATAGAAAGCTAGAAATCACTGAAAAAACCCTAGATATCCCTCTCAAAACCCAAGATAACGCTTTAGATACCCTTGAAATCACTCTAAAAACCCATGATATCCCTCTCAAAACCCTGTAACACGCTCTAGAATCCCTACAACTCCCTCTACGGACCTAGAAATCCCTCTAGGGACCTAGAAATCCCTCTAGGGACCTAGAAATCCCTCTACGGACCTAGAAATCCCTCTAGGGACCTAGAAATCTGTATAGGAAGCTAGAAATCACTGAAAAAACCCTAGATATCCCTCTCAAAACCCTGTAACACGCTCTAGAAATCTCTCTAGGGACCAAGAAATCCCTCTAGGGACCTAGAAATCTGTATAGAAAGCTAGAAATCACTGAAAAAACCCATGATATCCCTCTCAAAACCCTGTAACACGCTCTAGAAATCTCTCTAGGGGCCAAGAAATCCCTCTAGGGACCTAGAAATCTCTATAGGAAGCTAAAAATCACTGAAAAAACCCTAGATATCCCTCTCAAAACCCTGTAACACGCTCTAGAATCCCTACAACTCCCTCTACGGACCTAGAAATCCCTCTAGGGACCTAGAAATCCCTCTAGGGACCAAGAAATCCCTCTAGGGACCTAGAAATCCCTCTAGGGACCTAGAAATCCCTCTAGGGACCAAGAAATCCCTCTAGGGACCTAGAAATCCCTCTAGGGACCTAGAAATCCCTCCTAAAACTCCAGATATCCCTCTCAAAACCCAAGATAACGCTTTAGAAACCCTTGAAATCACTCTAAAAACCCATGATATCCCTCTCAAAACCCTGTAACACGCTCTAGAAATCTCTCTAGGGGCCAAGAAATCCCTCTAGGGACCTAGAAATCCCTCTAGGGACCTAGAAATCCCTCTAGGGACCTAGAAATCCCTCTAGGGACCTAGAAATCCCTCTAGGGACCTAGAAATCCCTCCTAAAACTCCAGATATCCCTCTCAAAACCCAAGATAACGCTTTAGAAACCCTTGAAATCACTCTAAAAACCCATGATATCCCTCTCAAAACCCTGTAACACGCTCTAGAAATCTCTCTAGGGGCCAAGAAATCCCTCTAGGGACCTAGAAATCCCTCTAGGGACCAAGAAATCCCTCTAGGGACCTAGAAATCCCTCTAGGGACCTAGCAATCCCTCTAGGGACCAAGAAATCCCTCTAGGGACCTAGAAATCTCTCTAGGGGCCAAGAAATCCCTCTAGGGACCTAGAAATCCCTCTAGGGACCTAGAAATCCCTCTAGGGACCTAGAAATCCCTCTAGGGACCTAGAAATCCCTCTAGGGACCTAGAAATCCCTCCTAAAACTCCAGATATCCCTCTCAAAACCCAAGATAACGCTTTAGAAACCCTTGAAATCACTCTAAAAACCCATGATATCCCTCTCAAAACCCTGTAACACGCTCTAGAAATCTCTCTAGGGACATAGAAATCCCTCTAGGGACCTAGAAATCCCTCTAGGGACCAAGAAATCCCTCCTAAAACTCCAGATATCCCTCTCAAAACCCAAGATAACGCTTTAGAAACCCTTGAAATCACTCTAAAAACCCTAGATATCCCTCTCAAAACCCTGTAACACGCTCTAGAATCCCTACAACTCCCTCTACGGACCTAGAAATCCCTCTAGGGACCTAGAAATCCCTCTAGGGACCAAGAAATCCCTCTAGGGACCTAGAAATCCCTCTAGGGACCTAGAAATCCCTCTAGGGACCAAGAAATCTTTCTAGGGACCTAGAAATCTCTCTAGGGGCCAAGAAATCCCTCTAGGGACCTAGAAACCCCTCTAGGGACCTAGAAATCCCTCTAGGGACCTAGAAATCCCTCTAGGGACCTAGAAATCCCTATAGGAAGCTAGAAATCACTGAAAAAACCCTAGATATCCCTCTCAAAACTCCAGATATCCCTCTCAAAACCCAAGATAACGCTTTAGAAACCCTTGAAATCACTCTAAAAACCCATGATATCCCTCTCAAAACCCTGTAACACGCTCTAGAAATCTCTCTAGGGGCCAAGAAATCCCTCTAGGGACCTAGAAATCTCTATAGGAAGCTAGAAATCACTGAAAAAACCCTAGATATCCCTCTCAAAACCCTGTAACACGCTCTAGAATCCCTACAACTCCCTCTACGGACCTAGAAATCCCTCTAGGGACCTAGAAATCCCTCTAGGGACCAAGAAATCCCTCTAGGGACCAAGAAATCCCTCCTAAAACTCCAGATATCCCTCTCAAAACCCAAGATAACGCTTTAGAAACCCTTGAAATCACTCTAAAAACCCATGATATCCCTCTCAAAACCCTGTAACACGCTCTAGAAATCTCTCTAGGGACCTAGAAATCCCTCTAGGGACCTAGAAATCCCTCTAGGGACCTAGAAATCCCTCTAGGGACCAAGAAATCCCTCTAGGGACCTAGAAATCCCTATAGGAAGCTAGAAAACACTGAAAAAACCCTAGATATCCCTCTCAAAACCCTGTAGCACGCTCTAGAATCCCTACAACTCCCTCTACGGACCTAGAAATCCCTCTAGGGACCTAGAAATCCCTCTAGGGACCTAGAAATCCCTCTACGGACCTAGAAATCCCTCTAGGGACCTAGAAATCTGTATAGGAAGCTAGAAATCACTGAAAAAACCCTAGATATCCCTCTCAAAACCCTGTAACACGCTCTAGAATCCCTACAACTCCCTCTACGGACCTAGAAATCCCTCTAAGGACCTAGAAATCCCTCTAGGGACCAAGAAATCCCTCTAGGGACCAAGAAATCCCTCTAGGGACCTAGAAATCCCTCTAGGGACCAAGAAATCCCTCTAGGGACCTAGAAATCTGTATAGAAAGCTAGAAATCACTGAAAAAACCCTAGATATCCCTCTCAAAACCCAAGATAACGCTTTAGATACCCTTGAAATCACTCTAAAAACCCATGATATCCCTCTCAAAACCCTGTAACACGCTCTAGAATCCCTACAACTCCCTCTACGGACCTAGAAATCCCTCTAGGGACCTAGAAATCCCTCTAGGGACCTAGAAATCCCTCTACGGACCTAGAAATCCCTCTAGGGACCTAGAAATCTGTATAGGAAGCTAGAAATCACTGAAAAAACCCTAGATATCCCTCTCAAAACCCTGTAACACGCTCTAGAAATCTCTCTAGGGACCAAGAAATCCCTCTAGGGACCTAGAAATCTGTATAGAAAGCTAGAAATCACTGAAAAAACCCATGATATCCCTCTCAAAACCCTGTAACACGCTCTAGAAATCTCTCTAGGGGCCAAGAAATCCCTCTAGGGACCTAGAAATCTCTATAGGAAGCTAAAAATCACTGAAAAAACCCTAGATATCCCTCTCAAAACCCTGTAACACGCTCTAGAATCCCTACAACTCCCTCTACGGACCTAGAAATCCCTCTAGGGACCTAGAAATCCCTCTAGGGACCAAGAAATCCCTCTAGGGACCTAGAAATCCCTCTAGGGACCTAGAAATCCCTCTAGGGACCAAGAAATCCCTCTAGGGACCTAGAAATCCCTCTAGGGACCTAGAAATCCCTCCTAAAACTCCAGATATCCCTCTCAAAACCCAAGATAACGCTTTAGAAACCCTTGAAATCACTCTAAAAACCCATGATATCCCTCTCAAAACCCTGTAACACGCTCTAGAAATCTCTCTAGGGGCCAAGAAATCCCTCTAGGGACCTAGAAATCCCTCTAGGGACCTAGAAATCCCTCTAGGGACCTAGAAATCCCTCTAGGGACCTAGAAATCCCTCTAGGGACCTAGAAATCCCTCCTAAAACTCCAGATATCCCTCTCAAAACCCAAGATAACGCTTTAGAAACCCTTGAAATCACTCTAAAAACCCATGATATCCCTCTCAAAACCCTGTAACACGCTCTAGAAATCTCTCTAGGGGCCAAGAAATCCCTCTAGGGACCTAGAAATCCCTCTAGGGACCAAGAAATCCCTCTAGGGACCTAGAAATCCCTCTAGGGACCTAGCAATCCCTCTAGGGACCAAGAAATCCCTCTAGGGACCTAGAAATCTCTCTAGGGGCCAAGAAATCCCTCTAGGGACCTAGAAATCCCTCTAGGGACCTAGAAATCCCTCTAGGGACCTAGAAATCCCTCTAGGGACCTAGAAATCCCTCTAGGGACCTAGAAATCCCTCCTAAAACTCCAGATATCCCTCTCAAAACCCAAGATAACGCTTTAGAAACCCTTGAAATCACTCTAAAAACCCATGATATCCCTCTCAAAACCCTGTAACACGCTCTAGAAATCTCTCTAGGGACATAGAAATCCCTCTAGGGACCTAGAAATCCCTCTAGGGACCAAGAAATCCCTCCTAAAACTCCAGATATCCCTCTCAAAACCCAAGATAACGCTTTAGAAACCCTTGAAATCACTCTAAAAACCCTAGATATCCCTCTCAAAACCCTGTAACACGCTCTAGAATCCCTACAACTCCCTCTACGGACCTAGAAATCCCTCTAGGGACCTAGAAATCCCTCTAGGGACCAAGAAATCCCTCTAGGGACCTAGAAATCCCTCTAGGGACCTAGAAATCCCTCTAGGGACCAAGAAATCTTTCTAGGGACCTAGAAATCTCTCTAGGGGCCAAGAAATCCCTCTAGGGACCTAGAAACCCCTCTAGGGACCTAGAAATCCCTCTAGGGACCTAGAAATCCCTCTAGGGACCTAGAAATCCCTATAGGAAGCTAGAAATCACTGAAAAAACCCTAGATATCCCTCTCAAAACTCCAGATATCCCTCTCAAAACCCAAGATAACGCTTTAGAAACCCTTGAAATCACTCTAAAAACCCATGATATCCCTCTCAAAACCCTGTAACACGCTCTAGAAATCTCTCTAGGGGCCAAGAAATCCCTCTAGGGACCTAGAAATCTCTATAGGAAGCTAGAAATCACTGAAAAAACCCTAGATATCCCTCTCAAAACCCTGTAACACGCTCTAGAATCCCTACAACTCCCTCTACGGACCTAGAAATCCCTCTAGGGACCTAGAAATCCCTCTAGGGACCAAGAAATCCCTCTAGGGACCAAGAAATCCCTCCTAAAACTCCAGATATCCCTCTCAAAACCCAAGATAACGCTTTAGAAACCCTTGAAATCACTCTAAAAACCCATGATATCCCTCTCAAAACCCTGTAACACGCTCTAGAAATCTCTCTAGGGACCTAGAAATCCCTCTAGGGACCTAGAAATCCCTCTAGGGACCTAGAAATCCCTCTAGGGACCAAGAAATCCCTCTAGGGACCTAGAAATCCCTATAGGAAGCTAGAAATCACTGAAAAAACCCTAGATATCCCTCTCAAAACCCTGTAGCACGCTCTAGAATCCCTACAACTCCCTCTACGGACCTAGAAATCCCTCTAGGGACCTAGAAATCCCTCTAGGGACCTAGAAATCCCTCTACGGACCTAGAAATCCCTCTAGGGACCTAGAAATCTGTATAGGAAGCTTGAAATCACTGAAAAAACCCTAGATATCCCTCTCAAAACCCTGTAACACGCTCTAGAATCCCTACAACTCCCTCTACGGACCTAGAAATCCCTCTAAGGACCTAGAAATCCCTCTAGGGACCAAGAAATCCCTCTAGGGACCAAGAAATCCCTCTAGGGACCTAGAAATCCCTCTAGGGACCTAGAAATCCCTCTAGGGACCTAGAAATCCCTCTGGGGACCTAGAAATCCCTCTGGGGACCTAGAAATCCCTCTAGGGACCCAGAAATCCCTCTAGGGACCAAGAAATCCCTCTAGGGACCAAGAAATCCCTCCTAAAACTCCAGATATCCCTCTCAAAACCCAAGATAACGCTTTAGAAACCCTTGAAATCACTCTAAAAACCCATGATATCCCTCTCAAAACCCTGTAACACGCTCTAGAAATCTCTCTAGGGACATAGAAATCCCTCTAGGGACCTAGAAATCCCTCTAGGGACCAAGAAATCCCTCCTAAAACTCCAGATATCCCTCTCAAAACCCAAGATAACGCTTTAGAAACCCTTGAAATCACTCTAAAAACCCTAGATATCCCTCTCAAAACCCTGTAACACGCTCTAGAATCCCTACAACTCCCTCTACGGACCTAGAAATCCCTCTAGGGACCTAGAAATCCCTCTAGGGACCAAGAAATCCCTCTAGGGACCTAGAAATCCCTCTAGGGACCTAGAAATCCCTCTAGGGACCTAGAAATCCCTCTAGGGACCTAGAAATCCCTCTAGGGACCAAGAAATCCCTCTAGGGACCTAGAAATCCCTCTAGGGACCTAGAAATCCCTCTAGGGACCAAGAAATCTCTCTAGGGACCTAGAAATCTCTCTAGGGGCCAAGAAATCCCTCTAGGGACCTAGAAATCCCTCTAGGGACCTAGAAATCCCTCTAGGGACCTAGAAATCCCTCTAGGGACCTAGAAATCCCTCTAGGGACCTAGAAATCCCTCTAGGGACCTAGAAATCCCTCTAGGGACCTAGAAATCCCTCTAGGGACCTAGAAATCCTTCCTAAAACTCCAGATATCCCTCTCAAAACCCAAGATAACGCTTTAGAAACCCTTGAAATCACTCTAAAAACCCATGATATACCTCTCAAAACCCTGTAACACGCTCTAGAAATCTCTCTAGGGGCCAAGAAATCCCTCTAGGGACCTAGAAATCTCTATAGGAAGCTAGAAATCACTGAAAAAACCCTAGATATCCCTCTCAAAACCCTGTAACACGCTCTAGAATCCCTACAACTCCCTCTACGGACCTAGAAATCCCTCTAGGGACCTAGAAATCCCTCTAGGGACCAAGAAATCCCTCTAGGGACCAAGAAATCCCTCCTAAAACTCCAGATATCCCTCTCAAAACCCAAGATAACGCTTTAGAAACCCTTGAAATCACTCTAAAAACCCATGATATCCCTCTCAAAACCCTGTAACACGCTCTAGAAATCTCTCTAGGGACCTAGAAATCCCTCTAGGGACCTAGAAATCCCTCTAGGGACCTAGAAATCCCTCTAGGGACCAAGAAATCCCTCTAGGGACCTAGAAATCCCTATAGGAAGCTAGAAATCACTGAAAAAACCCTAGATATCCCTCTCAAAACCCTGTAACACGCTCTAGAATCCCTACAACTCCCTCTACGGACCTAGAAATCCCTCTAGGGACCTAGAAATCCCTCTAGGGACCTAGAAATCCCTCTACGGACCTAGAAATCCCTCTAGGGACCTAGAAATCTGTATAGGAAGCTAGAAATCACTGAAAAAACCCTAGATATCCCTCTCAAAACCCTGTAACACGCTCTAGAAATCTCTCTAGGGACCAAGAAATCCCTCTAGGGACCTAGAAATCTGTATAGAAAGCTAGAAATCACCGAAAAAACCCTAGATATCCCTCTCAAAACCCAAGATAACGCTTTAGATACCCTTGAAATCACTCTAAAAACCCATGATATCCCTCTCAAAACCCTGTAACACGCTCTAGAAATCTCTCTAGGGGCCAAGAAATCCCTCTAGGGACCTAGAAATCTCTATAGGAAGCTAGAAATCACTGAAAAAACCCTAGATATCCCTCTCAAAACCCTGTAACACGCTCTAGAATCCCTACAACTCCCTCTACGGACCTAGAAATCCCTCTAGGGACCTAGAAATCCCTCTAGGGACCTAGAAATCCCTCTACGGACCTAGAAATCCCTCTAGGGACCTAGAAATCCCTCTAGGGACCAAGAAATCCCTCTAGGGACCAAGAAATCCCTCCTAAAACTCCAGATATCCCTCTCAAAACCCAAGATAACGCTTTAGAAACCCTTGAAATCACTCTAAAAACCCATGATATCCCTCTCAAAACCCTGTAACACGCTCTAGAAATCTCTCTAGGGACCTAGAAATCCCTCTAGGGACCTAGAAATCCCTCTAGGGACCTAGAAATCCCTCTAGGGACCAAGAAATCCCTCTAGGGACCTAGAAATCCCTATAGGAAGCTAGAAATCACTGAAAAAACCCTAGATATCCCTCTCAAAACCCTGTAACACGCTCTAGAATCCCTACAACTCCCTCTACGGACCTAGAAATCCCTCTAGGGACCTAGAAATCCCTCTAGGGACCTAGAAATCCCTCTACGGACCTAGAAATCCCTCTAGGGACCTAGAAATCTGTATAGGAAGCTAGAAATCACTGAAAAAACCCTAGATATCCCTCTCAAAACCCTGTAACACGCTCTAGAAATCTCTCTAGGGACCAAGAAATCCCTCTAGGGACCTAGAAATCTGTATAGAAAGCTAGAAATCACTGAAAAAACCCTAGATATCCCTCTCAAAACCCAAGATAACGCTTTAGATACCCTTGAAATCACTCTAAAAACCCATGATATCCCTCTCAAAACCCTGTAACACGCTCTAGAAATCTCTCTAGGGGCCAAGAAATCCCTCTAGGGACCTAGAAATCTCTATAGGAAGCTAGAAATCACTGAAAAAACCCTAGATATCCCTCTCAAAACCCTGTAACACGCTCTAGAATCCCTACAACTCCCTCTACGGACCTAGAAATCCCTCTAGGGACCTAGAAATCCCTCTAGGGACCTAGAAATCCCTCTACGGACCTAGAAATCCCTCTAGGGACCTAGAAATCTGTATAGGAAGCTAGAAATCACTGAAAAAACCCTAGATATCCCTCTCAAAACCCTGTAACACGCTCTAGAAATCTCTCTAGGGACCAAGAAATCCCTCTAGGGACCTAGAAATCTGTATAGAAAGCTAGAAATCACTGAAAAAACCCTAGATATCCCTCTCAAAACCCAAGATAACGCTTTAGATACCCTTGAAATCACTCTAAAAACCCATGATATCCCTCTCAAAACCCTGTAACACGCTCTAGAAATCTCTCTAGGGGCCAAGAAATCCCTCTAGGGACCTAGAAATCTCTATAGGAAGCTAAAAATCACTGAAAAAACCCTAGATATCCCTCTCAAAACCCTGTAACACGCTCTAGAATCCCTACAACTCCCTCTACGGACCTAGAAATCCCTCTAGGGACCTAGAAATCCCTCTAGGGACCAAGAAATCCCTCTAGGGACCTAGAAATCCCTCTAGGGACCTAGAAATCCCTCTAGGGACCAAGAAATCCCTCTAGGGACCTAGAAATCTCTCTAGGGGCCAAGAAATCCCTCTAGGGACCTAGAAATCCCTCTAGGGACCTATAAATCCCTCTAGGGACCTAGAAATCCCTCTAGGGACCTAGAAATCCCTCTAGGGACCTAGAAATCCCTCTAGGGACCTAGAAATCCCTCCTAAAACTCCAGATATCCCTCTCAAAACCCAAGATAACGCTTTAGAAACCCTTGAAATCACTCTAAAAACCCATGATATCCCTCTCAAAACCCTGTAACACGCTCTAGAAATCTCTCTAGGGGCCAAGAAATCCCTCTAGGGACCTAGAAATCCCTCTAGGGACCAAGAAATCCCTCTAGGGACCTAGAAATCCCTCTAGGGACCTAGAAATCCCTCTAGGGACCTAGAAATCCCTCTAGGGACCTAGAAATCCCTCTAGGGACCTAGAAATCCCTCTAGGGACCTAGAAATCCCTCTAGGGACCTAGAAATCCCTCCTAAAACTCCAGATATCCCTCTCAAAACCCAAGATAACGCTTTAGAAACCCTTGAAATCACTCTAAAAACCCATGATATCCCTCTCAAAACCCTGTAACACGCTCTAGAAATCTCTCTAGGGGCCAAGAAATCCCTCTAGGGACCTAGAAATCTCTATAGGAAGCTAGAAATCACTGAAAAAACCCTAGATATCCCTCTCAAAACCCTGTAACACGCTCTAGAATCCCTACAACTCCCTCTACGGACCTAGAAATCCCTCTAGGGACCTAGAAATCCCTCTAGGGACCAAGAAATCCCTCTAGGGACCAAGAAATCCCTCCTAAAACTCCAGATATCCCTCTCAAAACCCAAGATAACGCTTTAGAAACCCTTGAAATCACTCTAAAAACCCATGATATCCCTCTCAAAACCCTGTAACACGCTCTAGAAATCTCTCTAGGGACCTAGAAATCCCTCTAGGGACCTAGAAATCCCTCTAGGGACCTAGAAATCCCTCTAGGGACCAAGAAATCCTTCTAGGGACCTAGAAATCCCTATAGGAAGCTAGAAATCACTGAAAAAACCCTAGATATCCCTCTCAAAACCCTGTAACACGCTCTAGAATCCCTACAACTCCCTCTACGGACCTAGAAATCCCTCTAGGGACCTAGAAATCCCTCTAGGGTCCTAGAAATCCCTCTACGGACCTAGAAATCCCTCTAGGGACCTAGAAATCTGTATAGGAAGCTAGAAATCACTGAAAAAACCCTAGATATCCCTCTCAAAACCCTGTAACACGCTCTAGAAATCTCTCTAGGGACCAAGAAATCCCTCTAGGGACCTAGAAATCTGTATAGAAAGCTAGAAATCACTGAAAAAACCCTAGATATCCCTCTCAAAACCCAAGATAACGCTTTAGATACCCTTGAAATCACTCTAAAAACCCATGATATCCCTCTCAAAACCCTGTAACACGCTCTAGAAATCTCTCTAGGGGCCAAGAAATCCCTCTAGGGACCTAGAAATCTCTATAGGAAGCTAGAAATCACTGAAAAAACCCTAGATATCCCTCTCAAAACCCTGTAACACGCTCTAGAATCCCTACAACTCCCTCTACGGACCTAGAAATCCCTCTAGGGACCTAGAAATCCCTCTAGGGACCAAGAAATCCCTCTAGGGACCAAGAAATCCCTCCTAAAACTCCAGATATCCCTCTCAAAACCCAAGATAACGCTTTAGAAACCCTTGAAATCACTCTAAAAACCCATGATATCCCTCTCAAAACCCTGTAACACGCTCTAGAAATCTCTCTAGGGACCTAGAAATCCCTCTAGGGACCTAGAAATCCCTCTAGGGACCTAGAAATCCCTCTAGGGACCAAGAAATCCCTCTAGGGACCTAGAAATCCCTATAGGAAGCTAGAAATCACTAAAAAACCCTAGATATCCCTCTCAAAACCCTGTAACACGCTCTAGAATCCCTACAACTCCCTCTACGGACCTAGAAATCCCTCTAGGGACCTAGAAATCCCTCTAGGGACCTAGAAATCCCTCTACGGACCTAGAAATCCCTCTAGGGACCTAGAAATCTGTATAGGAAGCTAGAAATCACTGAAAAAACCCTAGATATCCCTCTCAAAACCCTGTAACACGCTCTAGAAATCTCTCTAGGGACCAAGAAATCCCTCTAGGGACCTAGAAATCTGTATAGAAAGCTAGAAATCACTGAAAAAACCCTAGATATCCCTCTCAAAACCCAAGATAACGCTTTAGATACCCTTGAAATCACTCTAAAAACCCATGATATCCCTCTCAAAACCCTGTAACACGCTCTAGAAATCTCTCTAGGGGCCAAGAAATCCCTCTAGGGACCTAGAAATCTCTATAGGAAGCTAGAAATCACTGAAAAAACCCTAGATATCCCTCTCAAAACCCTGTAACACGCTCTAGAATCCCTACAACTCCCTCTACGGACCTAGAAATCCCTCTAGGGACCTAGAAATCCCTCTAGGGACCTAGAAATCCCTCTACGGACCTAGAAATCCCTCTAGGGACCTAGAAATCTGTATAGGAAGCTAGAAATCACTGAAAAAACCCTAGATATCCCTCTCAAAACCCTGTAACACGCTCTAGAAATCTCTCTAGGGACCAAGAAATCCCTCTAGGGACCTAGAAATCTGTATAGAAAGCTAGAAATCACTGAAAAAACCCTAGATATCCCTCTCAAAACCCAAGATAACGCTTTAGATACCCTTGAAATCACTCTAAAAACCCATGATATCCCTCTCAAAACCCTGTAACACGCTCTAGAAATCTCTCTAGGGGCCAAGAAATCCCTCTAGGGACCTAGAAATCTCTATAGGAAGCTAAAAATCACTGAAAAAACCCTAGATATCCCTCTCAAAACCCTGTAACACGCTCTAGAATCCCTACAACTCCCTCTACGGACCTAGAAATCCCTCTAGGGACCTAGAAATCCCTCTAGGGACCAAGAAATCCCTCTAGGGACCTAGAAATCCCTCTAGGGACCTAGAAATCCCTCTAGGGACCAAGAAATCCCTCTAGGGACCTAGAAATCTCTCTAGGGGCCAAGAAATCCCTCTAGGGACCTAGAAATCCCTCTAGGGACCTAGAAATCCCTCTAGGGACCTAGAAATCCCTCTAGGGACCTAGAAATCCCTCTAGGGACCTAGAAATCCCTCCTAAAACTCCAGATATCCCTCTCAAAACCCAAGATAACGCTTTAGAAACCCTTGAAATCACTCTAAAAACCCATGATATCCCTCTCAAAACCCTGTAACACGCTCTAGAAATCTCTCTAGGGGCCAAGAAATCCCTCTAGGGACCTAGAAATCCCTCTAGGGACCAAGAAATCCCTCTAGGGACCTAGAAATCCCTCTAGGGACCTAGAAATCCCTCTAGGGACCTAGAAATCCCTCTAGGGACCTAGAAATCCCTCTAGGGACCTAGAAATCCCTCTAGGGACCTAGAAATCCCTCCTAAAACTCCAGATATCCCTCTCAAAACCCAAGATAACGCTTTAGAAACCCTTGAAATCACTCTAAAAACCCATGATATCCCTCTCAAAACCCTGTAACACGCTCTAGAAATCTCTCTAGGGGCCAAGAAATCCCTCTAGGGACCTAGAAATCTCTATAGGAAGCTAGAAATCACTGAAAAAACCCTAGATATCCCTCTCAAAACCCTGTAACACGCTCTAGAATCCCTACAACTCCCTCTACGGACCTAGAAATCCCTCTAGGGACCTAGAAATCCCTCTAGGGACCAAGAAATCCCTCTAGGGACCAAGAAATCCCTCCTAAAACTCCAGATATCCCTCTCAAAACCCAAGATAACGCTTTAGAAACCCTTGAAATCACTCTAAAAACCCATGATATCCCTCTCAAAACCCTGTAACACGCTCTAGAAATCTCTCTAGGGACCTAGAAATCCCTCTAGGGACCTAGAAATCCCTCTAGGGACCTAGAAATCCCTCTAGGGACCAAGAAATCCCTCTAGGGACCTAGAAATCCCTATAGGAAGCTAGAAATCACTGAAAAAACCCTAGATATCCCTCTCAAAACCCTGTAACACGCTCTAGAATCCCTACAACTCCCTCTACGGACCTAGAAATCCCTCTAGGGACCTAGAAATCCCTCTAGGGTCCTAGAAATCCCTCTACGGACCTAGAAATCCCTCTAGGGACCTAGAAATCTGTATAGGAAGCTAGAAATCAATGAAAAAACCCTAGATATCCCTCTCAAAACCCTGTAACACGCTCTAGAAATCTCTCTAGGGGCCAAGAAATCCCTCTAGGGACCTAGAAATCTCTATAGGAAGCTAGAAATCACTGAAAAAACCCTAGATATCCCTCTCAAAACCCTGTAACACGCTCTAGAATCCCTACAACTCCCTCTACGGACCTAGAAATCCCTCTAGGGACCTAGAAATCCCTCTAGGGACCTAGAAATCCCTCTACGGACCTAGAAATCCCTCTAGGGACATAGAAATCTGTATAGGAAGCTAGAAATCACTGAAAAAACCCTAGATATCCCTCTCAAAACCCTGTAACACGCTCTAGAAATCTCTCTAGGGACCAAGAAATCCCTCTAGGGACCTAGAAATCTGTATAGAAAGCTAGAAATCACTGAAAAAACCCTAGATATCCCTCTCAAAACCCAAGATAACGCTTTAGATACCCTTGAAATCACTCTAAAAACCCATGATATCCCTCTCAAAACCCTGTAACGCGCTCTAGAAATCTCTCTAGGGGCCAAGAAATCCCTCTAGGGACCTAGAAATCTCTATAGGAAGCTAAAAATCACTGAAAAAACCCTAGATATCCCTCTCAAAACCCTGTAACACGCTCTAGAATCCCTACAACTCCCTCTACGGACCTAGAAATCCCTCTAGGGACCTAGAAATCCCTCTAGGGACCAAGAAATCCCTCTAGGGACCTAGAAATCCCTCTAGGGACCTAGAAATCCCTCTAGGGACCTAGAAATCCCTCTAGGGACCTAGAAATCCCTCTAGGGACCTAGAAATCCCTCTAGGGACCTAGAAATCCCTCTAGGGACCTAGAAATCCCTCCTAAAACTCCAGATATCCCTCTCAAAACCCAAGATAACGCTTTAGAAACCCTTGAAATCACTCTAAAAACCCATGATATCCATCTCAAAACCCTGTAACACGCTCTAGAAATCTCTCTAGGGGCCAAGAAATCCCTCTAGGGACCTAGAAATCCCTCTAGGGACCAAGAAATCCCTCTAGGGACCTAGAAATCCCTCTAGGGACCTAGAAATCCCTCTAGGGACCTAGAAATCCCTCTAGGGACCTAGAAATCCCTCTAGGGACCTAGAAATCCCTCTAGGGACCTAGAAATCCCTCTAGGGACCTAGAAATCCCTCCTAAAACTCCAGATATCCCTCTCAAAACCCAAGATAACGCTTTAGAAACCCTTGAAATCACTCTAAAAACCCATGATATCCCTCTCAAAACCCTGTAACACGCTCTAGAAATCTCTCTAGGGGCCAAGAAATCTTTCTAGGGACCTAGAAATCTCTATAGGAAGCTAGAAATCACTGAAAAAACCCTAGATATCCCTCTCAAAACCCTGTAACACGCTCTAGAATCCCTACAACTCCCTCTACGGACCTAGAAATCCCTCTAGGGACCTAGAAATCCCTCTAGGGACCAAGAAATCCCTCTAGGGACCAAGAAATCCCTCCTAAAACTCCAGATATCCCTCTCAAAACCCAAGATAACGCTTTAGAAACCCTTGAAATCACTCTAAAAACCCATGATATCCCTCTCAAAACCCTGTAACACGCTCTAGAAATCTCTCTAGGGACCTAGAAATCCCTCTAGGGACCTAGAAATCCCTCTAGGGACCTAGAAATCCCTCTAGGGACCAAGAAATCCCTCTAGGGACCTAGAAATCCCTATAGGAAGCTAGAAATCACTGAAAAAACCCTAGATATCCCTCTCAAAACCCTGTAACACGCTCTAGAATCCCTACAACTCCCTCTACGGACCTAGAAATCCCTCTAGGGACCTAGAAATCCCTCTAGGGACCTAGAAATCCCTCTACGGACCTAGAAATCCCTCTAGGGACCTAGAAATCTGTATAGGAAGCTAGAAATCACTGAAAAAACCCTAGATATCCCTCTCAAAACCCTGTAACACGCTCTAGAAATCTCTCTAGGGACCAAGAAATCCCTCTAGGGACCTAGAAATCTGTATAGAAAGCTAGAAATCACTGAAAAAACCCTAGATATCCCTCTCAAAACCCAAGATAACGCTTTAGATACCCTTGAAATCACTCTAAAAACCCATGATATCCCTCTCAAAACCCTGTAACACGCTCTAGAAATCTCTCTAGGGGCCAAGAAATCCCTCTAGGGACCTAGAAATCTCTATAGGAAGCTAGAAATCACTTAAAAAAACCCTAGATATCCCTCTCAAAACCCTGTAACACGCTCTAGAATCCCTACAACTCCCTCTACGGACCTAGAAATCCCTCTAGGGACCTAGAAATCCCTCTAGGGACCTAGAAATCCCTCTACGGACCTAGAAATCCCTCTAGGGACCTAGAAATCTGTATAGGAAGCTAGAAATCACTGAAAAAACCCTAGATATCCCTCTCAAAACCCTGTAACACGCTCTAGAAATCTCTCTAGGGACCAAGAAATCCCTCTAGGGACCTAGAAATCTGTATAGAAAGCTAGAAATCACTGAAAAAAACCCTAGATATCCCTCTCAAAACCCAAGATAACGCTTTAGATACCCTTGAAATCACTCTAAAAACCCATGATATCCCTCTCAAAACCCTGTAACACGCTCTAGAAATCTCTCTAGGGGCCAAGAAATCCCTCTAGGGACCTAGAAATCTCTATAGGAAGCTAAAAATCACTGAAAAAACCCTAGATATCCCTCTCAAAACCCTGTAACACGCTCTAGAATCCCTACAACTCCCTCTACGGACCTAGAAATCCCTCTAGGGACCTAGAAATCCCTCTAGGGACCAAGAAATCCCTCTAGGGACCTAGAAATCCCTCTAGGGACCTAGAAATCCCTCTAGGGACCAAGAAATCCCTCTAGGGACCTAGAAATCTCTCTAGGGGCCAAGAAATCCCTCTAGGGACCTAGAAATCCCTCTAGGGACCTAGAAATCCCTCTAGGGACCTAGAAATCCCTCTAGGGACCTAGAAATCCCTCTAGGGACCTAGAAATCCCTCTAGGGACCTAGAAATCCCTCTAGGGACCTAGAAATCCCTCCTAAAACTCCAGATATCCCTCTCAAAACCCAAGATAACGCTTTAGAAACCCTTGAAATCACTCTAAAAACCCATGATATCCCTCTCAAAACCCTGTAACACGCTCTAGAAATCTCTCTAGGGACATAGAAATCCCTCTAGGGACCTAGAAATCCCTCTAGGGACCAAGAAATCCCTCCTAAAACTCCAGATATCCCTCTCAAAACCCAAGATAACGCTTTAGAAACCCTTGAAATCACTCTAAAAACCCTAGATATCCCTCTCAAAACCCTGTAACACGCTCTAGAATCCCTACAACTCCCTCTACGGACCTAGAAATCCCTCTAGGGACCTAGAAATCCCTCTAGGGACCAAGAAATCCCTCTAGGGACCTAGAAATCCCTCTAGGGACCTAGAAATCCCTCTAGGGACCAAGAAATCTTTCTAGGGACCTAGAAATCTCTCTAGGGGCCAAGAAATCCCTCTAGGGACCTAGAAACCCCTCTAGGGACCTAGAAATCCCTCTAGGGACCTAGAAATCCCTCTAGGGACCTAGAAATCCCTATAGGAAGCTAGAAATCACTGAAAAAACCCTAGATATCCCTCTCAAAACTCCAGATATCCCTCTCAAAACCCAAGATAACGCTTTAGAAACCCTTGAAATCACTCTAAAAACCCATGATATCCCTCTCAAAACCCTGTAACACGCTCTAGAAATCTCTCTAGGGGCCAAGAAATCCCTCTAGGGACCTAGAAATCTCTATAGGAAGCTAGAAATCACTGAAAAAACCCTAGATATCCCTCTCAAAACCCTGTAACACGCTCTAGAATCCCTACAACTCCCTCTACGGACCTAGAAATCCCTCTAGGGACCTAGAAATCCCTCTAGGGACCAAGAAATCCCTCTAGGGACCAAGAAATCCCTCCTAAAACTCCAGATATCCCTCTCAAAACCCAAGATAACGCTTTAGAAACCCTTGAAATCACTCTAAAAACCCATGATATCCCTCTCAAAACCCTGTAACACGCTCTAGAAATCTCTCTAGGGACCTAGAAATCCCTCTAGGGACCTAGAAATCCCTCTAGGGACCTAGAAATCCCTCTAGGGACCAAGAAATCCCTCTAGGGACCTAGAAATCCCTATAGGAAGCTAGAAATCACTGAAAAAACCCTAGATATCCCTCTCAAAACCCTGTAGCACGCTCTAGAATCCCTACAACTCCCTCTACGGACCTAGAAATCCCTCTAGGGACCTAGAAATCCCTCTAGGGACCTAGAAATCCCTCTACGGACCTAGAAATCCCTCTAGGGACCTAGAAATCTGTATAGGAAGCTAGAAATCACTGAAAAAACCCTAGATATCCCTCTCAAAACCCTGTAACACGCTCTAGAATCCCTACAACTCCCTCTACGGACCTAGAAATCCCTCTAAGGACCTAGAAATCCCTCTAGGGACCAAGAAATCCCTCTAGGGACCAAGAAATCCCTCTAGGGACCTAGAAATCCCTCTAGGGACCTAGAAATCCCTCTAGGGACCTAGAAATCCCTCTGGGGACCTAGAAATCCCTCTGGGGACCTAGAAATCCCTCTAGGGACCCAGAAATCCCTCTAGGGACCAAGAAATCCCTCTAGGGACCAAGAAATCCCTCCTAAAACTCCAGATATCCCTCTCAAAACCCAAGATAACGCTTTAGAAACCCTTGAAATCACTCTAAAAACCCATGATATCCCTCTCAAAACCCTGTAACACGCTCTAGAAATCTCTCTAGGGACATAGAAATCCCTCTAGGGACCTAGAAATCCCTCTAGGGACCAAGAAATCCCTCCTAAAACTCCAGATATCCCTCTCAAAACCCAAGATAACGCTTTAGAAACCCTTGAAATCACTCTAAAAACCCTAGATATCCCTCTCAAAACCCTGTAACACGCTCTAGAATCCCTACAACTCCCTCTACGGACCTAGAAATCCCTCTAGGGACCTAGAAATCCCTCTAGGGACCAAGAAATCCCTCTAGGGACCTAGAAATCCCTCTAGGGACCTAGAAATCCCTCTAGGGACCTAGAAATCCCTCTAGGGACCTAGAAATCCCTCTAGGGACCAAGAAATCCCTCTAGGGACCTAGAAATCCCTCTAGGGACCTAGAAATCCCTCTAGGGACCAAGAAATCTCTCTAGGGACCTAGAAATCTCTCTAGGGGCCAAGAAATCCCTCTAGGGACCTAGAAATCCCTCTAGGGACCTAGAAATCCCTCTAGGGACCTAGAAATCCCTCTAGGGACCTAGAAATCCCTCTAGGGACCTAGAAATCCCTCTAGGGACCTAGAAATCCCTCTAGGGACCTAGAAATCCCTCTAGGGACCTAGAAATCCCTCTAGGGACCTAGAAATCCTTCCTAAAACTCCAGATATCCCTCTCAAAACCCAAGATAACGCTTTAGAAACCCTTGAAATCACTCTAAAAACCCATGATATACCTCTCAAAACCCTGTAACACGCTCTAGAAATCTCTCTAGGGGCCAAGAAATCCCTCTAGGGACCTAGAAATCTCTATAGGAAGCTAGAAATCACTGAAAAAACCCTAGATATCCCTCTCAAAACCCTGTAACACGCTCTAGAATCCCTACAACTCCCTCTACGGACCTAGAAATCCCTCTAGGGACCTAGAAATCCCTCTAGGGACCAAGAAATCCCTCTAGGGACCAAGAAATCCCTCCTAAAACTCCAGATATCCCTCTCAAAACCCAAGATAACGCTTTAGAAACCCTTGAAATCACTCTAAAAACCCATGATATCCCTCTCAAAACCCTGTAACACGCTCTAGAAATCTCTCTAGGGACCTAGAAATCCCTCTAGGGACCTAGAAATCCCTCTAGGGACCTAGAAATCCCTCTAGGGACCAAGAAATCCCTCTAGGGACCTAGAAATCCCTATAGGAAGCTAGAAATCACTGAAAAAACCCTAGATATCCCTCTCAAAACCCTGTAACACGCTCTAGAAATCTCTCTAGGGACCTAGAAATCCCTCTAGGGACCTAGAAATCCCTCTAGGGACCTAGAAATCCCTCTAGGGACCTAGAAATCCCTCTAGGGACCTAGAAATCCCTCTACGGACCTAGAAATCCCTCTAGGGACCTAGAAATCTGTATAGGAAGCTAGAAATCACTGAAAAAACCCTAGATATCCCTCTCAAAACCCTGTAACACGCTCTAGAAATCTCTCTAGGGACCAAGAAATCCCTCTAGGGACCTAGAAATCTGTATAGAAAGCTAGAAATCACTGAAAAAACCCTAGATATCCCTCTCAAAACCCAAGATAACGCTTTAGATACCCTTGAAATCACTCTAAAAACCCATGATATCCCTCTCAAAACCCTGTAACACGCTCTAGAAATCTCTCTAGGGGCCAAGAAATCCCTCTAGGGACCTAGAAATCTCTATAGGAAGCTAGAAATCACTGAAAAAACCCTAGATATCCCTCTCAAAACCCTGTAACACGCTCTAGAATCCCTACAACTCCCTCTACGGACCTAGAAATCCCTCTAGGGACCTAGAAATCCCTCTAGGGACCTAGAAATCCCTCTACGGACCTAGAAATCCCTCTAGGGACCTAGAAATCTGTATAGGAAGCTAGAAATCACTGAAAAAACCCTAGATATCCCTCTCAAAACCCTGTAACACGCTCTAGAAATCTCTCTAGGGACCAAGAAATCCCTCTAGGGACCTAGAAATCTGTATAGAAAGCTAGAAATCACTGAAAAAACCCTAGATATCCCTCTCAAAACCCAAGATAACGCTTTAGATACCCTTGAAATCACTCTAAAAACCCATGATATCCCTCTCAAAACCCTGTAACACGCTCTAGAAATCTCTCTAGGGGCCAAGAAATCCCTCTAGGGACCTAGAAATCTCTATAGGAAGCTAAAAATCACTGAAAAAACCCTAGATATCCCTCTCAAAACCCTGTAACACGCTCTAGAATCCCTACAACTCCCTCTACGGACCTAGAAATCCCTCTAGGGACCTAGAAATCCCTCTAGGGACCAAGAAATCCCTCTAGGGACCTAGAAATCCCTCTAGGGACCTAGAAATCCCTCTAGGGACCAAGAAATCCCTCTAGGGACCTAGAAATCTCTCTAGGGGCCAAGAAATCCCTCTAGGGACCTAGAAATCCCTCTAGGGACCTATAAATCCCTCTAGGGACCTAGAAATCCCTCTAGGGACCTAGAAAACCCTCTAGGGACCTAGAAATCCCTCTAGGGACCTAGAAATCCCTCCTAAAACTCCAGATATCCCTCTCAAAACCCAAGATAACGCTTTAGAAACCCTTGAAATCACTCTAAAAACCCATGATATCCCTCTCAAAACCCTGTAACACGCTCTAGAAATCTCTCTAGGGGCCAAGAAATCCCTCTAGGGACCTAGAAATCCCTCTAGGGACCAAGAAATCCCTCTAGGGACCTAGAAATCCCTCTAGGGACCTAGAAATCCCTCTAGGGACCTAGAAATCCCTCTAGGGACCTAGAAATCCCTCTAGGGACCTAGAAATCCCTCTAGGGACCTAGAAATCCCTCCTAAAACTCCAGATATCCCTCTCAAAACCCAAGATAACGCTTTAGAAACCCTTGAAATCACTCTAAAAACCCATGATATCCCTCTCAAAACCCTGTAACACGCTCTAGAAATCTCTCTAGGGGCCAAGAAATCCCTCTAGGGACCTAGAAATCTCTATAGGAAGCTAGAAATCACTGAAAAAACCCTAGATATCCCTCTCAAAACCCTGTAACACGCTCTAGAATCCCTACAACTCCCTCTACGGACCTAGAAATCCCTCTAGGGACCTAGAAATCCCTCTAGGGACCAAGAAATCCCTCTAGGGACCAAGAAATCCCTCCTAAAACTCCAGATATCCCTCTCAAAACCCAAGATAACGCTTTAGAAACCCTTGAAATCACTCTAAAAACCCATGATATCCCTCTCAAAACCCTGTAACACGCTCTAGAAATCTCTCTAGGGACCTAGAAATCCCTCTAGGGACCTAGAAATCCCTCTAGGGACCTAGAAATCCCTCTAGGGACCAAGAAATCCCTCTAGGGACCTAGAAATCCCTATAGGAAGCTAGAAATCACTGAAAAAACCCTAGATATCCCTCTCAAAACCCTGTAACACGCTCTAGAATCCCTACAACTCCCTCTACGGACCTAGAAATCCCTCTAGGGACCTAGAAATCCCTCTAGGGTCCTAGAAATCCCTCTACGGACCTAGAAATCCCTCTAGGGACCTAGAAATCTGTATAGGAAGCTAGAAATCACTGAAAAAACCCTAGATATCCCTCTCAAAACCCTGTAACACGCTCTAGAAATCTCTCTAGGGACCAAGAAATCCCTCTAGGGACCTAGAAATCTGTATAGAAAGCTAGAAATCACTGAAAAAACCCTAGATATCCCTCTCAAAACCCAAGATAACGCTTTAGAAACCCTTGAAATCACTCTAAAAACCCATGATATCCCTCTCAAAACCCTGTAACACGCTCTAGAAATCTCTCTAGGGGCCAAGAAATCCCTCTAGGGACCTAGAAATCTCTATAGGAAGCTAGAAATCACTGAAAAAACCCTAGATATCCCTCTCAAAACCCTGTAACACGCTCTAGAATCCCTACAACTCCCTCTACGGACCTAGAAATCCCTCTAGGGACCTAGAAATCCCTCTAGGGACCAAGAAATCCCTCTAGGGACCAAGAAATCCCTCCTAAAACTCCAGATATCCCTCTCAAAACCCAAGATAACGCTTTAGAAACCCTTGAAATCACTCTAAAAACCCATGATATCCCTCTCAAAACCCTGTAACACGCTCTAGAAATCTCTCTAGGGACCTAGAAATCCCTCTAGGGACCTAGAAATCCCTCTAGGGACCTAGAAATCCCTCTAGGGACCAAGAAATCCCTCTAGGGACCTAGAAATCCCTATAGGAAGCTAGAAATCACTGAAAAAACCCTAGATATCCCTCTCAAAACCCTGTAACACGCTCTAGAATCCCTACAACTCCCTCTACGGACCTAGAAATCCCTCTAGGGACCTAGAAATCCCTCTAGGGACCTAGAAATCCCTCTACGGACCTAGAAATCCCTCTAGGGACCTAGAAATCTGTATAGGAAGCTAGAAATCACTGAAAAAACCCTAGATATCCCTCTCAAAACCCTGTAACACGCTCTAGAAATCTCTCTAGGGACCAAGAAATCCCTCTAGGGACCTAGAAATCTGTATAGAAAGCTAGAAATCACTGAAAAAACCCTAGATATCCCTCTCAAAACCCAAGATAACGCTTTAGATACCCTTGAAATCACTCTAAAAACCCATGATATCCCTCTCAAAACCCTGTAACACGCTCTAGAAATCTCTCTAGGGGCCAAGAAATCCCTCTAGGGACCTAGAAATCTCTATAGGAAGCTAGAAATCACTTAAAAAAACCCTAGATATCCCTCTCAAAACCCTGTAACACGCTCTAGAATCCCTACAACTCCCTCTACGGACCTAGAAATCCCTCTAGGGACCTAGAAATCCCTCTAGGGACCTAGAAATCCCTCTACGGACCTAGAAATCCCTCTAGGGACCTAGAAATCTGTATAGGAAGCTAGAAATCACTGAAAAAACCCTAGATATCCCTCTCAAAACCCTGTAACACGCTCTAGAAATCTCTCTAGGGACCAAGAAATCCCTCTAGGGACCTAGAAATCTGTATAGAAAGCTAGAAATCACTGAAAAAAACCCTAGATATCCCTCTCAAAACCCAAGATAACGCTTTAGATACCCTTGAAATCACTCTAAAAACCCATGATATCCCTCTCAAAACCCTGTAACACGCTCTAGAAATCTCTCTAGGGGCCAAGAAATCCCTCTAGGGACCTAGAAATCTCTATAGGAAGCTAAAAATCACTGAAAAAACCCTAGATATCCCTCTCAAAACCCTGTAACACGCTCTAGAATCCCTACAACTCCCTCTACGGACCTAGAAATCCCTCTAGGGACCTAGAAATCCCTCTAGGGACCAAGAAATCCCTCTAGGGACCTAGAAATCCCTCTAGGGACCTAGAAATCCCTCTAGGGACCAAGAAATCCCTCTAGGGACCTAGAAATCTCTCTAGGGGCCAAGAAATCCCTCTAGGGACCTAGAAATCCCTCTAGGGACCTAGAAATCCCTCTAGGGACCTAGAAATCCCTCTAGGGACCTAGAACTCCCTCTAGGGACCTAGAAATCCCTCTAGGGACCTAGAAATCCCTCCTAAAACTCCAGATATCCCTCTCAAAACCCAAGATAACGCTTTAGAAACCCTTGAAATCACTCTAAAAACCCATGATATCCCTCTCAAAACCCTGTAACACGCTCTAGAAATCTCTCTAGGGGCCAAGAAATCCCTCTAGGGACCTAGAAATCCCTCTAGGGACCAAGAAATCCCTCTAGGGACCTAGAAATCCCTCTAGGGACCTAGAAATCCCTCTAGGGACCTAGAAATCCCTCTAGGGACCTAGAAATCCCTCTAGGGACCTAGAAATCCCTCTAGGGACCTAGAAATCCCTCTAGGGACCTAGAAATCCCTCCTAAAACTCCAGATATCCCTCTCAAAACCCAAGATAACGCTTTAGAAACCCTTGAAATCACTCTAAAAACCCATGATATCCCTCTCAAAACCCTGTAACACGCTCTAGAAATCTCTCTAGGGGCCAAGAAATCCCTCTAGGGACCTAGAAATCTCTATAGGAAGCTAGAAATCACTGAAAAAACCCTAGATATCCCTCTCAAAACCCTGTAACACGCTCTAGAATCCCTACAACTCCCTCTACGGACCTAGAAATCCCTCTAGGGACCTAGAAATCCCTCTAGGGACCAAGAAATCCCTCTAGGGACCAAGAAATCCCTCCTAAAACTCCAGATATCCCTCTCAAAACCCAAGATAACGCTTTAGAAACCCTTGAAATCACTCTAAAAACCCATGATATCCCTCTCAAAACCCTGTAACACGCTCTAGAAATCTCTCTAGGGACCTAGAAATCCCTCTAGGGACCTAGAAATCCCTCTAGGGACCTAGAAATCCCTCTAGGGACCAAGAAATCCCTCTAGGGACCTAGAAATCCCTATAGGAAGCTAGAAATCACTGAAAAAACCCTAGATATCCCTCTCAAAACCCTGTAACACGCTCTAGAATCCCTACAACTCCCTCTACGGACCTAGAAATCCCTCTAGGGACCTAGAAATCCCTCTAGGGTCCTAGAAATCCCTCTACGGACCTAGAAATCCCTCTAGGGACCTAGAAATCTGTATAGGAAGCTAGAAATCACTGAAAAAACCCTAGATATCCCTCTCAAAACCCTGTAACACGCTCTAGAAATCTCTCTAGGGACCAAGAAATCCCTCTAGGGACCTAGAAATCTGTATAGAAAGCTAGAAATCACTGAAAAAACCCTAGATATCCCTCTCAAAACCCAAGATAACGCTTTAGATACCCTTGAAATCACTCTAAAAACCCATGATATCGCTCTCAAAACCCTGTAACACGCTCTAGAAATCTCTCTAGGGGCCAAGAAATCCCTCTAGGGACCTAGAAATCTCTATAGGAAGCTAGAAATCACTGAAAAAACCCTAGATATCCCTCTCAAAACCCTGTAACACGCTCTAGAATCCCTACAACTCCCTCTACGGACCTAGAAATCCCTCTAGGGACCTAGAAATCCCTCTAGGGACCTAGAAATCCCTCTACGGACCTAGAAATCCCTCTAGGGACCTAGAAATCTGTATAGGAAGCTAGAAATCACTGAAAAAACCCTAGATATCCCTCTCAAAACCCTGTAACACGCTCTAGAAATCTCTCTAGGGACCAAGAAATCCCTCTAGGGACCTAGAAATCTGTATAGAAAGCTAGAAATCACTGAAAAAACCCTAGATATCCCTCTCAAAACCCAAGATAACGCTTTAGATACCCTTGAAATCACTCTAAAAACCCATGATATCCCTCTCAAAACCCTGTAACGCGCTCTAGAAATCTCTCTAGGGGCCAAGAAATCCCTCTAGGGACCTAGAAATCTCTATAGGAAGCTAAAAATCACTGAAAAAACCCTAGATATCCCTCTCAAAACCCTGTAACACGCTCTAGAATCCCTACAACTCCCTCTACGGACCTAGAAATCCCTCTAGGGACCTAGAAATCCCTCTAGGGACCAAGAAATCCCTCTAGGGACCTAGAAATCCCTCTAGGGACCTAGAAATCCCTCTAGGGACCAAGAAATCCCTCTAGGGACCTAGAAATCTCTCTAGGGGCCAAGAAATCCCTCTAGGGACCTAGAAATCCCTCTAGGGACCTAGAAATCCCTCTAGGGACCTAGAAATCCCTCTAGGGACCTAGAAATCCCTCTAGGGACCTAGAAATCCCTCTAGGGACCTAGAAATCCCTCTAGGGACCTAGAAATCCCTCCTAAAACTCCAGATATCCCTCTCAAAACCCAAGATAACGCTTTAGAAACCCTTGAAATCACTCTAAAAACCCATGATATCCCTCTCAAAACCCTGTAACACGCTCTAGAAATCTCTCTAGGGGCCAAGAAATCCCTCTAGGGACCTAGAAATCCCTCTAGGGACCAAGAAATCCCTCTAGGGACCTAGAAATCCCTCTAGGGACCTAGAAATCCCTCTAGGGACCAAGAAATCCCTCTAGGGACCTAGAAATCTCTCTAGGGGCCAAGAAATCCCTCTAGGGACCTAGAAATCCCTCTAGGGACCTAGAAATCCCTCTAGGGACCTAGAAATCCCTCTAGGGACCTAGAAATCCCTCTAGGGACCTAGAAATCCCTCCTAAAACTCCAGATATCCCTCTCAAAACCCAAGATAACGCTTTAGAAACCCTTGAAATCACTCTAAAAACCCATGATATCCCTCTCAAAACCCTGTAACACGCTCTAGAAATCTCTCTAGGGGCCAAGAAATCCCTCTAGGGACCTAGAAATCTCTATAGGAAGCTAGAAATCACTGAAAAAACCCTAGATATCCCTCTCAAAACCCTGTAACACGCTCTAGAATCCCTACAACTCCCTCTACGGACCTAGAAATCCCTCTAGGGACCAAGAAATCCCTCTAGGGACCAAGAAATCCCTCTAGGGACCTAGAAATCCCTCTAGGGACCTAGAAATCCCTCTAGGGACCTAGAAATCCCTCTGGGGACCTAGAAATCCCTCTGGGGACCTAGAAATCCCTCTAGGGACCTAGAAATCCCTCTAGGGACCAAGAAATCCCTCTAGGGACCAAGAAATCCCTCCTAAAACTCCAGATATCCCTCTCAAAACCCAAGATAACGCTTTAGAAACCCTTGAAATCACTCTAAAAACCCATGATATCCCTCTCAAAACCCTGTAACACGCTCTAGAAATCTCTCTAGGGACATAGAAATCCCTCTAGGGACCTAGAAATCCCTCTAGGGACCTAGAAATCCCTGTAGGGACATAAAAATCCCTCTAGGGACATAGAAATCCCTCTAGGGACCTAGAATGCCCTCTGGGGACCTAGAAATCCCTCTGGGGACCTAGAAATCCCTCTAGGGACCTAGAAATCCCTCTAGGGACCAAGAAATCCCTCTAGGGACCTAGAAATCCCTCCTAAAACTCCAGATATCCCTCTCAAAACCCAAGATAACGCTTTAGAAACCCTTGAAATCACTCTAAAAACCCATGATATCCCTCTCAAAACCCTGTAACACGCTCTAGAAATCTCTCTAGGGACATAGAAATCCCTCTAGGGACCTAGAAATCCCTCTAGGGACCTAGAAATCCCTCTAGGGACCTAGAAATCCCTCTAGGGACCTAGAAATCCCTCTAGGGACCTAGAAATCCCTCTAGGGACCTAGAAATCCCTCCTAAAACTCCAGATATCCCTCTCAAAACCCAAGATAACTCTTTAGAAACCCTTGAAATCACTCTAAAAACCCATGATATCCCTCTCAAAACCCTGTAACACGCTCTAGAAATCTCTCTAGGGGCCAAGAAATCCCTCTAGGGACCTAGAAATCTCTATAGGAAGCTAGAAATCACTGAAAAAACCCTAGATATCCCTCTCAAAACCCTGTAACACGCTCTAGAATCCCTACAACTCCCTCTACGGACCTAGAAATCCCTCTAGGGACCTAGAAATCCCTCTAGGGACCAAGAAATCCCTCTAGGGACCAAGAAATCCCTCCTAAAACTCCAGATATCCCTCTCAAAACCCAAGATAACGCTTTAGAAACCCTTGAAATCACTCTAAAAACCCATGATATCCCTCTCAAAACCCTGTAACACGCTCTAGAAATCTCTCTAGGGACCTAGAAATCCCTCTAGGGACCTAGAAATCCCTCTAGGGACCTAGAAATCCCTCTAGGGACCAAGAAATCCCTCTAGGGACCTAGAAATCCCTATAGGAAGCTAGAAATCACTGAAAAAACCCTAGATATCCCTCTCAAAACCCTGTAACACGCTCTAGAATCCCTACAACTCCCTCTACGGACCTAGAAATCCCTCTAGGGACCTAGAAATCCCTCTAGGGACCTAGAAATCCCTCTACGGACCTAGAAATCCCTCTAGGGACCTAGAAATCTGTATAGGAAGCTAGAAATCACTGAAAAAACCCTAGATATCCCTCTCAAAACCCTGTAACACGCTCTAGAAATCTCTCTAGGGACCAAGAAATCCCTCTAGGGACCTAGAAATCTGTATAGAAAGCTAGAAATCACTGAAAAAACCCTAGATATCCCTCTCAAAACCCAAGATAACGCTTTAGATACCCTTGAAATCACTCTAAAAACCCATGATATCCCTCTCAAAACCCTGTAACACGCTCTAGAAATCTCTCTAGGGGCCAAGAAATCCCTCTAGGGACCTAGAAATCTCTATAGGAAGCTAGAAATCACTGAAAAAACCCTAGATATCCCTCTCAAAACCCTGTAACACGCTCTAGAATCCCTACAACTCCCTCTACGGACCTAGAAATCCCTCTAGGGACCTAGAAATCCCTCTAGGGACCTAGAAATCCCTCTACGGACCTAGAAATCCCTCTAGGGACCTAGAAATCTGTATAGGAAGCTAGAAATCACTGAAAAAACCCTAGATATCCCTCTCAAAACCCTGTAACACGCTCTAGAAATCTCTCTAGGGACCAAGAAATCCCTCTAGGGACCTAGAAATCTGTATAGAAAGCTAGAAATCACTGAAAAAACCCTAGATATCCCTCTCAAAACCCAAGATAACGCTTTAGATACCCTTGAAATCACTCTAAAAACCCATGATATCCCTCTCAAAACCCTGTAACACGCTCTAGAAATCCCTCTAGGGACCTAGAAATCCCTCTAGGGACCTAGAAATCCCTCCTAAAACTCCAGATATCCCTCTCAAAACCCAAGATAACGCTTTAGAAACCCTTGAAATCACTCTAAAAACCCATGATATCCCCCTCAAAACCCTGTAACACGCTCTAGAAATCTCTCTAGGGGCCAAGAAATCCCTCTAGGGACCTAGAAATCCCTCTAGGGACCAAGAAATCCCTCTAGGGACCTAGAAATCCCTCTAGGGACCTAGCAATCCCTCTAGGGACCAAGAAATCCCTCTAGGGACCTAGAAATCTCTCTAGGGGCCAAGAAATCCCTCTAGGGACCTAGAAATCCCTCTAGGGACCTAGAAATCCCTCTAGGGACCTAGAAATCCCTCTAGGGACCTAGAAATCCCTCTAGGGACCTAGAAATCCCTCCTAAAACTCCAGATATCCCTCTCAAAACCCAAGATAACGCTTTAGAAACCCTTGAAATCACTCTAAAAACCCATGATATCCCTCTCAAAACCCTGTAACACGCTCTAGAAATCTCTCTAGGGACATAGAAATCCCTCTAGGGACCTAGAAATCCCTCTAGGGACCAAGAAATCCCTCCTAAAACTCCAGATATCCCTCTCAAAACCCAAGATAACGCTTTAGAAACCCTTGAAATCACTCTAAAAACCCTAGATATCCCTCTCAAAACCCTGTAACACGCTCTAGAATCCCTACAACTCCCTCTACGGACCTAGAAATCCCTCTAGGGACCTAGAAATCCCTCTAGGGACCAAGAAATCCCTCTAGGGACCTAGAAATCCCTCTAGGGACCTAGAAATCCCTCTAGGGACCAAGAAATCTTTCTAGGGACCTAGAAATCTCTCTAGGGGCCAAGAAATCCCTCTAGGGACCTAGAAACCCCTCTAGGGACCTAGAAATCCCTCTAGGGACCTAGAAATCCCTCTAGGGACCTAGAAATCCCTATAGGAAGCTAGAAATCACTGAAAAAACCCTAGATATCCCTCTCAAAACTCCAGATATCCCTCTCAAAACCCAAGATAACGCTTTAGAAACCCTTGAAATCACTCTAAAAACCCATGATATCCCTCTCAAAACCCTGTAACACGCTCTAGAAATCTCTCTAGGGGCCAAGAAATCCCTCTAGGGACCTAGAAATCTCTATAGGAAGCTAGAAATCACTGAAAAAACCCTAGATATCCCTCTCAAAACCCTGTAACACGCTCTAGAATCCCTACAACTCCCTCTACGGACCTAGAAATCCCTCTAGGGACCTAGAAATCCCTCTAGGGACCAAGAAATCCCTCTAGGGACCAAGAAATCCCTCCTAAAACTCCAGATATCCCTCTCAAAACCCAAGATAACGCTTTAGAAACCCTTGAAATCACTCTAAAAACCCATGATATCCCTCTCAAAACCCTGTAACACGCTCTAGAAATCTCTCTAGGGACCTAGAAATCCCTCTAGGGACCTAGAAATCCCTCTAGGGACCTAGAAATCCCTCTAGGGACCAAGAAATCCCTCTAGGGACCTAGAAATCCCTATAGGAAGCTAGAAATCACTGAAAAAACCCTAGATATCCCTCTCAAAACCCTGTAGCACGCTCTAGAATCCCTACAACTCCCTCTACGGACCTAGAAATCCCTCTAAGGACCTAGAAATCCCTCTAGGGACCAAGAAATCCCTCTAGGGACCAAGAAATCCCTCTAGGGACCTAGAAATCCCTCTAGGGACCTAGAAATCCCTCTAGGGACCTAGAAATCCCTCTGGGGACCTAGAAATCCCTCTGGGGACCTAGAAATCCCTCTAGGGACCCAGAAATCCCTCTAGGGACCAAGAAATCCCTCTAGGGACCAAGAAATCCCTCCTAAAACTCCAGATATCCCTCTCAAAACCCAAGATAACGCTTTAGAAACCCTTGAAATCACTCTAAAAACCCATGATATCCCTCTCAAAACCCTGTAACACGCTCTAGAAATCTCTCTAGGGACATAGAAATCCCTCTAGGGACCTAGAAATCCCTCTAGGGACCAAGAAATCCCTCCTAAAACTCCAGATATCCCTCTCAAAACCCAAGATAACGCTTTAGAAACCCTTGAAATCACTCTAAAAACCCTAGATATCCCTCTCAAAACCCTGTAACACGCTCTAGAATCCCTACAACTCCCTCTACGGACCTAGAAATCCCTCTAGGGACCTAGAAATCCCTCTAGGGACCAAGAAATCCCTCTAGGGACCTAGAAATCCCTCTAGGGACCTAGAAATCCCTCTAGGGACCTAGAAATCCCTCTAGGGACCAAGAAATCCCTCTAGGGACCTAGAAATCCCTCTAGGGACCTAGAAATCCCTCTAGGGACCAAGAAATCTCTCTAGGGACCTAGAAATCTCTCTAGGGGCCAAGAAATCCCTCTAGGGACCTAGAAATCCCTCTAGGGACCTAGAAATCCCTCTAGGGACCTAGAAATCCCTCTAGGGACCTAGAAATCCCTCTAGGGACCTAGAAATCCCTCTAGGGACCTAGAAATCCCTCTAGGGACCTAGAAATCCCTCTAGGGACCTAGAAATCCCTCTAGGGACCTAGAAATCCTTCCTAAAACTCCAGATATCCCTCTCAAAACCCAAGATAACGCTTTAGAAACCCTTGAAATCACTCTAAAAACCCATGATATACCTCTCAAAACCCTGTAACACGCTCTAGAAATCTCTCTAGGGGCCAAGAAATCCCTCTAGGGACCTAGAAATCTCTATAGGAAGCTAGAAATCACTGAAAAAACCCTAGATATCCCTCTCAAAACCCTGTAACACGCTCTAGAATCCCTACAACTCCCTCTACGGACCTAGAAATCCCTCTAGGGACCTAGAAATCCCTCTAGGGACCAAGAAATCCCTCTAGGGACCAAGAAATCCCTCCTAAAACTCCAGATATCCCTCTCAAAACCCAAGATAACGCTTTAGAAACCCTTGAAATCACTCTAAAAACCCATGATATCCCTCTCAAACCCCTGTAACACGCTCTAGAAATCTCTCTAGGGACCTAGAAATCCCTCTAGGGACCTAGAAATCCCTCTAGGGACCTAGAAATCCCTCTAGGGACCAAGAAATCCCTCTAGGGACCTAGAAATCCCTATAGGAAGCTAGAAATCACTGAAAAAACCCTAGATATCCCTCTCAAAACCCTGTAACACGCTCTAGAATCCCTACAACTCCCTCTACGGACCTAGAAATCCCTCTAGGGACCTAGAAATCCCTCTAGGGACCTAGAAATCCCTCTACGGACCTAGAAATCCCTCTAGGGACCTAGAAATCTGTATAGGAAGCTAGAAATCACTGAAAAAACCCTAGATATCCCTCTCAAAACCCTGTAACACGCTCTAGAAATCTCTCTAGGGACCAAGAAATCCCTCTAGGGACCTAGAAATCTGTATAGAAAGCTAGAAATCACTGAAAAAACCCTAGATATCCCTCTCAAAACCCAAGATAACGCTTTAGATACCCTTGAAATCACTCTAAAAACCCATGATATCCCTCTCAAAACCCTGTAACACGCTCTAGAAATCTCTCTAGGGGCCAAGAAATCCCTCTAGGGACCTAGAAATCTCTATAGGAAGCTAGAAATCACTGAAAAAACCCTAGATATCCCTCTCAAAACCCTGTAACACGCTCTAGAATCCCTACAACTCCCTCTACGGACCTAGAAATCCCTCTAGGGACCTAGAAATCCCTCTAGGGACCTAGAAATCCCTCTACGGACCTAGAAATCCCTCTAGGGACCTAGAAATCTGTATAGGAAGCTAGAAATCACTGAAAAAACCCTAGATATCCCTCTCAAAACCCTGTAACACGCTCTAGAAATCTCTCTAGGGACCAAGAAATCCCTCTAGGGACCTAGAAATCTGTATAGAAAGCTAGAAATCACTGAAAAAACCCTAGATATCCCTCTCAAAACCCAAGATAACGCTTTAGATACCCTTGAAATCACTCTAAAAACCCATGATATCCCTCTCAAAACCCTGTAACACGCTCTAGAAATCTCTCTAGGGGCCAAGAAATCCCTCTAGGGACCTAGAAATCTCTATAGGAAGCTAAAAATCACTGAAAAAACCCTAGATATCCCTCTCAAAACCCTGTAACACGCTCTAGAATCCCTACAACTCCCTCTACGGACCTAGAAATCCCTCTAGGGACCTAGAAATCCCTCTAGGGACCAAGAAATCCCTCTAGGGACCTAGAAATCCCTCTAGGGACCTAGAAATCCCTCTAGGGACCAAGAAATCCCTCTAGGGACCTAGAAATCTCTCTAGGGGCCAAGAAATCCCTCTAGGGACCTAGAAATCCCTCTAGGGACCTAGAAATCCCTCTAGGGACCTAGAAATCCCTCTAGGGACCTAGAAATCCCTCTAGGGACCTAGAAATCCCTCCTAAAACTCCAGATATCCCTCTCAAAACCCAAGATAACGCTTTAGAAACCCTTGAAATCACTCTAAAAACCCATGATATCCCTCTCAAAACCCTGTAACACGCTCTAGAAATCTCTCTAGGGGCCAAGAAATCCCTCTAGGGACCTAGAAATCCCTCTAGGGACCAAGAAATCCCTCTAGGGACCTAGAAATCCCTCTAGGGACCTAGAAATCCCTCTAGGGACCTAGAAATCCCTCTAGGGACCTAGAAATCCCTCTAGGGACCAAGAAATCCCTCTAGGGACCTAGAAATCCCTCTAGGGACCTAGAAATCCCTCCTAAAACTCCAGATATCCCTCTCAAAACCCAAGATAACGCTTTAGAAACCCTTGAAATCACTCTAAAAACCCATGATATCCCTCTCAAAACCCTGTAACACGCTCTAGAAATCTCTCTAGGGGCCAAGAAATCCCTCTAGGGACCTAGAAATCTCTATAGGAAGCTAGAAATCACTGAAAAAACCCTAGATATCCCTCTCAAAACCCTGTAACACGCTCTAGAATCCCTACAACTCCCTCTACGGACCTAGAAATCCCTCTAGGGACCTAGAAATCCCTCTAGGGACCAAGAAATCCCTCTAGGGACCAAGAAATCCCTCCTAAAACTCCAGATATCCCTCTCAAAACCCAAGATAACGCTTTAGAAACCCTTGAAATCACTCTAAAAACCCATGATATCCCTCTCAAAACCCTGTAACACGCTCTAGAAATCTCTCTAGGGACCTAGAAATCCCTCTAGGGACCTAGAAATCCCTCTAGGGACCTAGAAATCCCTCTAGGGACCAAGAAATCCCTCTAGGGACCTAGAAATCCCTATAGGAAGCTAGAAATCACTGAAAAAACCCTAGATATCCCTCTCAAAACCCTGTAACACGCTCTAGAATCCCTACAACTCCCTCTACGGACCTAGAAATCCCTCTAGGGACCTAGAAATCCCTCTAGGGTCCTAGAAATCCCTCTACGGACCTAGAAATCCCTCTAGGGACCTAGAAATCTGTATAGGAAGCTAGAAATCACTGAAAAAACCCTAGATATCCCTCTCAAAACCCTGTAACACGCTCTAGAAATCTCTCTAGGGACCAAGAAATCCCTCTAGGGACCTAGAAATCTGTATAGAAAGCTAGAAATCACTGAAAAAACCCTAGATATCCCTCTCAAAACCCAAGATAACGCTTTAGATACCCTTGAAATCACTCTAAAAACCCATGATATCCCTCTCAAAACCCTGTAACACGCTCTAGAAATCTCTCTAGGGGCCAAGAAATCCCTCTAGGGACCTAGAAATCTCTATAGGAAGCTAGAAATCACTGAAAAAACCCTAGATATCCCTCTCAAAACCCTGTAACACGCTCTAGAATCCCTACAACTCCCTCTACGGACCTAGAAATCCCTCTAGGGACCTAGAAATCCCTCTAGGGACCTAGAAATCCCTCTACGGACCTAGAAATCCCTCTAGGGACCTAGAAATCTGTATAGGAAGCTAGAAATCACTGAAAAAACCCTAGATATCCCTCTCAAAACCCTGTAACACGCTCTAGAAATCTCTCTAGGGACCAAGAAATCCCTCTAGGGACCTAGAAATCTGTATAGAAAGCTAGAAATCACTGAAAAAACCCTAGATATCCCTCTCAAAACCCAAGATAACGCTTTAGATACCCTTGAAATCACTCTAAAAACCCATGATATCCCTCTCAAAACCCTGTAACGCGCTCTAGAAATCTCTCTAGGGGCCAAGAAATCCCTCTAGGGACCTAGAAATCTCTATAGGAAGCTAAAAATCACTGAAAAAACCCTAGATATCCCTCTCAAAACCCTGTAACACGCTCTAGAATCCCTACAACTCCCTCTACGGACCTAGAAATCCCTCTAGGGACCTAGAAATCCCTCTAGGGACCAAGAAATCCCTCTAGGGACCTAGAAATCCCTCTAGGGACCTAGAAATCCCTCTAGGGACCAAGAAATCCCTCTAGGGACCTAGAAATCTCTCTAGGGGCCAAGAAATCCCTCTAGGGACCTAGAAATCCCTCTAGGGACCTAGAAATCCCTCTAGGGACCTAGAAATCCCTCTAGGGACCTAGAAATCCCTCTAGGGACCTAGAAATCCCTCTAGGGACCTAGAAATCCCTCCTAAAACTCCAGATATCCCTCTCAAAACCCAAGATAACGCTTTAGAAACCCTTGAAATCACTCTAAAAACCCATGATATCCCTCTCAAAACCCTGTAACACGCTCTAGAAATCTCTCTAGGGGCCAAGAAATCCCTCTAGGGACCTAGAAATCCCTCTAGGGACCAAGAAATCCCTCTAGGGACCTAGAAATCCCTCTAGGGACCTAGAAATCCCTCTAGGGACCAAGAAATCCCTCTAGGGACCTAGAAATCTCTCTAGGGGCCAAGAAATCCCTCTAGGGACCTAGAAATCCCTCTAGGGACCTAGAAATCCCTCTAGGGACCTAGAAATCCCTCTAGGGACCTAGAAATCCCTCTAGGGACCTAGAAATCCCTCCTAAAACTCCAGATATCCCTCTCAAAACCCAAGATAACGCTTTAGAAACCCTTGAAATCACTCTAAAAACCCATGATATCCCTCTCAAAACCCTGTAACACGCTCTAGAAATCTCTCTAGGGGCCAAGAAATCCCTCTAGGGACCTAGAAATCTCTATAGGAAGCTAGAAATCACTGAAAAAACCCTAGATATCCCTCTCAAAACCCTGTAACACGCTCTAGAATCCCTACAACTCCCTCTACGGACCTAGAAATCCCTCTAGGGACCAAGAAATCCCTCTAGGGACCAAGAAATCCCTCTAGGGACCTAGAAATCCCTCTAGGGACCTAGAAATCCCTCTAGGGACCTAGAAATCCCTCTGGGGACCTAGAAATCCCTCTGGGGACCTAGAAATCCCTCTAGGGACCTAGAAATCCCTCTAGGGACCAAGAAATCCCTCTAGGGACCAAGAAATCCCTCCTAAAACTCCAGATATCCCTCTCAAAACCCAAGATAACGCTTTAGAAACCCTTGAAATCACTCTAAAAACCCATGATATCCCTCTCAAAACCCTGTAACACGCTCTAGAAATCTCTCTAGGGACATAGAAATCCCTCTAGGGACCTAGAAATCCCTCTAGGGACCTAGAAATCCCTGTAGGGACATAAAAATCCCTCTAGGGACATAGAAATCCCTCTAGGGACCTAGAATGCCCTCTGGGGACCTAGAAATCCCTCTGGGGACCTAGAAATCCCTCTAGGGACCTAGAAATCCCTCTAGGGACCAAGAAATCCCTCTAGGGACCTAGAAATCCCTCCTAAAACTCCAGATATCCCTCTCAAAACCCAAGATAACGCTTTAGAAACCCTTGAAATCACTCTAAAAACCCATGATATCCCTCTCAAAACCCTGTAACACGCTCTAGAAATCTCTCTAGGGACATAGAAATCCCTCTAGGGACCTAGAAATCCCTCTAGGGACCTAGAAATCCCTCTAGGGACCTAGAAATCCCTCTAGGGACCTAGAAATCCCTCTAGGGACCTAGAAATCCCTCTAGGGACCTAGAAATCCCTCTAGGGACCTAGAAATCCCTCCTAAAACTCCAGATATCCCTCTCAAAACCCAAGATAACTCTTTAGAAACCCTTGAAATCACTCTAAAAACCCATGATATCCCTCTCAAAACCCTGTAACACGCTCTAGAAATCTCTCTAGGGGCCAAGAAATCCCTCTAGGGACCTAGAAATCTCTATAGGAAGCTAGAAATCACTGAAAAAACCCTAGATATCCCTCTCAAAACCCTGTAACACGCTCTAGAATCCCTACAACTCCCTCTACGGACCTAGAAATCCCTCTAGGGACCTAGAAATCCCTCTAGGGACCAAGAAATCCCTCTAGGGACCATGAAATCCCTCCTAAAACTCCAGATATCCCTCTCAAAACCCAAGATAACGCTTTAGAAACCCTTGAAATCACTCTAAAAACCCATGATATCCCTCTCAAAACCCTGTAACACGCTCTAGAAATCTCTCTAGGGACCTAGAAATCCCTCTAGGGACCTAGAAATCCCTCTAGGGACCTAGAAATCCCTCTAGGGACCAAGAAATCCCTCTAGGGACCTAGAAATCCCTATAGGAAGCTAGAAATCACTGAAAAAACCCTAGATATCCCTCTCAAAACCCTGTAACACGCTCTAGAATCCCTACAACTCCCTCTACGGACCTAGAAATCCCTCTAGGGACCTAGAAATCCCTCTAGGGACCTAGAAATCCCTCTACGGACCTAGAAATCCCTCTAGGGACCTAGAAATCTGTATAGGAAGCTAGAAATCACTGAAAAAACCCTAGATATCCCTCTCAAAACCCTGTAACACGCTCTAGAAATCTCTCTAGGGACCAAGAAATCCCTCTAGGGACCTAGAAATCTGTATAGAAAGCTAGAAATCACTGAAAAAACCCTAGATATCCCTCTCAAAACCCAAGATAACGCTTTAGATACCCTTGAAATCACTCTAAAAACCCATGATATCCCTCTCAAAACCCTGTAACACGCTCTAGAAATCTCTCTAGGGGCCAAGAAATCCCTCTAGGGACCTAGAAATCTCTATAGGAAGCTAGAAATCACTGAAAAAACCTTAGATATCCCTCTCAAAACCCTGTAACACGCTCTAGAATCCCTACAACTCCCTCTACGGACCTAGAAATCCCTCTAGGGACCTAGAAATCCCTCTAGGGACCTAGAAATCCCTCTACGGACCTAGAAATCCCTCTAGGGACCTAGAAATCTGTATAGGAAGCTAGAAATCACTGAAAAAACCCTAGATATCCCTCTCAAAACCCTGTAACACGCTCTAGAAATCTCTCTAGGGACCAAGAAATCCCTCTAGGGACCTAGAAATCTGTATAGAAAGCTAGAAATCACTGAAAAAACCCTAGATATCCCTCTCAAAACCCAAGATAACGCTTTAGATACCCTTGAAATCACTCTAAAAACCCATGATATCCCTCTCAAAACCCTGTAACACGCTCTAGAAATCTCTCTAGGGGCCAAGAAATCCCTCTAGGGACCTAGAAATCTCTATAGGAAGCTAAAAATCACTGAAAAAACCCTAGATATCCCTCTCAAAACCCTGTAACACGCTCTAGAATCCCTACAACTCCCTCTACGGACCTAGAAATCCCTCTAGGGACCTAGAAATCCCTCTAGGGACCAAGAAATCCCTCTAGGGACCTAGAAATCCCTCTAGGGACCTAGAAATCCCTCTAGGGACCAAGAAATCCCTCTAGGGACCTAGAAATCTCTCTAGGGGCCAAGAAATCCCTCTAGGGACCTAGAAATCCCTCTAGGGACCTAGAAATCCCTCTAGGGACCTAGAAATCCCTCTAGGGACCTAGAAATCCCTCTAGGGACCTAGAAATCCCTCTAGGGACCTAGAAATCCCTCCTAAAACTCCAGATATCCCTCTCAAAACCCAAGATAACGCTTTAGAAACCCTTGAAATCACTCTAAAAACCCATGATATCCCTCTCAAAACCCTGTAACACGCTCTAGAAATCTCTCTAGGGGCCAAGAAATCCCTCTAGGGACCTAGAAATCCCTCTAGGGACCAAGAAATCCCTCTAGGGACCTAGAAATCCCTCTAGGGACCTAGAAATCCCTCTAGGGACCTAAAAATCCCTCTAGGGACCTAGAAATCCCTCTAGGGACCTAGAAATCCCTCTAGGGACCTAGAAATCTCTATAGGAAGCTAGAAATCACTGAAAAAACCCTAGATATCCCTCTCAAAACCCTGTAACACGCTCTAGAATCCCTACAACTCCCTCTACGGACCTAGAAATCCCTCTAGGGACCTAGAAATCCCTCTAGGGACCAAGAAATCCCTCTAGGGACCATGAAATCCCTCCTAAAACTCCAGATATCCCTCTCAAAACCCAAGATAACGCTTTAGAAACCCTTGAAATCACTCTAAAAACCCATGATATCCCTCTCAAAACCCTGTAACACGCTCTAGAAATCTCTCTAGGGACCTAGAAATCCCTCTAGGGACCTAGAAATCCCTCTAGGGACCTAGAAATCCCTCTAGGGACCAAGAAATCCCTCTAGGGACCTAGAAATCCCTATAGGAAGCTAGAAATCACTGAAAAAACCCTAGATATCCCTCTCAAAACCCTGTAACACGCTCTAGAATCCCTACAACTCCCTCTACGGACCTAGAAATCCCTCTAGGGACCTAGAAATCCCTCTAGGGACCTAGAAATCCCTCTACGGACCTAGAAATCCCTCTAGGGACCTAGAAATCTGTATAGGAAGCTAGAAATCACTGAAAAAACCCTAGATATCCCTCTCAAAACCCTGTAACACGCTCTAGAAATCTCTCTAGGGACCAAGAAATCCCTCTAGGGACCTAGAAATCTGTATAGAAAGCTAGAAATCACTGAAAAAACCCTAGATATCCCTCTCAAAACCCAAGATAACGCTTTAGATACCCTTGAAATCACTCTAAAAACCCATGATATCCCTCTCAAAACCCTGTAACACGCTCTAGAAATCTCTCTAGGGGCCAAGAAATCCCTCTAGGGACCTAGAAATCTCTATAGGAAGCTAGAAATCACTGAAAAAACCCTAGATATCCCTCTCAAAACCCTGTAACACGCTCTAGAATCCCTACAACTCCCTCTACGGACCTAGAAATCCCTCTAGGGACCTAGAAATCCCTCTAGGGACCTAGAAATCCCTCTACGGACCTAGAAATCCCTCTAGGGACCTAGAAATCTGTATAGGAAGCTAGAAATCACTGAAAAAACCCTAGATATCCCTCTCAAAACCCTGTAACACGCTCTAGAAATCTCTCTAGGGACCAAGAAATCCCTCTAGGGACCTAGAAATCTGTATAGAAAGCTAGAAATCACTGAAAAAACCCTAGATATCCCTCTCAAAACCCAAGATAACGCTTTAGATACCCTTGAAATCACTCTAAAAACCCATGATATCCCTCTCAAAACCCTGTAACACGCTCTAGAAATCTCTCTAGGGGCCAAGAAATCCCTCTAGGGACCTAGAAATCTCTATAGGAAGCTAAAAATCACTGAAAAAACCCTAGATATCCCTCTCAAAACCCTGTAACACGCTCTAGAATCCCTACAACTCCCTCTACGGACCTAGAAATCCCTCTAGGGACCTAGAAATCCCTCTAGGGACCAAGAAATCCCTCTAGGGACCTAGAAATCCCTCTAGGGACCTAGAAATCCCTCTAGGGACCAAGAAATCCCTCTAGGGACCTAGAAATCTCTCTAGGGGCCAAGAAATCCCTCTAGGGACCTAGAAATCCCTCTAGGGACCTAGAAATCCCTCTAGGGACCTAGAAATCCCTCTAGGGACCTAGAAATCCCTCTAGGGACCTAGAAATCCCTCTAGGGACCTAGAAATCCCTCCTAAAACTCCAGATATCCCTCTCAAAACCCAAGATAACGCTTTAGAAACCCTTGAAATCACTCTAAAAACCCATGATATCCCTCTCAAAACCCTGTAACACGCTCTAGAAATCTCTCTAGGGGCCAAGAAATCCCTCTAGGGACCTAGAAATCCCTCTAGGGACCAAGAAATCCCTCTAGGGACCTAGAAATCCCTCTAGGGACCTAGAAATCCCTCTAGGGACCTAGAAATCCCTCTAGGGACCTAGAAATCCCTCTAGGGACCTAGAAATCCCTCTAGGGACCTAGAAATCCCTCTAGGGACCTAGAAATCCCTCCTAAAACTCCAGATATCCCTCTCAAAACCCAAGATAACGCTTTAGAAACCCTTGAAATCACTCTAAAAACCCATGATATCCCTCTCAAAACCCTGTAACACGCTCTAGAAATCTCTCTAGGGGCCAAGAAATCCCTCTAGGGACCTAGAAATCTCTATAGGAAGCTAGAAATCACTGAAAAAACCCTAGATATCCCTCTCAAAACCCTGTAACACGCTCTAGAATCCCTACAACTCCCTCTACGGACCTAGAAATCCCTCTAGGGACCTAGAAATCCCTCTAGGGACCAAGAAATCCCTCTAGGGACCAAGAAATCCCTCCTAAAACTCCAGATATCCCTCTCAAAACCCAAGATAACGCTTTAGAAACCCTTGAAATCACTCTAAAAACCCATGATATCCCTCTCAAAACCCTGTAACACGCTCTAGAAATCTCTCTAGGGACCTAGAAATCCCTCTAGGGACCTAGAAATCCCTCTAGGGACCTAGAAATCCCTCTAGGGACCAAGAAATCCCTCTAGGGACCTAGAAATCCCTATAGGAAGCTAGAAATCACTGAAAAAACCCTAGATATCCCTCTCAAAACCCTGTAGCACGCTCTAGAATCCCTACAACTCCCTCTACGGACCTAGAAATCCCTCTAGGGACCTAGAAATCCCTCTAGGGACCTAGAAATCCCTCTACGGACCTAGAAATCCCTCTAGGGACCAAGAAATCCCTCTAGGGACCATGAAATCCCTCCTAAAACTCCAGATATCCCTCTCAAAACCCAAGATAACGCTTTAGAAACCCTTGAAATCACTCTAAAAACCCATGATATCCCTCTCAAAACCCTGTAACACGCTCTAGAAATCTCTCTAGGGACCTAGAAATCCCTCTAGGGACCTAGAAATCCCTCTAGGGACCTAGAAATCCCTCTAGGGACCAAGAAATCCCTCTAGGGACCTAGAAATCCCTATAGGAAGCTAGAAATCACTGAAAAAACCCTAGATATCCCTCTCAAAACCCTGTAACACGCTCTAGAATCCCTACAACTCCCTCTACGGACCTAGAAATCCCTCTAGGGACCTAGAAATCCCTCTAGGGACCTAGAAATCCCTCTACGGACCTAGAAATCCCTCTAGGGACCTAGAAATCTGTATAGGAAGCTAGAAATCACTGAAAAAACCCTAGATATCCCTCTCAAAACCCTGTAACACGCTCTAGAAATCTCTCTAGGGACCAAGAAATCCCTCTAGGGACCTAGAAATCTGTATAGAAAGCTAGAAATCACTGAAAAAACCCTAGATATCCCTCTCAAAACCCAAGATAACGCTTTAGATACCCTTGAAATCACTCTAAAAACCCATGATATCCCTCTCAAAACCCTGTAACACGCTCTAGAAATCTCTCTAGGGGCCAAGAAATCCCTCTAGGGACCTAGAAATCTCTATAGGAAGCTAGAAATCACTGAAAAAACCCTAGATATCCCTCTCAAAACCCTGTAACACGCTCTAGAATCCCTACAACTCCCTCTACGGACCTAGAAATCCCTCTAGGGACCTAGAAATCCCTCTAGGGACCTAGAAATCCCTCTACGGACCTAGAAATCCCTCTAGGGACCTAGAAATCTGTATAGGAAGCTAGAAATCACTGAAAAAACCCTAGATATCCCTCTCAAAACCCTGTAACACGCTCTAGAAATCTCTCTAGGGACCAAGAAATCCCTCTAGGGACCTAGAAATCTGTATAGAAAGCTAGAAATCACTGAAAAAACCCTAGATATCCCTCTCAAAACCCAAGATAACGCTTTAGATACCCTTGAAATCACTCTAAAAACCCATGATATCCCTCTCAAAACCCTGTAACACGCTCTAGAAATCTCTCTAGGGGCCAAGAAATCCCTCTAGGGACCTAGAAATCTCTATAGGAAGCTAAAAATCACTGAAAAAACCCTAGATATCCCTCTCAAAACCCTGTAACACGCTCTAGAATCCCTACAACTCCCTCTACGGACCTAGAAATCCCTCTAGGGACCTAGAAATCCCTCTAGGGACCAAGAAATCCCTCTAGGGACCTAGAAATCCCTCTAGGGACCTAGAAATCCCTCTAGGGACCAAGAAATCCCTCTAGGGACCTAGAAATCTCTCTAGGGGCCAAGAAATCCCTCTAGGGACCTAGAAATCCCTCTAGGGACCTAGAAATCCCTCTAGGGACCTAGAAATCCCTCTAGGGACCTAGAAATCCCTCTAGGGACCTAGAAATCCCTCTAGGGACCTAGAAATCCCTCCTAAAACTCCAGATATCCCTCTCAAAACCCAAGATAACGCTTTAGAAACCCTTGAAATCACTCTAAAAACCCATGATATCCCTCTCAAAACCCTGTAACACGCTCTAGAAATCTCTCTAGGGGCCAAGAAATCCCTCTAGGGACCTAGAAATCCCTCTAGGGACCAAGAAATCCCTCTAGGGACCTAGAAATCCCTCTAGGGACCTAGAAATCCCTCTAGGGACCTAGAAATCCCTCTAGGGACCTAGAAATCCCTCTAGGGACCTAGAAATCCCTCTAGGGACCTAGAAATCCCTCTAGGGACCTAGAAATCCCTCCTAAAACTCCAGATATCCCTCTCAAAACCCAAGATAACGCTTTAGAAACCCTTGAAATCACTCTAAAAACCCATGATATCCCTCTCAAAACCCTGTAACACGCTCTAGAAATCTCTCTAGGGGCCAAGAAATCCCTCTAGGGACCTAGAAATCTCTATAGGAAGCTAGAAATCACTGAAAAAACCCTAGATATCCCTCTCAAAACCCTGTAACACGCTCTAGAATCCCTACAACTCCCTCTACGGACCTAGAAATCCCTCTAGGGACCTAGAAATCCCTCTAGGGACCAAGAAATCCCTCTAGGGACCAAGAAATCCCTCCTAAAACTCCAGATATCCCTCTCAAAACCCAAGATAACGCTTTAGAAACCCTTGAAATCACTCTAAAAACCCATGATATCCCTCTCAAAACCCTGTAACACGCTCTAGAAATCTCTCTAGGGACCTAGAAATCCCTCTAGGGACCTAGAAATCCCTCTAGGGACCTAGAAATCCCTCTAGGGACCAAGAAATCCCTCTGGGGACCTAGAAATCCCTATAGGAAGCTAGAAATCACTGAAAAAACCCTAGATATCCCTCTCAAAACCCTGTAACACGCTCTAGAATCCCTACAACTCCCTCTACGGACCTAGAAATCCCTCTAGGGACCTAGAAATCCCTCTAGGGACCTAGAAATCCCTCTAGGGTCCTAGAAATCCCTCTACGGACCTAGAAATCCCTCTAGGGACCTAGAAATCTGTATAGGAAGCTAGAAATCACTGAAAAAACCCTAGATATCCCTCTCAAAACCCTGTAACACGCTCTAGAAATCTCTCTAGGGACCAAGAAATCCCTCTAGGGACCTAGAAATCTGTATAGAAAGCTAGAAATCACTGAAAAAACCCTAGATATCCCTCTCAAAACCCAAGATAACGCTTTAGATACCCTTGAAATCACTCTAAAAACCCATGATATCCCTCTCAAAACCCTGTAACACGCTCTAGAAATCTCTCTAGGGGCCAAGAAATCCCTCTAGGGACCTAGAAATCTCTATAGGAAGCTAGAAATCACTGAAAAAACCCTAGATATCCCTCTCAAAACCCTGTAACACGCTCTAGAATCCCTACAACTCCCTCTACGGACCTAGAAATCCCTCTAGGGACCTAGAAATCCCTCTAGGGACCTAGAAATCCCTCTACGGACCTAGAAATCCCTCTAGGGACCTAGAAATCTGTATAGGAAGCTAGAAATCACTGAAAAAACCCTAGATATCCCTCTCAAAACCCTGTAACACGCTCTAGAAATCTCTCTAGGGACCAAGAAATCCCTCTAGGGACCTAGAAATCTGTATAGAAAGCTAGAAATCACTGAAAAAACCCTAGATATCCCTCTCAAAACCCAAGATAACGCTTTAGATACCCTTGAAATCACTCTAAAAACCCATGATATCCCTCTCAAAACCCTGTAACGCGCTCTAGAAATCTCTCTAGGGGCCAAGACATCCCTCTAGGGACCTAGAAATCTCTATAGGAAGCTAAAAATCACTGAAAAAACCCTAGATATCCCTCTCAAAACCCTGTAACACGCTCTAGAATCCCTACAACTCCCTCTACGGACCTAGAAATCCCTCTAGGGACCTAGAAATCCCTCTAGGGACCAAGAAATCCCTCTAGGGACCTAGAAATCCCTCTAGGGACCTAGAAATCCCTCTAGGGACCAAGAAATCCCTCTAGGGACCTAGAAATCCCTCTAGGGACCTAGAAATCCCTCTAGGGACCTAGAAATCCCTCTAGGGACCTAGAAATCCCTCTAGGGACCTAGAAATCCCTCTAGGGACCTAGAAATCCCTCCTAAAACTCCAGATATCCCTCTCAAAACCCAAGATAACGCTTTAGAAACCCTTGAAATCACTCTAAAAACCCATGATATCCCTCTCAAAACCCTGTAACACGCTCTAGAAATCTCTCTAGGGGCCAAGAAATCCCTCTAGGGACCTAGAAATCCCTCTAGGGACCAAGAAATCCCTCTAGGGACCTAGAAATCCCTCTAGGGACCTAGAAATCCCTCTAGGGACCAAGAAATCCCTCTAGGGACCTAGAAATCTCTCTAGGGGCCAAGAAATCCCTCTAGGGACCTAGAAATCCCTCTAGGGACCTAGAAATCCCTCTAGGGACCTAGAAATCCCTCTAGGGACCTAGAAATCCCTCTAGGGACCTAGAAATCCCTCCTAAAACTCCAGATATCCCTCTCAAAACCCAAGATAACGCTTTAGAAACCCTTGAAATCACTCTAAAAACCTATGATATCCCTCTCAAAACCCTGTAACACGCTCTAGAAATCTCTCTAGGGGCCAAGAAATCCCTCTAGGGACCTAGAAATCTCTATAGGAAGCTAGAAATCACTGAAAAAACCCTAGATATCCCTCTCAAAACCCTGTAACACGCTCTAGAATCCCTACAACTCCCTCTACGGACCTAGAAATCCCTCTAGGGACCAAGAAATCCCTCTAGGGACCAAGAAATCCCTCTAGGGACCTAGAAATCCCTCTAGGGACCTAGAAATCCCTCTAGGGACCTAGAAATCCCTCTGGGGACCTAGAAATCCCTCTGGGGACCTAGAAATCCCTCTAGGGACCTAGAAATCCCTCTAGGGACCAAGAAATCCCTCTAGGGACCAAGAAATCCCTCCTAAAACTCCAGATATCCCTCTCAAAACCCAAGATAACGCTTTAGAAACCCTTGAAATCACTCTAAAAACCCATGATATCCCTCTCAAAACCCTGTAACACGCTCTAGAAATCTCTCTAGGGACATAGAAATCCCTCTAGGGACCTAGAAATCCCTCTAGGGACCTAGAAATCCCTGTAGGGACATAAAAATCCCTCTAGGGACATAGAAATCCCTCTAGGGACCTAGAATGCCCTCTGGGGACCTAGAAATCCCTCTGGGGACCTAGAAATCCCTCTAGGGACCTAGAAATCCCTCTAGGGACCAAGAAATCCCTCTAGGGACCTAGAAATCCCTCCTAAAACTCCAGATATCCCTCTCAAAACCCAAGATAACGCTTTAGAAACCCTTGAAATCACTCTAAAAACCCATGATATCCCTCTCAAAACCCTGTAACACGCTCTAGAAATCTCTCTAGGGACATAGAAATCCCTCTAGGGACCTAGAAATCCCTCTAGGGACCTAGAAATCCCTCTAGGGACCTAGAAATCCCTCTAGGGACCTAGAAATCCCTCTAGGGACCTAGAAATCCCTCTAGGGACCTAGAAATCCCTCTAGGGACCTAGAAATCCCTCCTAAAACTCCAGATATCCCTCTCAAAACCCAAGATAACTCTTTAGAAACCCTTGAAATCACTCTAAAAACCCATGATATCCCTCTCAAAACCCTGTAACACGCTCTAGAAATCTCTCTAGGGGCCAAGAAATCCCTCTAGGGACCTAGAAATCTCTATAGGAAGCTAGAAATCACTGAAAAAACCCTAGATATCCCTCTCAAAACCCTGTAACACGCTCTAGAATCCCTACAACTCCCTCTACGGACCTAGAAATCCCTCTAGGGACCTAGAAATCCCTCTAGGGACCAAGAAATCCCTCTAGGGACCATGAAATCCCTCCTAAAACTCCAGATATCCCTCTCAAAACCCAAGATAACGCTTTAGAAACCCTTGAAATCACTCTAAAAACCCATGATATCCCTCTCAAAACCCTGTAACACGCTCTAGAAATCTCTCTAGGGACCTAGAAATCCCTCTAGGGACCTAGAAATCCCTCTAGGGACCTAGAAATCCCTCTAGGGACCAAGAAATCCCTCTAGGGACCTAGAAATCCCTATAGGAAGCTAGAAATCACTGAAAAAACCCTAGATATCCCTCTCAAAACCCTGTAACACGCTCTAGAATCCCTACAACTCCCTCTACGGACCTAGAAATCCCTCTAGGGACCTAGAAATCCCTCTAGGGACCTAGAAATCCCTCTACGGACCTAGAAATCCCTCTAGGGACCTAGAAATCTGTATAGGAAGCTAGAAATCACTGAAAAAACCCTAGATATCCCTCTCAAAACCCTGTAACACGCTCTAGAAATCTCTCTAGGGACCAAGAAATCCCTCTAGGGACCTAGAAATCTGTATAGAAAGCTAGAAATCACTGAAAAAACCCTAGATATCCCTCTCAAAACCCAAGATAACGCTTTAGATACCCTTGAAATCACTCTAAAAACCCATGATATCCCTCTCAAAACCCTGTAACACGCTCTAGAAATCTCTCTAGGGGCCAAGAAATCCCTCTAGGGACCTAGAAATCTCTATAGGAAGCTAGAAATCACTGAAAAAACCCTAGATATCCCTCTCAAAACCCTGTAACACGCTCTAGAATCCCTACAACTCCCTCTACGGACCTAGAAATCCCTCTAGGGACCTAGAAATCCCTCTAGGGACCTAGAAATCCCTCTACGGACCTAGAAATCCCTCTAGGGACCTAGAAATCTGTATAGGAAGCTAGAAATCACTGAAAAAACCCTAGATATCCCTCTCAAAACCCTGTAACACGCTCTAGAAATCTCTCTAGGGACCAAGAAATCCCTCTAGGGACCTAGAAATCTGTATAGAAAGCTAGAAATCACTGAAAAAACCCTAGATATCCCTCTCAAAACCCAAGATAACGCTTTAGATACCCTTGAAATCACTCTAAAAACCCATGATATCCCTCTCAAAACCCTGTAACACGCTCTAGAAATCTCTCTAGGGGCCAAGAAATCCCTCTAGGGACCTAGAAATCTCTATAGGAAGCTAAAAATCACTGAAAAAACCCTAGATATCCCTCTCAAAACCCTGTAACACGCTCTAGAATCCCTACAACTCCCTCTACGGACCTAGAAATCCCTCTAGGGACCTAGAAATCCCTCTAGGGACCAAGAAATCCCTCTAGGGACCTAGAAATCCCTCTAGGGACCTAGAAATCCCTCTAGGGACCAAGAAATCCCTCTAGGGACCTAGAAATCTCTCTAGGGGCCAAGAAATCCCTCTAGGGACCTAGAAATCCCTCTAGGGACCTAGAAATCCCTCTAGGGACCTAGAAATCCCTCTAGGGACCTAGAAATCCCTCTAGGGACCTAGAAATCCCTCTAGGGACCTAGAAATCCCTCCTAAAACTCCAGATATCCCTCTCAAAACCCAAGATAACGCTTTAGAAACCCTTGAAATCACTCTAAAAACCCATGATATCCCTCTCAAAACCCTGTAACACGCTCTAGAAATCTCTCTAGGGGCCAAGAAATCCCTCTAGGGACCTAGAAATCCCTCTAGGGACCAAGAAATCCCTCTAGGGACCTAGAAATCCCTCTAGGGACCTAAAAATCCCTCTAGGGACCTAGAAATCCCTCTAGGGACCTAGAAATCCCTCTAGGGACCTAGAAATCCCTCTAGGGACCTAGAAATCCCTCCTAAAACTCCAGATATCCCTCTCAAAACCCAAGATAACGCTTTAGAAACCCTTGAAATCACTCTAAAAACCCATGATATCCCTCTCAAAACCCTGTAACACGCTCTAGAAATCTCTCTAGGGGCCAAGAAATCCCTCTAGGGACCTAGAAATCTCTATAGGAAGCTAGAAATCACTGAAAAAACCCTAGATATCCCTCTCAAAACCCTGTAACACGCTCTAGAATCCCTACAACTCCCTCTACGGACCTAGAAATCCCTCTAGGGACCTAGAAATCCCTCTAGGGACCAAGAAATCCCTCTAGGGACCAAGAAATCCCTCCTAAAACTCCAGATATCCCTCTCAAAACCCAAGATAACGCTTTAGAAACCCTTGAAATCACTCTAAAAACCCATGATATCCCTCTCAAAACCCTGTAACACGCTCTAGAAATCTCTCTAGGGACATAGAAATCCCTCTAGGGACCTAGAAATCCCTCTAGGGACCTAGAAATCCCTGTAGGGACATAAAAATCCCTCTAGGGACATAGAAATCCCTCTAGGGACCTAGAATGCCCTCTGGGGACCTAGAAATCCCTCTGGGGACCTAGAAATCCCTCTAGGGACCTAGAAATCCCTCTAGGGACCAAGAAATCCCTCTAGGGACCTAGAAATCCCTCCTAAAACTCCAGATATCCCTCTCAAAACCCAAGATAACGCTTTAGAAACCCTTGAAATCACTCTAAAAACCCATGATATCCCTCTCAAAACCCTGTAACACGCTCTAGAAATCTCTCTAGGGACATAGAAATCCCTCTAGGGACCTAGAAATCCCTCTAGGGACCTAGAAATCCCTCTAGGGACCTAGAAATCCCTCTAGGGACCTAGAAATCCCTCTAGGGACCTAGAAATCCCTCTAGGGACCTAGAAATCCCTCTAGGGACCTAGAAATCCCTCCTAAAACTCCAGATATCCCTCTCAAAACCCAAGATAACTCTTTAGAAACCCTTGAAATCACTCTAAAAACCCATGATATCCCTCTCAAAACCCTGTAACACGCTCTAGAAATCTCTCTAGGGGCCAAGAAATCCCTCTAGGGACCTAGAAATCTCTATAGGAAGCTAGAAATCACTGAAAAAACCCTAGATATCCCTCTCAAAACCCTGTAACACGCTCTAGAATCCCTACAACTCCCTCTACGGACCTAGAAATCCCTCTAGGGACCTAGAAATCCCTCTAGGGACCAAGAAATCCCTCTAGGGACCATGAAATCCCTCCTAAAACTCCAGATATCCCTCTCAAAACCCAAGATAACGCTTTAGAAACCCTTGAAATCACTCTAAAAACCCATGATATCCCTCTCAAAACCCTGTAACACGCTCTAGAAATCTCTCTAGGGACCTAGAAATCCCTCTAGGGACCTAGAAATCCCTCTAGGGACCTAGAAATCCCTCTAGGGACCAAGAAATCCCTCTAGGGACCTAGAAATCCCTATAGGAAGCTAGAAATCACTGAAAAAACCCTAGATATCCCTCTCAAAACCCTGTAACACGCTCTAGAATCCCTACAACTCCCTCTACGGACCTAGAAATCCCTCTAGGGACCTAGAAATCCCTCTAGGGACCTAGAAATCCCTCTACGGACCTAGAAATCCCTCTAGGGACCTAGAAATCTGTATAGGAAGCTAGAAATCACTGAAAAAACCCTAGATATCCCTCTCAAAACCCTGTAACACGCTCTAGAAATCTCTCTAGGGACCAAGAAATCCCTCTAGGGACCTAGAAATCTGTATAGAAAGCTAGAAATCACTGAAAAAACCCTAGATATCCCTCTCAAAACCCAAGATAACGCTTTAGATACCCTTGAAATCACTCTAAAAACCCATGATATCCCTCTCAAAACCCTGTAACACGCTCTAGAAATCTCTCTAGGGGCCAAGAAATCCCTCTAGGGACCTAGAAATCTCTATAGGAAGCTAAAAATCACTGAAAAAACCCTAGATATCCCTCTCAAAACCCTGTAACACGCTCTAGAATCCCTACAACTCCCTCTACGGACCTAGAAATCCCTCTAGGGACCTAGAAATCCCTCTAGGGACCAAGAAATCCCTCTAGGGACCTAGAAATCCCTCTAGGGACCTAGAAATCCCTCTAGGGACCAAGAAATCCCTCTAGGGACCTAGAAATCTCTCTAGGGGCCAAGAAATCCCTCTAGGGACCTAGAAATCCCTCTAGGGACCTAGAAATCCCTCTAGGGACCTAGAAATCCCTCTAGGGACCTAGAAATCCCTCTAGGGACCTAGAAATCCCTCTAGGGACCTAGAAATCCCTCCTAAAACTCCAGATATCCCTCTCAAAACCCAAGATAACGCTTTAGAAACCCTTGAAATCACTCTAAAAACCCATGATATCCCTCTCAAAACCCTGTAACACGCTCTAGAAATCTCTCTAGGGGCCAAGAAATCCCTCTAGGGACCTAGAAATCCCTCTAGGGACCAAGAAATCCCTCTAGGGACCTAGAAATCCCTCTAGGGACCTAGAAATCCCTCTAGGGACCTAAAAATCCCTCTAGGGACCTAGAAATCCCTCTAGGGACCTAGAAATCCCTCTAGGGACCTAGAAATCCCTCTAGGGACCTAGAAATCCCTCCTAAAACTCCAGATATCCCTCTCAAAACCCAAGATAACGCTTTAGAAACCCTTGAAATCACTCTAAAAACCCATGATATCCCTCTCAAAACCCTGTAACACGCTCTAGAAATCTCTCTAGGGGCCAAGAAATCCCTCTAGGGACCTAGAAATCTCTATAGGAAGCTAGAAATCACTGAAAAAACCCTAGATATCCCTCTCAAAACCCTGTAACACGCTCTAGAATCCCTACAACTCCCTCTACGGACCTAGAAATCCCTCTAGGGACCTAGAAATCCCTCTAGGGACCAAGAAATCCCTCTAGGGACCAAGAAATCCCTCCTAAAACTCCAGATATCCCTCTCAAAACCCAAGATAACGCTTTAGAAACCCTTGAAATCACTCTAAAAACCCATGATATCCCTCTCAAAACCCTGTAACACGCTCTAGAAATCTCTCTAGGGACCTAGAAATCCCTCTAGGGGCCTAGAAATCCCTCTAGGGACCTAGAAATCCCTCTAGGGACCAAGATATCCCTCTAGGGACCTAGAAATCCCTATAGGAAGCTAGAAATCACTGAAAAAACCATAGATATCCCTCTCAAAACCCTGTAACACGCTCTAGAATCCCTACAACTCCCTCTACGGACCTAGAAATCCCTCTAGGGACCTAGAAATCCCTCTAGGGACCTAGAAATCCCTCTACGGACCTAGAAATCCCTCTAGGGACCTAGAAATCTGTATAGGAAGCTAGAAATCACTGAAAAAACCCTAGATATCCCTCTCAAAACCCTGTAACACGCTCTAGAAATCTCTCTAGGGACCAAGAAATCCCTCTAGGGACCTAGAAATCTGTATAGAAAGCTAGAAATCACTGAAAAAACCCTAGATATCCCTCTCAAAACCCAAGATAACGCTTTAGATACCCTTGAAATCACTCTAAAAACCCATGATATCCCTCTCAAAACCCTGTAACACGCTCTAGAAATCTCTCTAGGGGCCAAAAAATCCCTCTAGGGACCTAGAAATCTCTATAGGAAGCTAGAAATCACTGAAAAAACCCTAGATATCCCTCTCAAAACCCTGTAACACGCTCTAGAATCCCTACAACTCCCTCTACGGACCTAGAAATCCCTCTAGGGACCTAGAAATCCCTCTAGGGACCTAGAAATCCCTCTACGGACCTAGAAATCCCTCTAGGGACCTAGAAATCTGTATAGGAAGCTAGAAATCACTGAAAAAACCCTAGATATCCCTCTCAAAACCCTGTAACACGCTCTAGAAATCTCTCTAGGGACCAAGAAATCCCTCTAGGGACCTAGAAATCTGTATAGAAAGCTAGAAATCACTGAAAAAACCCTAGATATCCCTCTCAAAACCCAAGATAACGCTTTAGATACCCTTGAAATCACTCTAAAAACCCATGATATCCCTCTCAAAACCCTGTAACACGCTCTAGAAATCTCTCTAGGGGCCAAGAAATCCCTCTAGGGACCTAGAAATCTCTATAGGAAGCTAAAAATCACTGAAAAAACCCTAGATATCCCTCTCAAAACCCTGTAACACGCTCTAGAATCCCTACAACTCCCTCTACGGACCTAGAAATCCCTCTAGGGACCTAGAAATCCCTCTAGGGACCAAGAAATCCCTCTAGGGACCTAGAAATCCCTCTAGGGACCTAGAAATCCCTCTAGGGACCAAGAAATCCCTCTAGGGACCTAGAAATCTCTCTAGGGGCCAAGAAATCCCTCTAGGGACCTAGAAATCCCTCTAGGGACCTAGAAATCCCTCTAGGGACCTAGAAATCCCTCTAGGGACCTAGAAATCCCTCTAGGGACCTAGAAATCCCTCTAGGGACCTAGAAATCCCTCTAGGGACCTAGAAATCCCTCCTAAAACTCCAGATATCCCTCTCAAAACCCAAGATAACGCTTTAGAAACCCTTGAAATCACTCTAAAAACCCATGATATCCCTCTCAAAACCCTGTAACACGCTCTAGAAATCTCTCTAGGGACATAGAAATCCCTCTAGGGACCTAGAAATCCCTCTAGGGACCAAGAAATCCCTCCTAAAACTCCAGATATCCCTCTCAAAACCCAAGATAACGCTTTAGAAACCCTTGAAATCACTCTAAAAACCCTAGATATCCCTCTCAAAACCCTGTAACACGCTCTAGAATCCCTACAACTCCCTCTACGGACCTAGAAATCCCTCTAGGGACCTAGAAATCCCTCCTAAAACTCCAGATATCCCTCTCAAAACCCAAGATAACGCTTTAGAAACCCTTGAAATCACTCTAAAAACCCATGATATCCCTCTCAAAACCCTGTAACACGCTCTAGAAATCTCTCTAGGGGCCAAGAAATCCCTCTAGGGACCTAGAAATCCCTCTAGGGACCAAGAAATCCCTCTAGGGACCTAGAAATCCCTCTAGGGACCTAGAAATCCCTCTAGGGACCTAAAAATCCCTCTAGGGACCTAGAAATCCCTCTAGGGACCTAGAAATCCCTCTAGGGACCTAGAAATCCCTCTAGGGACCTAGAAATCCCTCCTAAAACTCCAGATATCCCTCTCAAAACCCAAGATAACGCTTTAGAAACCCTTGAAATCACTCTAAAAACCCATGATATCCCTCTCAAAACCCTGTAACACGCTCTAGAAATCTCTCTAGGGGCCAAGAAATCCCTCTAGGGACCTAGAAATCTCTATAGGAAGCTAGAAATCACTGAAAAAACCCTAGATATCCCTCTCAAAACCCTGTAACACGCTCTAGAATCCCTACAACTCCCTCTACGGACCTAGAAATCCCTCTAGGGACCTAGAAATCCCTCTAGGGACCAAGAAATCCCTCTAGGGACCAAGAAATCCCTCCTAAAACTCCAGATATCCCTCTCAAAACCCAAGATAACGCTTTAGAAACCCTTGAAATCACTCTAAAAACCCATGATATCCCTCTCAAAACCCTGTAACACGCTCTAGAAATCTCTCTAGGGACCTAGAAATCCCTCTAGGGGCCTAGAAATCCCTCTAGGGACCTAGAAATCCCTCTAGGGACCAAGATATCCCTCTAGGGACCTAGAAATCCCTATAGGAAGCTAGAAATCACTGAAAAAACCATAGATATCCCTCTCAAAACCCTGTAACACGCTCTAGAATCCCTACAACTCCCTCTACGGACCTAGAAATCCCTCTAGGGACCTAGAAATCCCTCTAGGGACCTAGAAATCCCTCTAGGGACCTAGAAATCCCTCTACGGACCTAGAAATCCCTCTAGGGACCTAGAAATCTGTATAGGAAGCTAGAAATCACTGAAAAAACCCTAGATATCCCTCTCAAAACCCTGTAACACGCTCTAGAAATCTCTCTAGGGACCAAGAAATCCCTCTAGGGACCTAGAAATCTGTATAGAAAGCTAGAAATCACTGAAAAAACCCTAGATATCCCTCTCAAAACCCAAGATAACGCTTTAGATACCCTTGAAATCACTCTAAAAACCCATGATATCCCTCTCAAAACCCTGTAACACGCTCTAGAAATCTCTCTAGGGGCCAAAAAATCCCTCTAGGGACCTAGAAATCTCTATAGGAAGCTAGAAATCACTGAAAAAACCCTAGATATCCCTCTCAAAACCCTGTAACACGCTCTAGAATCCCTACAACTCCCTCTACGGACCTAGAAATCCCTCTAGGGACCTAGAAATCCCTCTAGGGACCTAGAAATCCCTCTACGGACCTAGAAATCCCTCTAGGGACCTAGAAATCTGTATAGGAAGCTAGAAATCACTGAAAAAACCCTAGATATCCCTCTCAAAACCCTGTAACACGCTCTAGAAATCTCTCTAGGGACCAAGAAATCCCTCTAGGGACCTAGAAATCTGTATAGAAAGCTAGAAATCACTGAAAAAACCCTAGATATCCCTCTCAAAACCCAAGATAACGCTTTAGATACCCTTGAAATCACTCTAAAAACCCATGATATCCCTCTCAAAACCCTGTAACACGCTCTAGAAATCTCTCTAGGGGCCAAGAAATCCCTCTAGGGACCTAGAAATCTCTATAGGAAGCTAAAAATCACTGAAAAAACCCTAGATATCCCTCTCAAAACCCTGTAACACGCTCTAGAATCCCTACAACTCCCTCTACGGACCTAGAAATCCCTCTAGGGACCTAGAAATCCCTCTAGGGACCAAGAAATCCCTCTAGGGACCTAGAAATCCCTCTAGGGACCTAGAAATCCCTCTAGGGACCAAGAAATCCCTCTAGGGACCTAGAAATCTCTCTAGGGGCCAAGAAATCCCTCTAGGGACCTAGAAATCCCTCTAGGGACCTAGAAATCCCTCTAGGGACCTAGAAATCCCTCTAGGGACCTAGAAATCCCTCTAGGGACCTAGAAATCCCTCTAGGGACCTAGAAATCCCTCTAGGGACCTAGAAATCCCTCCTAAAACTCCAGATATCCCTCTCAAAACCCAAGATAACGCTTTAGAAACCCTTGAAATCACTCTAAAAACCCATGATATCCCTCTCAAAACCCTGTAACACGCTCTAGAAATCTCTCTAGGGACATAGAAATCCCTCTAGGGACCTAGAAATCCCTCTAGGGACCAAGAAATCCCTCCTAAAACTCCAGATATCCCTCTCAAAACCCAAGATAACGCTTTAGAAACCCTTGAAATCACTCTAAAAACCCTAGATATCCCTCTCAAAACCCTGTAACACGCTCTAGAATCCCTACAACTCCCTCTACGGACCTAGAAATCCCTCTAGGGACCTAGAAATCCCTCTAGGGACCAAGAAATCCCTCTAGGGACCTAGAAATCCCTCTAGGGACCTAGAAATCCCTCTAGGGACCAAGAAATCTTTCTAGGGACCTAGAAATCTCTCTAGGGGCCAAGAAATCCCTCTAGGGACCTAGAAACCCCTCTAGGGACCTAGAAATCCCTCTAGGGACCTAGAAATCCCTCTAGGGACCTAGAAATCCCTATAGGAAGCTAGAAATCACTGAAAAAACCCTAGATATCCCTCTCAAAACTCCAGATATCCCTCTCAAAACCCAAGATAACGCTTTAGAAACCCTTGAAATCACTCTAAAAACCCATGATATCCCTCTCAAAACCCTGTAACACGCTCTAGAAATCTCTCTAGGGGCCAAGAAATCCCTCTAGGGACCTAGAAATCTCTATAGGAAGCTAGAAATCACTGAAAAAACCCTAGATATCCCTCTCAAAACCCTGTAACACGCTCTAGAATCCCTACAACTCCCTCTACGGACCTAGAAATCCCTCTAGGGACCTAGAAATCCCTCTAGGGACCAAGAAATCCCTCTAGGGACCAAGAAATCCCTCCTAAAACTCCAGATATCCCTCTCAAAACCCAAGATAACGCTTTAGAAACCCTTGAAATCACTCTAAAAACCCATGATATCCCTCTCAAAACCCTGTAACACGCTCTAGAAATCTCTCTAGGGACCTAGAAATCCCTCTAGGGACCTAGAAATCCCTCTAGGGACCTAGAAATCCCTCTAGGGACCAAGAAATCCCTCTAGGGACCTAGAAATCCCTATAGGAAGCTAGAAATCACTGAAAAAACCCTAGATATCCCTCTCAAAACCCTGTAGCACGCTCTAGAATCCCTACAACTCCCTCTACGGACCTAGAAATCCCTCTAGGGACCTAGAAATCCCTCTAGGGACCTAGAAATCCCTCTACGGACCTAGAAATCCCTCTAGGGACCTAGAAATCTGTATAGGAAGCTAGAAATCACTGAAAAAACCCTAGATATCCCTCTCAAAACCCTGTAACACGCTCTAGAATCCCTACAACTCCCTCTACGGACCTAGAAATCCCTCTAAGGACCTAGAAATCCCTCTAGGGACCAAGAAATCCCTCTAGGGACCAAGAAATCCCTCTAGGGACCTAGAAATCCCTCTAGGGACCTAGAAATCCCTCTAGGGACCTAGAAATCCCTCTGGGGACCTAGAAATCCCTCTGGGGACCTAGAAATCCCTCTAGGGACCCAGAAATCCCTCTAGGGACCAAGAAATCCCTCTAGGGACCAAGAAATCCCTCCTAAAACTCCAGATATCCCTCTCAAAACCCAAGATAACGCTTTAGAAACCCTTGAAATCACTCTAAAAACCCATGATATCCCTCTCAAAACCCTGTAACACGCTCTAGAAATCTCTCTAGGGACATAGAAATCCCTCTAGGGACCTAGAAATCCCTCTAGGGACCAAGAAATCCCTCCTAAAACTCCAGATATCCCTCTCAAAACCCAAGATAACGCTTTAGAAACCCTTGAAATCACTCTAAAAACCCTAGATATCCCTCTCAAAACCCTGTAACACGCTCTAGAATCCCTACAACTCCCTCTACGGACCTAGAAATCCCTCTAGGGACCTAGAAATCCCTCTAGGGACCAAGAAATCCCTCTAGGGACCTAGAAATCCCTCTAGGGACCTAGAAATCCCTCTAGGGACCTAGAAATCCCTCTAGGGACCTAGAAATCCCTCTAGGGACCAAGAAATCCCTCTAGGGACCTAGAAATCCCTCTAGGGACCTAGAAATCCCTCTAGGGACCAAGAAATCTCTCTAGGGACCTAGAAAGCTCTCTAGGGGCCAAGAAATCCCTCTAGGGACCTAGAAATCCCTCTAGGGACCTAGAAATCCCTCTAGGGACCTAGAAATCCCTCTAGGGACCTAGAAATCCCTCTAGGGACCTAGAAATCCCTCTAGGGACCTAGAAATCCCTCTAGGGACCTAGAAATCCCTCTAGGGACCTAGAAATCCCTCTAGGGACCTAGAAATCCCTCTAGGGACCTAGAAATCCTTCCTAAAACTCCAGATATCCCTCTCAAAACCCAAGATAACGCTTTAGAAACCCTTGAAATCACTCTAAAAACCCATGATATACCTCTCAAAACCCTGTAACACGCTCTAGAAATCTCTCTAGGGGCCAAGAAATCCCTCTAGGGACCTAGAAATCTCTATAGGAAGCTAGAAATCACTGAAAAAACCCTAGATATCCCTCTCAAAACCCTGTAACACGCTCTAGAATCCCTACAACTCCCTCTACGGACCTAGAAATCCCTCTAGGGACCTAGAAATCCCTCTAGGGACCAAGAAATCCCTCTAGGGACCAAGAAATCCCTCCTAAAACTCCAGATATCCCTCTCAAAACCCAAGATAACGCTTTAGAAACCCTTGAAATCACTCTAAAAACCCATGATATCCCTCTCAAAACCCTGTAACACGCTCTAGAAATCTCTCTAGGGACCTAGAAATCCCTCTAGGGACCTAGAAATCCCTCTAGGGACCTAGAAATCCCTCTAGGGACCAAGAAATCCCTCTAGGGACCTAGAAATCCCTATAGGAAGCTAGAAATCACTGAAAAAACCCTAGATATCCCTCTCAAAACCCTGTAACACGCTCTAGAAATCTCTCTAGGGACCTAGAAATCCCTCTAGGGACCTAGAAATCCCTCTAGGGACCTAGAAATCCCTCTAGGGACCTAGAAATCCCTCTAGGGACCTAGAAATCCCTCTACGGACCTAGAAATCCCTCTAGGGACCTAGAAATCTGTATAGGAAGCTAGAAATCACTGAAAAAACCCTAGATATCCCTCTCAAAACCCTGTAACACGCTCTAGAAATCTCTCTAGGGACCAAGAAATCCCTCTAGGGACCTAGAAATCTGTATAGAAAGCTAGAAATCACTGAAAAAACCCTAGATATCCCTCTCAAAACCCAAGATAACGCTTTAGATACCCTTGAAATCACTCTAAAAACCCATGATATCCCTCTCAAAACCCTGTAACACGCTCTAGAAATCTCTCTAGGGGCCAAGAAATCCCTCTAGGGACCTAGAAATCTCTATAGGAAGCTAGAAATCACTGAAAAAACCCTAGATATCCCTCTCAAAACCCTGTAACACGCTCTAGAATCCCTACAACTCCCTCTACGGACCTAGAAATCCCTCTAGGGACCTAGAAATCCCTCTAGGGACCTAGAAATCCCTCTACGGACCTAGAAATCCCTCTAGGGACCTAGAAATCTGTATAGGAAGCTAGAAATCACTGAAAAAACCCTAGATATCCCTCTCAAAACCCTGTAACACGCTCTAGAAATCTCTCTAGGGACCAAGAAATCCCTCTAGGGACCTAGAAATCTGTATAGAAAGCTAGAAATCACTGAAAAAACCCTAGATATCCCTCTCAAAACCCAAGATAACGCTTTAGATACCCTTGAAATCACTCTAAAAACCCATGATATCCCTCTCAAAACCCTGTAACACGCTCTAGAAATCTCTCTAGGGGCCAAGAAATCCCTCTAGGGACCTAGAAATCTCTATAGGAAGCTAAAAATCACTGAAAAAACCCTAGATATCCCTCTCAAAACCCTGTAACACGCTCTAGAATCCCTACAACTCCCTCTACGGACCTAGAAATCCCTCTAGGGACCTAGAAATCCCTCTAGGGACCAAGAAATCCCTCTAGGGACCTAGAAATCCCTCTAGGGACCTAGAAATCCCTCTAGGGACCAAGAAATCCCTCTAGGGACCTAGAAATCTCTCTAGGGGCCAAGAAATCCCTCTAGGGACCTAGAAATCCCTCTAGGGACCTATAAATCCCTCTAGGGACCTAGAAATCCCTCTAGGGACCTAGAAAACCCTCTAGGGACCTAGAAATCCCTCTAGGGACCTAGAAATCCCTCCTAAAACTCCAGATATCCCTCTCAAAACCCAAGATAACGCTTTAGAAACCCTTGAAATCACTCTAAAAACCCATGATATCCCTCTCAAAACCCTGTAACACGCTCTAGAAATCTCTCTAGGGGCCAAGAAATCCCTCTAGGGACCTAGAAATCCCTCTAGGGACCAAGAAATCCCTCTAGGGACCTAGAAATCCCTCTAGGGACCTAGAAATCCCTCTAGGGACCTAGAAATCCCTCTAGGGACCTAGAAATCCCTCTAGGGACCTAGAAATCCCTCTAGGGACCTAGAAATCCCTCCTAAAACTCCAGATATCCCTCTCAAAACCCAAGATAACGCTTTAGAAACCCTTGAAATCACTCTAAAAACCCATGATATCCCTCTCAAAACCCTGTAACACGCTCTAGAAATCTCTCTAAGGGCCAAGAAATCCCTCTAGGGACCTAGAAATCTCTATAGGAAGCTAGAAATCACTGAAAAAACCCTAGATATCCCTCTCAAAACCCTGTAACACGCTCTAGAATCCCTACAACTCCCTCTACGGACCTAGAAATCCCTCTAGGGACCTAGAAATCCCTCTAGGGACCAAGAAATCCCTCTAGGGACCAAGAAATCCCTCCTAAAACTCCAGATATCCCTCTCAAAACCCAAGATAACGCTTTAGAAACCCTTGAAATCACTCTAAAAACCCATGATATCCCTCTCAAAACCCTGTAACACGCTCTAGAAATCTCTCTAGGGACCTAGAAATCCCTCTAGGGACCTAGAAATCCCTCTAGGGACCTAGAAATCCCTCTAGGGACCAAGAAATCCCTCTAGGGACCTAGAAATCCCTATAGGAAGCTAGAAATCACTGAAAAAACCCTAGATATCCCTCTCAAAACCCTGTAACACGCTCTAGAATCCCTACAACTCCCTCTACGGACCTAGAAATCCCTCTAGGGACCTAGAAATCCCTCTAGGGTCCTAGAAATCCCTCTACGGACCTAGAAATCCCTCTAGGGACCTAGAAATCTGTATAGGAAGCTAGAAATCACTGAAAAAACCCTAGATATCCCTCTCAAAACCCTGTAACACGCTCTAGAAATCTCTCTAGGGACCAAGAAATCCCTCTAGGGACCTAGAAATCTGTATAGAAAGCTAGAAATCACTGAAAAAACCCTAGATATCCCTCTCAAAACCCAAGATAACGCTTTAGATACCCTTGAAATCACTCTAAAAACCCATGATATACCTCTCAAAACCCTGTAACACGCTCTAGAAATCTCTCTAGGGGCCAAGAAATCCCTCTAGGGACCTAGAAATCTCTATAGGAAGCTAGAAATCACTGAAAAAACCCTAGATATCCCTCTCAAAACCCTGTAACACGCTCTAGAATCCCTACAACTCCCTCTACGGACCTAGAAATCCCTCTAGGGACCTAGAAATCCCTCTAGGGACCAAGAAATCCCTCTAGGGACCAAGAAATCCCTCCTAAAACTCCAGATATCCCTCTCAAAACCCAAGATAACGCTTTAGAAACCCTTGAAATCACTCTAAAAACCCATGATATCCCTCTCAAAACCCTGTAACACGCTCTAGAAATCTCTCTAGGGACCTAGAAATCCCTCTAGGGACCTAGAAATCCCTCTAGGGACCTAGAAATCCCTCTAGGGACCAAGAAATCCCTCTAGGGACCTAGAAATCCCTATAGGAAGCTAGAAATCACTGAAAAAACCCTAGATATCCCTCTCAAAACCCTGTAACACGCTCTAGAAATCTCTCTAGGGACCTAGAAATCCCTCTAGGGACCTAGAAATCCCTCTAGGGACCTAGAAATCCCTCTAGGGACCTAGAAATCCCTCTAGGGACCTAGAAATCCCTCTACGGACCTAGAAATCCCTCTAGGGACCTAGAAATCTGTATAGGAAGCTAGAAATCACTGAAAAAACCCTAGATATCCCTCTCAAAACCCTGTAACACGCTCTAGAAATCTCTCTAGGGACCAAGAAATCCCTCTAGGGACCTAGAAATCTGTATAGAAAGCTAGAAATCACTGAAAAAACCCTAGATATCCCTCTCAAAACCCAAGATAACGCTTTAGATACCCTTGAAATCACTCTAAAAACCCATGATATCCCTCTCAAAACCCTGTAACACGCTCTAGAAATCTCTCTAGGGGCCAAGAAATCCCTCTAGGGACCTAGAAATCTCTATAGGAAGCTAGAAATCACTGAAAAAACCCTAGATATCCCTCTCAAAACCCTGTAACACGCTCTAGAATCCCTACAACTCCCTCTACGGACCTAGAAATCCCTCTAGGGACCTAGAAATCCCTCTAGGGACCTAGAAATCCCTCTACGGACCTAGAAATCCCTCTAGGGACCTAGAAATCTGTATAGGAAGCTAGAAATCACTGAAAAAACCCTAGATATCCCTCTCAAAACCCTGTAACACGCTCTAGAAATCTCTCTAGGGACCAAGAAATCCCTCTAGGGACCTAGAAATCTGTATAGAAAGCTAGAAATCACTGAAAAAACCCTAGATATCCCTCTCAAAACCCAAGATAACGCTTTAGATACCCTTGAAATCACTCTAAAAACCCATGATATCCCTCTCAAAACCCTGTAACACGCTCTAGAAATCTCTCTAGGGGCCAAGAAATCCCTCTAGGGACCTAGAAATCTCTATAGGAAGCTAAAAATCACTGAAAAAACCCTAGATATCCCTCTCAAAACCCTGTAACACGCTCTAGAATCCCTACAACTCCCTCTACGGACCTAGAAATCCCTCTAGGGACCTAGAAATCCCTCTAGGGACCAAGAAATCCCTCTAGGGACCTAGAAATCCCTCTAGGGACCTAGAAATCCCTCTAGGGACCAAGAAATCCCTCTAGGGACCTAGAAATCTCTCTAGGGGCCAAGAAATCCCTCTAGGGACCTAGAAATCCCTCTAGGGACCTATAAATCCCTCTAGGGACCTAGAAATCCCTCTAGGGACCTAGAAAACCCTCTAGGGACCTAGAAATCCCTCTAGGGACCTAGAAATCCCTCCTAAAACTCCAGATATCCCTCTCAAAACCCAAGATAACGCTTTAGAAACCCTTGAAATCACTCTAAAAACCCATGATATCCCTCTCAAAACCCTGTAACACGCTCTAGAAATCTCTCTAGGGGCCAAGAAATCCCTCTAGGGACCTAGAAATCCCTCTAGGGACCAAGAAATCCCTCTAGGGACCTAGAAATCCCTCTAGGGACCTAGAAATCCCTCTAGGGACCTAGAAATCCCTCTAGGGACCTAGAAATCCCTCTAGGGACCTAGAAATCCCTCTAGGGACCTAGAAATCCCTCCTAAAACTCCAGATATCCCTCTCAAAACCCAAGATAACGCTTTAGAAACCCTTGAAATCACTCTAAAAACCCATGATATCCCTCTCAAAACCCTGTAACACGCTCTAGAAATCTCTCTAAGGGCCAAGAAATCCCTCTAGGGACCTAGAAATCTCTATAGGAAGCTAGAAATCACTGAAAAAACCCTAGATATCCCTCTCAAAACCCTGTAACACGCTCTAGAATCCCTACAACTCCCTCTACGGACCTAGAAATCCCTCTAGGGACCTAGAAATCCCTCTAGGGACCAAGAAATCCCTCTAGGGACCAAGAAATCCCTCCTAAAACTCCAGATATCCCTCTCAAAACCCAAGATAACGCTTTAGAAACCCTTGAAATCACTCTAAAAACCCATGATATCCCTCTCAAAACCCTGTAACACGCTCTAGAAATCTCTCTAGGGACCTAGAAATCCCTCTAGGGACCTAGAAATCCCTCTAGGGACCTAGAAATCCCTCTAGGGACCAAGAAATCCCTCTAGGGACCTAGAAATCCCTATAGGAAGCTAGAAATCACTGAAAAAACCCTAGATATCCCTCTCAAAACCCTGTAACACGCTCTAGAATCCCTACAACTCCCTCTACGGACCTAGAAATCCCTCTAGGGACCTAGAAATCCCTCTAGGGTCCTAGAAATCCCTCTACGGACCTAGAAATCCCTCTAGGGACCTAGAAATCTGTATAGGAAGCTAGAAATCACTGAAAAAACCCTAGATATCCCTCTCAAAACCCTGTAACACGCTCTAGAAATCTCTCTAGGGACCAAGAAATCCCTCTAGGGACCTAGAAATCTGTATAGAAAGCTAGAAATCACTGAAAAAACCCTAGATATCCCTCTCAAAACCCAAGATAACGCTTTAGATACCCTTGAAATCACTCTAAAAACCCATGATATACCTCTCAAAACCCTGTAACACGCTCTAGAAATCTCTCTAGGGGCCAAGAAATCCCTCTAGGGACCTAGAAATCTCTATAGGAAGCTAGAAATCACTGAAAAAACCCTAGATATCCCTCTCAAAACCCTGTAACACGCTCTAGAATCCCTACAACTCCCTCTACGGACCTAGAAATCCCTCTAGGGACCTAGAAATCCCTCTAGGGACCAAGAAATCCCTCTAGGGACCAAGAAATCCCTCCTAAAACTCCAGATATCCCTCTCAAAACCCAAGATAACGCTTTAGAAACCCTTGAAATCACTCTAAAAACCCATGATATCCCTCTCAAAACCCTGTAACACGCTCTAGAAATCTCTCTAGGGACCTAGAAATCCCTCTAGGGACCTAGAAATCCCTCTAGGGACCTAGAAATCCCTCTAGGGACCAAGAAATCCCTCTAGGGACCTAGAAATCCCTATAGGAAGCTAGAAATCACTGAAAAAACCCTAGATATCCCTCTCAAAACCCTGTAACACGCTCTAGAATCCCTACAACTCCCTCTACGGACCTAGAAATCCCTCTAGGGACCTAGAAATCCCTCTAGGGACCTAGAAATCCCTCTACGGACCTAGAAATCCCTCTAGGGACCTAGAAATCTGTATAGGAAGCTAGAAATCACTGAAAAAACCCTAGATATCCCTCTCAAAACCCTGTAACACGCTCTAGAAATCTCTCTAGGGACCAAGAAATCCCTCTAGGGACCTAGAAATCTGTATAGAAAGCTAGAAATCACTGAAAAAACCCTAGATATCCCTCTCAAAACCCAAGATAACGCTTTAGATACCCTTGAAATCACTCTAAAAACCCATGATATCCCTCTCAAAACCCTGTAACACGCTCTAGAAATCTCTCTAGGGGCCAAGAAATCCCTCTAGGGACCTAGAAATCTCTATAGGAAGCTAGAAATCACTTAAAAAAACCCTAGATATCCCTCTCAAAACCCTGTAACACGCTCTAGAATCCCTACAACTCCCTCTACGGACCTAGAAATCCCTCTAGGGACCTAGAAATCCCTCTAGGGACCTAGAAATCCCTCTACGGACCTAGAAATCCCTCTAGGGACCTAGAAATCTGTATAGGAAGCTAGAAATCACTGAAAAAACCCTAGATATCCCTCTCAAAACCCTGTAACACGCTCTAGAAATCTCTCTAGGGACCAAGAAATCCCTCTAGGGACCTAGAAATCTGTATAGAAAGCTAGAAATCACTGAAAAAAACCCTAGATATCCCTCTCAAAACCCAAGATAACGCTTTAGATACCCTTGAAATCACTCTAAAAACCCATGATATCCCTCTCAAAACCCTGTAACACGCTCTAGAAATCTCTCTAGGGGCCAAGAAATCCCTCTAGGGACCTAGAAATCTCTATAGGAAGCTAAAAATCACTGAAAAAACCCTAGATATCCCTCTCAAAACCCTGTAACACGCTCTAGAATCCCTACAACTCCCTCTACGGACCTAGAAATCCCTCTAGGGACCTAGAAATCCCTCTAGGGACCAAGAAATCCCTCTAGGGACCTAGAAATCCCTCTAGGGACCTAGAAATCCCTCTAGGGACCAAGAAATCCCTCTAGGGACCTAGAAATCTCTCTAGGGGCCAAGAAATCCCTCTAGGGACCTAGAAATCCCTCTAGGGACCTAGAAATCCCTCTAGGGACCTAGAAATCCCTCTAGGGACCTAGAAATCCCTCTAGGGACCTAGAAATCCCTCTAGGGACCTAGAAATCCCTCCTAAAACTCCAGATATCCCTCTCAAAACCCAAGATAACGCTTTAGAAACCCTTGAAATCACTCTAAAAACCCATGATATCCCTCTCAAAACCCTGTAACACGCTCTAGAAATCTCTCTAGGGGCCAAGAAATCCCTCTAGGGACCTAGAAATCCCTCTAGGGACCAAGAAATCCCTCTAGGGACCTAGAAATCCCTCTAGGGACCTAGAAATCCCTCTAGGGACCTAGAAATCCCTCTAGGGACCTAGAAATCCCTCTAGGGACCTAGAAATCCCTCTAGGGACCTAGAAATCCCTCTAGGGACCTAGAAATCCCTCCTAAAACTCCAGATATCCCTCTCAAAACCCAAGATAACGCTTTAGAAACCCTTGAAATCACTCTAAAAACCCATGATATCCCTCTCAAAACCCTGTAACACGCTCTAGAAATCTCTCTAGGGGCCAAGAAATCCCTCTAGGGACCTAGAAATCTCTATAGGAAGCTAGAAATCACTGAAAAAACCCTAGATATCCCTCTCAAAACCCTGTAACACGCTCTAGAATCCCTACAACTCCCTCTACGGACCTAGAAATCCCTCTAGGGACCTAGAAATCCCTCTAGGGACCAAGAAATCCCTCTAGGGACCAAGAAATCCCTCCTAAAACTCCAGATATCCCTCTCAAAACCCAAGATAACGCTTTAGAAACCCTTGAAATCACTCTAAAAACCCATGATATCCCTCTCAAAACCCTGTAACACGCTCTAGAAATCTCTCTAGGGACCTAGAAATCCCTCTAGGGACCTAGAAATCCCTCTAGGGACCTAGAAATCCCTCTAGGGACCAAGAAATCCCTCTAGGGACCTAGAAATCCCTATAGGAAGCTAGAAATCACTGAAAAAACCCTAGATATCCCTCTCAAAACCCTGTAACACGCTCTAGAATCCCTACAACTCCCTCTACGGACCTAGAAATCCCTCTAGGGACCTAGAAATCCCTCTAGGGTCCTAGAAATCCCTCTACGGACCTAGAAATCCCTCTAGGGACCTAGAAATCTGTATAGGAAGCTAGAAATCACTGAAAAAACCCTAGATATCCCTCTCAAAACCCTGTAACACGCTCTAGAAATCTCTCTAGGGACCAAGAAATCCCTCTAGGGACCTAGAAATCTGTATAGAAAGCTAGAAATCACTGAAAAAACCCTAGATATCCCTCTCAAAACCCAAGATAACGCTTTAGATACCCTTGAAATCACTCTAAAAACCCATGATATCGCTCTCAAAACCCTGTAACACGCTCTAGAAATCTCTCTAGGGGCCAAGAAATCCCTCTAGGGACCTAGAAATCTCTATAGGAAGCTAGAAATCACTGAAAAAACCCTAGATATCCCTCTCAAAACCCTGTAACACGCTCTAGAATCCCTACAACTCCCTCTACGGACCTAGAAATCCCTCTAGGGACCTAGAAATCCCTCTAGGGACCTAGAAATCCCTCTACGGACCTAGAAATCCCTCTAGGGACCTAGAAATCTGTATAGGAAGCTAGAAATCACTGAAAAAACCCTAGATATCCCTCTCAAAACCCTGTAACACGCTCTAGAAATCTCTCTAGGGACCAAGAAATCCCTCTAGGGACCTAGAAATCTGTATAGAAAGCTAGAAATCACTGAAAAAACCCTAGATATCCCTCTCAAAACCCAAGATAACGCTTTAGATACCCTTGAAATCACTCTAAAAACCCATGATATCCCTCTCAAAACCCTGTAACGCGCTCTAGAAATCTCTCTAGGGGCCAAGAAATCCCTCTAGGGACCTAGAAATCTCTATAGGAAGCTAAAAATCACTGAAAAAACCCTAGATATCCCTCTCAAAACCCTGTAACACGCTCTAGAATCCCTACAACTCCCTCTACGGACCTAGAAATCCCTCTAGGGACCTAGAAATCCCTCTAGGGACCAAGAAATCCCTCTAGGGACCTAGAAATCCCTCTAGGGACCTAGAAATCCCTCTAGGGACCAAGAAATCCCTCTAGGGACCTAGAAATCTCTCTAGGGGCCAAGAAATCCCTCTAGGGACCTAGAAATCCCTCTAGGGACCTAGAAATCCCTCTAGGGACCTAGAAATCCCTCTAGGGACCTAGAAATCCCTCTAGGGACCTAGAAATCCCTCTAGGGACCTAGAAATCCCTCTAGGGACCTAGAAATCCCTCCTAAAACTCCAGATATCCCTCTCAAAACCCAAGATAACGCTTTAGAAACCCTTGAAATCACTCTAAAAACCCATGATATCCCTCTCAAAACCCTGTAACACGCTCTAGAAATCTCTCTAGGGGCCAAGAAATCCCTCTAGGGACCTAGAAATCCCTCTAGGGACCAAGAAATCCCTCTAGGGACCTAGAAATCCCTCTAGGGACCTAGAAATCCCTCTAGGGACCAAGAAATCCCTCTAGGGACCTAGAAATCTCTCTAGGGGCCAAGAAATCCCTCTAGGGACCTAGAAATCCCTCTAGGGACCTAGAAATCCCTCTAGGGACCTAGAAATCCCTCTAGGGACCTAGAAATCCCTCTAGGGACCTAGAAATCCCTCCTAAAACTCCAGATATCCCTCTCAAAACCCAAGATAACGCTTTAGAAACCCTTGAAATCACTCTAAAAACCCATGATATCCCTCTCAAAACCCTGTAACACGCTCTAGAAATCTCTCTAGGGGCCAAGAAATCCCTCTAGGGACCTAGAAATCTCTATAGGAAGCTAGAAATCACTGAAAAAACCCTAGATATCCCTCTCAAAACCCTGTAACACGCTCTAGAATCCCTACAACTCCCTCTACGGACCTAGAAATCCCTCTAGGGACCAAGAAATCCCTCTAGGGACCAAGAAATCCCTCTAGGGACCTAGAAATCCCTCTAGGGACCTAGAAATCCCTCTAGGGACCTAGAAATCCCTCTGGGGACCTAGAAATCCCTCTGGGGACCTAGAAATCCCTCTAGGGACCTAGAAATCCCTCTAGGGACCAAGAAATCCCTCTAGGGACCAAGAAATCCCTCCTAAAACTCCAGATATCCCTCTCAAAACCCAAGATAACGCTTTAGAAACCCTTGAAATCACTCTAAAAACCCATGATATCCCTCTCAAAACCCTGTAACACGCTCTAGAAATCTCTCTAGGGACATAGAAATCCCTCTAGGGACCTAGAAATCCCTCTAGGGACCTAGAAATCCCTGTAGGGACATAAAAATCCCTCTAGGGACATAGAAATCCCTCTAGGGACCTAGAATGCCCTCTGGGGACCTAGAAATCCCTCTGGGGACCTAGAAATCCCTCTAGGGACCTAGAAATCCCTCTAGGGACCAAGAAATCCCTCTAGGGACCTAGAAATCCCTCCTAAAACTCCAGATATCCCTCTCAAAACCCAAGATAACGCTTTAGAAACCCTTGAAATCACTCTAAAAACCCATGATATCCCTCTCAAAACCCTGTAACACGCTCTAGAAATCTCTCTAGGGACATAGAAATCCCTCTAGGGACCTAGAAATCCCTCTAGGGACCTAGAAATCCCTCTAGGGACCTAGAAATCCCTCTAGGGACCTAGAAATCCCTCTAGGGACCTAGAAATCCCTCTAGGGACCTAGAAATCCCTCCTAAAACTCCAGATATCCCTCTCAAAACCCAAGATAACTCTTTAGAAACCCTTGAAATCACTCTAAAAACCCATGATATCCCTCTCAAAACCCTGTAACACGCTCTAGAAATCTCTCTAGGGGCCAAGAAATCCCTCTAGGGACCTAGAAATCTCTATAGGAAGCTAGAAATCACTGAAAAAACCCTAGATATCCCTCTCAAAACCCTGTAACACGCTCTAGAATCCCTACAACTCCCTCTACGGACCTAGAAATCCCTCTAGGGACCTAGAAATCCCTCTAGGGACCAAGAAATCCCTCTAGGGACCAAGAAATCCCTCCTAAAACTCCAGATATCCCTCTCAAAACCCAAGATAACGCTTTAGAAACCCTTGAAATCACTCTAAAAACCCATGATATCCCTCTCAAAACCCTGTAACACGCTCTAGAAATCTCTCTAGGGACCTAGAAATCCCTCTAGGGACCTAGAAATCCCTCTAGGGACCTAGAAATCCCTCTAGGGACCAAGAAATCCCTCTAGGGACCTAGAAATCCCTATAGGAAGCTAGAAATCACTGAAAAAACCCTAGATATCCCTCTCAAAACCCTGTAACACGCTCTAGAATCCCTACAACTCCCTCTACGGACCTAGAAATCCCTCTAGGGACCTAGAAATCCCTCTAGGGACCTAGAAATCCCTCTACGGACCTAGAAATCCCTCTAGGGACCTAGAAATCTGTATAGGAAGCTAGAAATCACTGAAAAAACCCTAGATATCCCTCTCAAAACCCTGTAACACGCTCTAGAAATCTCTCTAGGGACCAAGAAATCCCTCTAGGGACCTAGAAATCTGTATAGAAAGCTAGAAATCACTGAAAAAACCCTAGATATCCCTCTCAAAACCCAAGATAACGCTTTAGATACCCTTGAAATCACTCTAAAAACCCATGATATCCCTCTCAAAACCCTGTAACACGCTCTAGAAATCTCTCTAGGGGCCAAGAAATCCCTCTAGGGACCTAGAAATCCCTCTAGGGACCAAGAAATCCCTCTAGGGACCTAGAAATCCCTCTAGGGACCTAGAAATCCCTCTAGGGACCAAGAAATCCCTCTAGGGACCTAGAAATCTCTCTAGGGGCCAAGAAATCCCTCTAGGGACCTAGAAATCCCTCTAGGGACCTAGAAATCCCTCTAGGGACCTAGAAATCCCTCTAGGGACCTAGAAATCCCTCTAGGGACCTAGAAATCCCTCCTAAAACTCCAGATATCCCTCTCAAAACCCAAGATAACGCTTTAGAAACCCTTGAAATCACTCTAAAAACCCATGATATCCCTCTCAAAACCCTGTAACACGCTCTAGAAATCTCTCTAGGGGCCAAGAAATCCCTCTAGGGACCTAGAAATCTCTATAGGAAGCTAGAAATCACTGAAAAAACCCTAGATATCCCTCTCAAAACCCTGTAACACGCTCTAGAATCCCTACAACTCCCTCTACGGACCTAGAAATCCCTCTAGGGACCAAGAAATCCCTCTAGGGACCAAGAAATCCCTCTAGGGACCTAGAAATCCCTCTAGGGACCTAGAAATCCCTCTAGGGACCTAGAAATCCCTCTGGGGACCTAGAAATCCCTCTGGGGACCTAGAAATCCCTCTAGGGACCTAGAAATCCCTCTAGGGACCAAGAAATCCCTCTAGGGACCAAGAAATCCCTCCTAAAACTCCAGATATCCCTCTCAAAACCCAAGATAACGCTTTAGAAACCCTTGAAATCACTCTAAAAACCCATGATATCCCTCTCAAAACCCTGTAACACGCTCTAGAAATCTCTCTAGGGACATAGAAATCCCTCTAGGGACCTAGAAATCCCTCTAGGGACCTAGAAATCCCTGTAGGGACATAAAAATCCCTCTAGGGACATAGAAATCCCTCTAGGGACCTAGAATGCCCTCTGGGGACCTAGAAATCCCTCTGGGGACCTAGAAATCCCTCTAGGGACCTAGAAATCCCTCTAGGGACCAAGAAATCCCTCTAGGGACCTAGAAATCCCTCCTAAAACTCCAGATATCCCTCTCAAAACCCAAGATAACGCTTTAGAAACCCTTGAAATCACTCTAAAAACCCATGATATCCCTCTCAAAACCCTGTAACACGCTCTAGAAATCTCTCTAGGGACATAGAAATCCCTCTAGGGACCTAGAAATCCCTCTAGGGACCTAGAAATCCCTCTAGGGACCTAGAAATCCCTCTAGGGACCTAGAAATCCCTCTAGGGACCTAGAAATCCCTCTAGGGACCTAGAAATCCCTCCTAAAACTCCAGATATCCCTCTCAAAACCCAAGATAACTCTTTAGAAACCCTTGAAATCACTCTAAAAACCCATGATATCCCTCTCAAAACCCTGTAACACGCTCTAGAAATCTCTCTAGGGGCCAAGAAATCCCTCTAGGGACCTAGAAATCTCTATAGGAAGCTAGAAATCACTGAAAAAACCCTAGATATCCCTCTCAAAACCCTGTAACACGCTCTAGAATCCCTACAACTCCCTCTACGGACCTAGAAATCCCTCTAGGGACCTAGAAATCCCTCTAGGGACCAAGAAATCCCTCTAGGGACCAAGAAATCCCTCCTAAAACTCCAGATATCCCTCTCAAAACCCAAGATAACGCTTTAGAAACCCTTGAAATCACTCTAAAAACCCATGATATCCCTCTCAAAACCCTGTAACACGCTCTAGAAATCTCTCTAGGGACCTAGAAATCCCTCTAGGGACCTAGAAATCCCTCTAGGGACCTAGAAATCCCTCTAGGGACCAAGAAATCCCTCTAGGGACCTAGAAATCCCTATAGGAAGCTAGAAATCACTGAAAAAACCCTAGATATCCCTCTCAAAACCCTGTAACACGCTCTAGAATCCCTACAACTCCCTCTACGGACCTAGAAATCCCTCTAGGGACCTAGAAATCCCTCTAGGGACCTAGAAATCCCTCTACGGACCTAGAAATCCCTCTAGGGACCTAGAAATCTGTATAGGAAGCTAGAAATCACTGAAAAAACCCTAGATATCCCTCTCAAAACCCTGTAACACGCTCTAGAAATCTCTCTAGGGACCAAGAAATCCCTCTAGGGACCTAGAAATCTGTATAGAAAGCTAGAAATCACTGAAAAAACCCTAGATATCCCTCTCAAAACCCAAGATAACGCTTTAGATACCCTTGAAATCACTCTAAAAACCCATGATATCCCTCTCAAAACCCTGTAACACGCTCTAGAAATCTCTCTAGGGGCCAAGAAATCCCTCTAGGGACCTAGAAATCTCTATAGGAAGCTAGAAATCACTGAAAAAACCCTAGATATCCCTCTCAAAACCCTGTAACACGCTCTAGAATCCCTACAACTCCCTCTACGGACCTAGAAATCCCTCTAGGGACCTAGAAATCCCTCTAGGGACCTAGAAATCCCTCTACGGACCTAGAAATCCCTCTAGGGACCTAGAAATCTGTATAGGAAGCTAGAAATCACTGAAAAAACCCTAGATATCCCTCTCAAAACCCTGTAACACGCTCTAGAAATCTCTCTAGGGACCAAGAAATCCCTCTAGGGACCTAGAAATCTGTATAGAAAGCTAGAAATCACTGAAAAAACCCTAGATATCCCTCTCAAAACCCAAGATAACGCTTTAGATACCCTTGAAATCACTCTAAAAACCCATGATATCCCTCTCAAAACCCTGTAACACGCTCTAGAAATCCCTCTAGGGACCTAGAAATCCCTCTAGGGACCTAGAAATCCCTCTAGGGACCTAGAAATCCCTCCTAAAACTCCAGATATCCCTCTCAAAACCCAAGATAACGCTTTAGAAACCCTTGAAATCACTCTAAAAACCCATGATATCCCCCTCAAAACCCTGTAACACGCTCTAGAAATCTCTCTAGGGGCCAAGAAATCCCTCTAGGGACCTAGAAATCCCTCTAGGGACCAAGAAATCCCTCTAGGGACCTAGAAATCCCTCTAGGGACCTAGCAATCCCTCTAGGGACCAAGAAATCCCTCTAGGGACCTAGAAATCTCTCTAGGGGCCAAGAAATCCCTCTAGGGACCTAGAAATCCCTCTAGGGACCTAGAAATCCCTCTAGGGACCTAGAAATCCCTCTAGGGACCTAGAAATCCCTCTAGGGACCTAGAAATCCCTCCTAAAACTCCAGATATCCCTCTCAAAACCCAAGATAACGCTTTAGAAACCCTTGAAATCACTCTAAAAACCCATGATATCCCTCTCAAAACCCTGTAACACGCTCTAGAAATCTCTCTAGGGACATAGAAATCCCTCTAGGGACCTAGAAATCCCTCTAGGGACCAAGAAATCCCTCCTAAAACTCCAGATATCCCTCTCAAAACCCAAGATAACGCTTTAGAAACCCTTGAAATCACTCTAAAAACCCTAGATATCCCTCTCAAAACCCTGTAACACGCTCTAGAATCCCTACAACTCCCTCTACGGACCTAGAAATCCCTCTAGGGACCTAGAAATCCCTCTAGGGACCAAGAAATCCCTCTAGGGACCTAGAAATCCCTCTAGGGACCTAGAAATCCCTCTAGGGACCAAGAAATCTTTCTAGGGACCTAGAAATCTCTCTAGGGGCCAAGAAATCCCTCTAGGGACCTAGAAACCCCTCTAGGGACCTAGAAATCCCTCTAGGGACCTAGAAATCCCTCTAGGGACCTAGAAATCCCTATAGGAAGCTAGAAATCACTGAAAAAACCCTAGATATCCCTCTCAAAACTCCAGATATCCCTCTCAAAACCCAAGATAACGCTTTAGAAACCCTTGAAATCACTCTAAAAACCCATGATATCCCTCTCAAAACCCTGTAACACGCTCTAGAAATCTCTCTAGGGGCCAAGAAATCCCTCTAGGGACCTAGAAATCTCTATAGGAAGCTAGAAATCACTGAAAAAACCCTAGATATCCCTCTCAAAACCCTGTAACACGCTCTAGAATCCCTACAACTCCCTCTACGGACCTAGAAATCCCTCTAGGGACCTAGAAATCCCTCTAGGGACCAAGAAATCCCTCTAGGGACCAAGAAATCCCTCCTAAAACTCCAGATATCCCTCTCAAAACCCAAGATAACGCTTTAGAAACCCTTGAAATCACTCTAAAAACCCATGATATCCCTCTCAAAACCCTGTAACACGCTCTAGAAATCTCTCTAGGGACCTAGAAATCCCTCTAGGGACCTAGAAATCCCTCTAGGGACCTAGAAATCCCTCTAGGGACCAAGAAATCCCTCTAGGGACCTAGAAATCCCTATAGGAAGCTAGAAATCACTGAAAAAACCCTAGATATCCCTCTCAAAACCCTGTAGCACGCTCTAGAATCCCTACAACTCCCTCTACGGACCTAGAAATCCCTCTAAGGACCTAGAAATCCCTCTAGGGACCAAGAAATCCCTCTAGGGACCAAGAAATCCCTCTAGGGACCTAGAAATCCCTCTAGGGACCTAGAAATCCCTCTAGGGACCTAGAAATCCCTCTGGGGACCTAGAAATCCCTCTGGGGACCTAGAAATCCCTCTAGGGACCCAGAAATCCCTCTAGGGACCAAGAAATCCCTCTAGGGACCAAGAAATCCCTCCTAAAACTCCAGATATCCCTCTCAAAACCCAAGATAACGCTTTAGAAACCCTTGAAATCACTCTAAAAACCCATGATATCCCTCTCAAAACCCTGTAACACGCTCTAGAAATCTCTCTAGGGACATAGAAATCCCTCTAGGGACCTAGAAATCCCTCTAGGGACCAAGAAATCCCTCCTAAAACTCCAGATATCCCTCTCAAAACCCAAGATAACGCTTTAGAAACCCTTGAAATCACTCTAAAAACCCTAGATATCCCTCTCAAAACCCTGTAACACGCTCTAGAATCCCTACAACTCCCTCTACGGACCTAGAAATCCCTCTAGGGACCTAGAAATCCCTCTAGGGACCAAGAAATCCCTCTAGGGACCTAGAAATCCCTCTAGGGACCTAGAAATCCCTCTAGGGACCTAGAAATCCCTCTAGGGACCTAGAAATCCCTCTAGGGACCAAGAAATCCCTCTAGGGACCTAGAAATCCCTCTAGGGACCTAGAAATCCCTCTAGGGACCAAGAAATCTCTCTAGGGACCTAGAAATCTCTCTAGGGGCCAAGAAATCCCTCTAGGGACCTAGAAATCCCTCTAGGGACCTAGAAATCCCTCTAGGGACCTAGAAATCCCTCTAGGGACCTAGAAATCCCTCTAGGGACCTAGAAATCCCTCTAGGGACCTAGAAATCCCTCTAGGGACCTAGAAATCCCTCTAGGGACCTAGAAATCCCTCTAGGGACCTAGAAATCCTTCCTAAAACTCCAGATATCCCTCTCAAAACCCAAGATAACGCTTTAGAAACCCTTGAAATCACTCTAAAAACCCATGATATACCTCTCAAAACCCTGTAACACGCTCTAGAAATCTCTCTAGGGGCCAAGAAATCCCTCTAGGGACCTAGAAATCTCTATAGGAAGCTAGAAATCACTGAAAAAACCCTAGATATCCCTCTCAAAACCCTGTAACACGCTCTAGAATCCCTACAACTCCCTCTACGGACCTAGAAATCCCTCTAGGGACCTAGAAATCCCTCTAGGGACCAAGAAATCCCTCTAGGGACCAAGAAATCCCTCCTAAAACTCCAGATATCCCTCTCAAAACCCAAGATAACGCTTTAGAAACCCTTGAAATCACTCTAAAAACCCATGATATCCCTCTCAAACCCCTGTAACACGCTCTAGAAATCTCTCTAGGGACCTAGAAATCCCTCTAGGGACCTAGAAATCCCTCTAGGGACCTAGAAATCCCTCTAGGGACCAAGAAATCCCTCTAGGGACCTAGAAATCCCTATAGGAAGCTAGAAATCACTGAAAAAACCCTAGATATCCCTCTCAAAACCCTGTAACACGCTCTAGAATCCCTACAACTCCCTCTACGGACCTAGAAATCCCTCTAGGGACCTAGAAATCCCTCTAGGGACCTAGAAATCTCTCTACGGACCTAGAAATCCCTCTAGGGACCTAGAAATCTGTATAGGAAGCTAGAAATCACTGAAAAAACCCTAGATATCCCTCTCAAAACCCTGTAACACGCTCTAGAAATCTCTCTAGGGACCAAGAAATCCCTCTAGGGACCTAGAAATCTGTATAGAAAGCTAGAAATCACTGAAAAAACCCTAGATATCCCTCTCAAAACCCAAGATAACGCTTTAGATACCCTTGAAATCACTCTAAAAACCCATGATATCCCTCTCAAAACCCTGTAACACGCTCTAGAAATCTCTCTAGGGGCCAAGAAATCCCTCTAGGGACCTAGAAATCTCTATAGGAAGCTAGAAATCACTGAAAAAACCCTAGATATCCCTCTCAAAACCCTGTAACACGCTCTAGAATCCCTACAACTCCCTCTACGGACCTAGAAATCCCTCTAGGGACCTAGAAATCCCTCTAGGGACCTAGAAATCCCTCTACGGACCTAGAAATCCCTCTAGGGACCTAGAAATCTGTATAGGAAGCTAGAAATCACTGAAAAAACCCTAGATATCCCTCTCAAAACCCTGTAACACGCTCTAGAAATCTCTCTAGGGACCAAGAAATCCCTCTAGGGACCTAGAAATCTGTATAGAAAGCTAGAAATCACTGAAAAAACCCTAGATATCCCTCTCAAAACCCAAGATAACGCTTTAGATACCCTTGAAATCACTCTAAAAACCCATGATATCCCTCTCAAAACCCTGTAACACGCTCTAGAAATCTCTCTAGGGGCCAAGAAATCCCTCTAGGGACCTAGAAATCTCTATAGGAAGCTAAAAATCACTGAAAAAACCCTAGATATCCCTCTCAAAACCCTGTAACACGCTCTAGAATCCCTACAACTCCCTCTACGGACCTAGAAATCCCTCTAGGGACCTAGAAATCCCTCTAGGGACCAAGAAATCCCTCTAGGGACCTAGAAATCCCTCTAGGGACCTAGAAATCCCTCTAGGGACCAAGAAATCCCTCTAGGGACCTAGAAATCTCTCTAGGGGCCAAGAAATCCCTCTAGGGACCTAGAAATCCCTCTAGGGACCTAGAAATCCCTCTAGGGACCTAGAAATCCCTCTAGGGACCTAGAAATCCCTCTAGGGACCTAGAAATCCCTCCTAAAACTCCAGATATCCCTCTCAAAACCCAAGATAACGCTTTAGAAACCCTTGAAATCACTCTAAAAACCCATGATATCCCTCTCAAAACCCTGTAACACGCTCTAGAAATCTCTCTAGGGGCCAAGAAATCCCTCTAGGGACCTAGAAATCCCTCTAGGGACCAAGAAATCCCTCTAGGGACCTAGAAATCCCTCTAGGGACCTAGAAATCCCTCTAGGGACCTAGAAATCCCTCTAGGGACCTAGAAATCCCTCTAGGGACCTAGAAATCCCTCTAGGGACCTAGAAATCCCTCTAGGGACCTAGAAATCCCTCCTAAAACTCCAGATATCCCTCTCAAAACCCAAGATAACGCTTTAGAAACCCTTGAAATCACTCTAAAAACCCATGATATCCCTCTCAAAACCCTGTAACACGCTCTAGAAATCTCTCTAGGGGCCAAGAAATCCCTCTAGGGACCTAGAAATCTCTATAGGAAGCTAGAAATCACTGAAAAAACCCTAGATATCCCTCTCAAAACCCTGTAACACGCTCTAGAATCCCTACAACTCCCTCTACGGACCTAGAAATCCCTCTAGGGACCTAGAAATCCCTCTAGGGACCAAGAAATCCCTCTAGGGACCAAGAAATCCCTCCTAAAACTCCAGATATCCCTCTCAAAACCCAAGATAACGCTTTAGAAACCCTTGAAATCACTCTAAAAACCCATGATATCCCTCTCAAAACCCTGTAACACGCTCTAGAAATCTCTCTAGGGACCTAGAAATCCCTCTAGGGACCTAGAAATCCCTCTAGGGACCTAGAAATCCCTCTAGGGACCAAGAAATCCCTCTAGGGACCTAGAAATCCCTATAGGAAGCTAGAAATCACTGAAAAAACCCTAGATATCCCTCTCAAAACCCTGTAACACGCTCTAGAATCCCTACAACTCCCTCTACGGACCTAGAAATCCCTCTAGGGACCTAGAAATCCCTCTAGGGTCCTAGAAATCCCTCTACGGACCTAGAAATCCCTCTAGGGACCTAGAAATCTGTATAGGAAGCTAGAAATCACTGAAAAAACCCTAGATATCCCTCTCAAAACCCTGTAACACGCTCTAGAAATCTCTCTAGGGACCAAGAAATCCCTCTAGGGACCTAGAAATCTGTATAGAAAGCTAGAAATCACTGAAAAAACCCTAGATATCCCTCTCAAAACCCAAGATAACGCTTTAGATACCCTTGAAATCACTCTAAAAACCCATGATATCCCTCTCAAAACCCTGTAACACGCTCTAGAAATCTCTCTAGGGGCCAAGAAATCCCTCTAGGGACCTAGAAATCTCTATAGGAAGCTAGAAATCACTGAAAAAACCCTAGATATCCCTCTCAAAACCCTGTAACACGCTCTAGAATCCCTACAACTCCCTCTACGGACCTAGAAATCCCTCTAGGGACCTAGAAATCCCTCTAGGGACCTAGAAATCCCTCTACGGACCTAGAAATCCCTCTAGGGACCTAGAAATCTGTATAGGAAGCTAGAAATCACTGAAAAAACCCTAGATATCCCTCTCAAAACCCTGTAACACGCTCTAGAAATCTCTCTAGGGACCAAGAAATCCCTCTAGGGACCTAGAAATCTGTATAGAAAGCTAGAAATCACTGAAAAAACCCTAGATATCCCTCTCAAAACCCAAGATAACGCTTTAGATACCCTTGAAATCACTCTAAAAACCCATGATATCCCTCTCAAAACCCTGTAACGCGCTCTAGAAATCTCTCTAGGGGCCAAGAAATCCCTCTAGGGACCTAGAAATCTCTATAGGAAGCTAAAAATCACTGAAAAAACCCTAGATATCCCTCTCAAAACCCTGTAACACGCTCTAGAATCCCTACAACTCCCTCTACGGACCTAGAAATCCCTCTAGGGACCTAGAAATCCCTCTAGGGACCAAGAAATCCCTCTAGGGACCTAGAAATCCCTCTAGGGACCTAGAAATCCCTCTAGGGACCAAGAAATCCCTCTAGGGACCTAGAAATCTCTCTAGGGGCCAAGAAATCCCTCTAGGGACCTAGAAATCCCTCTAGGGACCTAGAAATCCCTCTAGGGACCTAGAAATCCCTCTAGGGACCTAGAAATCCCTCTAGGGACCTAGAAATCCCTCTAGGGACCTAGAAATCCCTCCTAAAACTCCAGATATCCCTCTCAAAACCCAAGATAACGCTTTAGAAACCCTTGAAATCACTCTAAAAACCCATGATATCCCTCTCAAAACCCTGTAACACGCTCTAGAAATCTCTCTAGGGGCCAAGAAATCCCTCTAGGGACCTAGAAATCCCTCTAGGGACCAAGAAATCCCTCTAGGGACCTAGAAATCCCTCTAGGGACCTAGAAATCCCTCTAGGGACCAAGAAATCCCTCTAGGGACCTAGAAATCTCTCTAGGGGCCAAGAAATCCCTCTAGGGACCTAGAAATCCCTCTAGGGACCTAGAAATCCCTCTAGGGACCTAGAAATCCCTCTAGGGACCTAGAAATCCCTCTAGGGACCTAGAAATCCCTCCTAAAACTCCAGATATCCCTCTCAAAACCCAAGATAACGCTTTAGAAACCCTTGAAATCACTCTAAAAACCCATGATATCCCTCTCAAAACCCTGTAACACGCTCTAGAAATCTCTCTAGGGGCCAAGAAATCCCTCTAGGGACCTAGAAATCTCTATAGGAAGCTAGAAATCACTGAAAAAACCCTAGATATCCCTCTCAAAACCCTGTAACACGCTCTAGAATCCCTACAACTCCCTCTACGGACCTAGAAATCCCTCTAGGGACCAAGAAATCCCTCTAGGGACCAAGAAATCCCTCTAGGGACCTAGAAATCCCTCTAGGGACCTAGAAATCCCTCTAGGGACCTAGAAATCCCTCTGGGGACCTAGAAATCCCTCTGGGGACCTAGAAATCCCTCTAGGGACCTAGAAATCCCTCTAGGGACCAAGAAATCCCTCTAGGGACCAAGAAATCCCTCCTAAAACTCCAGATATCCCTCTCAAAACCCAAGATAACGCTTTAGAAACCCTTGAAATCACTCTAAAAACCCATGATATCCCTCTCAAAACCCTGTAACACGCTCTAGAAATCTCTCTAGGGACATAGAAATCCCTCTAGGGACCTAGAAATCCCTCTAGGGACCTAGAAATCCCTGTAGGGACATAAAAATCCCTCTAGGGACATAGAAATCCCTCTAGGGACCTAGAATGCCCTCTGGGGACCTAGAAATCCCTCTGGGGACCTAGAAATCCCTCTAGGGACCTAGAAATCCCTCTAGGGACCAAGAAATCCCTCTAGGGACCTAGAAATCCCTCCTAAAACTCCAGATATCCCTCTCAAAACCCAAGATAACGCTTTAGAAACCCTTGAAATCACTCTAAAAACCCATGATATCCCTCTCAAAACCCTGTAACACGCTCTAGAAATCTCTCTAGGGACATAGAAATCCCTCTAGGGACCTAGAAATCCCTCTAGGGACCTAGAAATCCCTCTAGGGACCTAGAAATCCCTCTAGGGACCTAGAAATCCCTCTAGGGACCTAGAAATCCCTCTAGGGACCTAGAAATCCCTCTAGGGACCTAGAAATCCCTCCTAAAACTCCAGATATCCCTCTCAAAACCCAAGATAACTCTTTAGAAACCCTTGAAATCACTCTAAAAACCCATGATATCCCTCTCAAAACCCTGTAACACGCTCTAGAAATCTCTCTAGGGGCCAAGAAATCCCTCTAGGGACCTAGAAATCTCTATAGGAAGCTAGAAATCACTGAAAAAACCCTAGATATCCCTCTCAAAACCCTGTAACACGCTCTAGAATCCCTACAACTCCCTCTACGGACCTAGAAATCCCTCTAGGGACCTAGAAATCCCTCTAGGGACCAAGAAATCCCTCTAGGGACCATGAAATCCCTCCTAAAACTCCAGATATCCCTCTCAAAACCCAAGATAACGCTTTAGAAACCCTTGAAATCACTCTAAAAACCCATGATATCCCTCTCAAAACCCTGTAACACGCTCTAGAAATCTCTCTAGGGACCTAGAAATCCCTCTAGGGACCTAGAAATCCCTCTAGGGACCTAGAAATCCCTCTAGGGACCAAGAAATCCCTCTAGGGACCTAGAAATCCCTATAGGAAGCTAGAAATCACTGAAAAAACCCTAGATATCCCTCTCAAAACCCTGTAACACGCTCTAGAATCCCTACAACTCCCTCTACGGACCTAGAAATCCCTCTAGGGACCTAGAAATCCCTCTAGGGACCTAGAAATCCCTCTACGGACCTAGAAATCCCTCTAGGGACCTAGAAATCTGTATAGGAAGCTAGAAATCACTGAAAAAACCCTAGATATCCCTCTCAAAACCCTGTAACACGCTCTAGAAATCTCTCTAGGGACCAAGAAATCCCTCTAGGGACCTAGAAATCTGTATAGAAAGCTAGAAATCACTGAAAAAACCCTAGATATCCCTCTCAAAACCCAAGATAACGCTTTAGATACCCTTGAAATCACTCTAAAAACCCATGATATCCCTCTCAAAACCCTGTAACACGCTCTAGAAATCTCTCTAGGGGCCAAGAAATCCCTCTAGGGACCTAGAAATCTCTATAGGAAGCTAGAAATCACTGAAAAAACCCTAGATATCCCTCTCAAAACCCTGTAACACGCTCTAGAATCCCTACAACTCCCTCTACGGACCTAGAAATCCCTCTAGGGACCTAGAAATCCCTCTAGGGACCTAGAAATCCCTCTACGGACCTAGAAATCCCTCTAGGGACCTAGAAATCTGTATAGGAAGCTAGAAATCACTGAAAAAACCCTAGATATCCCTCTCAAAACCCTGTAACACGCTCTAGAAATCTCTCTAGGGACCAAGAAATCCCTCTAGGGACCTAGAAATCTGTATAGAAAGCTAGAAATCACTGAAAAAACCCTAGATATCCCTCTCAAAACCCAAGATAACGCTTTAGATACCCTTGAAATCACTCTAAAAACCCATGATATCCCTCTCAAAACCCTGTAACACGCTCTAGAAATCTCTCTAGGGGCCAAGAAATCCCTCTAGGGACCTAGAAATCTCTATAGGAAGCTAAAAATCACTGAAAAAACCCTAGATATCCCTCTCAAAACCCTGTAACACGCTCTAGAATCCCTACAACTCCCTCTACGGACCTAGAAATCCCTCTAGGGACCTAGAAATCCCTCTAGGGACCAAGAAATCCCTCTAGGGACCTAGAAATCCCTCTAGGGACCTAGAAATCCCTCTAGGGACCAAGAAATCCCTCTAGGGACCTAGAAATCTCTCTAGGGGCCAAGAAATCCCTCTAGGGACCTAGAAATCCCTCTAGGGACCTAGAAATCCCTCTAGGGACCTAGAAATCCCTCTAGGGACCTAGAAATCCCTCTAGGGACCTAGAAATCCCTCTAGGGACCTAGAAATCCCTCCTAAAACTCCAGATATCCCTCTCAAAACCCAAGATAACGCTTTAGAAACCCTTGAAATCACTCTAAAAACCCATGATATCCCTCTCAAAACCCTGTAACACGCTCTAGAAATCTCTCTAGGGGCCAAGAAATCCCTCTAGGGACCTAGAAATCCCTCTAGGGACCAAGAAATCCCTCTAGGGACCTAGAAATCCCTCTAGGGACCTAGAAATCCCTCTAGGGACCTAAAAATCCCTCTAGGGACCTAGAAATCCCTCTAGGGACCTAGAAATCCCTCTAGGGACCTAGAAATCCCTCTAGGGACCTAGAAATCCCTCCTAAAACTCCAGATATCCCTCTCAAAACCCAAGATAACGCTTTAGAAACCCTTGAAATCACTCTAAAAACCCATGATATCCCTCTCAAAACCCTGTAACACGCTCTAGAAATCTCTCTAGGGGCCAAGAAATCCCTCTAGGGACCTAGAAATCTCTATAGGAAGCTAGAAATCACTGAAAAAACCCTAGATATCCCTCTCAAAACCCTGTAACACGCTCTAGAATCCCTACAACTCCCTCTACGGACCTAGAAATCCCTCTAGGGACCTAGAAATCCCTCTAGGGACCAAGAAATCCCTCTAGGGACCAAGAAATCCCTCCTAAAACTCCAGATATCCCTCTAAAAACCCAAGATAACGCTTTAGAAACCCTTGAAATCACTCTAAAAACCCATGATATCCCTCTCAAAACCCTGTAACACGCTCTAGAAATCTCTCTAGGGACATAGAAATCCCTCTAGGGACCTAGAAATCCCTCTAGGGACCTAGAAATCCCTCTAGGGACCTAGAAATCCCTCTAGGGACCTAGAAATCCCTCTAGGGACCTAGAAATCCCTCTAGGGACCTAGAAATCCCTCTAGGGACCTAGAAATCCCTCCTAAAACTCCAGATATCCCTCTCAAAACCCAAGATAACTCTTTAGAAACCCTTGAAATCACTCTAAAAACCCATGATATCCCTCTCAAAACCCTGTAACACGCTCTAGAAATCTCTCTAGGGGCCAAGAAATCCCTCTAGGGACCTAGAAATCTCTATAGGAAGCTAGAAATCACTGAAAAAACCCTAGATATCCCTCTCAAAACCCTGTAACACGCTCTAGAATCCCTACAACTCCCTCTACGGACCTAGAAATCCCTCTAGGGACCTAGAAATCCCTCTAGGGACCAAGAAATCCCTCTAGGGACCATGAAATCCCTCCTAAAACTCCAGATATCCCTCTCAAAACCCAAGATAACGCTTTAGAAACCCTTGAAATCACTCTAAAAACCCATGATATCCCTCTCAAAACCCTGTAACACGCTCTAGAAATCTCTCTAGGGACCTAGAAATCCCTCTAGGGACCTAGAAATCCCTCTAGGGACCTAGAAATCCCTCTAGGGACCAAGAAATCCCTCTAGGGACCTAGAAATCCCTATAGGAAGCTAGAAATCACTGAAAAAACCCTAGATATCCCTCTCAAAACCCTGTAACACGCTCTAGAATCCCTACAACTCCCTCTACGGACCTAGAAATCCCTCTAGGGACCTAGAAATCCCTCTAGGGACCTAGAAATCCCTCTACGGACCTAGAAATCCCTCTAGGGACCTAGAAATCTGTATAGGAAGCTAGAAATCACTGAAAAAACCCTAGATATCCCTCTCAAAACCCTGTAACACGCTCTAGAAATCTCTCTAGGGACCAAGAAATCCCTCTAGGGACCTAGAAATCTGTATAGAAAGCTAGAAATCACTGAAAAAACCCTAGATATCCCTCTCAAAACCCAAGATAACGCTTTAGATACCCTTGAAATCACTCTAAAAACCCATGATATCCCTCTCAAAACCCTGTAACACGCTCTAGAAATCTCTCTAGGGGCCAAGAAATCCCTCTAGGGACCTAGAAATCTCTATAGGAAGCTAGAAATCACTGAAAAAACCCTAGATATCCCTCTCAAAACCCTGTAACACGCTCTAGAATCCCTACAACTCCCTCTACGGACCTAGAAATCCCTCTAGGGACCTAGAAATCCCTCTAGGGACCTAGAAATCCCTCTACGGACCTAGAAATCCCTCTAGGGACCTAGAAATCTGTATAGGAAGCTAGAAATCACTGAAAAAACCCTAGATATCCCTCTCAAAACCCTGTAACACGCTCTAGAAATCTCTCTAGGGACCAAGAAATCCCTCTAGGGACCTAGAAATCTGTATAGAAAGCTAGAAATCACTGAAAAAACCCTAGATATCCCTCTCAAAACCCAAGATAACGCTTTAGATACCCTTGAAATCACTCTAAAAACCCATGATATCCCTCTCAAAACCCTGTAACACGCTCTAGAAATCTCTCTAGGGGCCAAGAAATCCCTCTAGGGACCTAGAAATCTCTATAGGAAGCTAAAAATCACTGAAAAAACCCTAGATATCCCTCTCAAAACCCTGTAACACGCTCTAGAATCCCTACAACTCCCTCTACGGACCTAGAAATCCCTCTAGGGACCTAGAAATCCCTCTAGGGACCAAGAAATCCCTCTAGGGACCTAGAAATCCCTCTAGGGACCTAGAAATCCCTCTAGGGACCAAGAAATCCCTCTAGGGACCTAGAAATCTCTCTAGGGGCCAAGAAATCCCTCTAGGGACCTAGAAATCCCTCTAGGGACCTAGAAATCCCTCTAGGGACCTAGAAATCCCTCTAGGGACCTAGAAATCCCTCTAGGGACCTAGAAATCCCTCTAGGGACCTAGAAATCCCTCCTAAAACTCCAGATATCCCTCTCAAAACCCAAGATAACGCTTTAGAAACCCTTGAAATCACTCTAAAAACCCATGATATCCCTCTCAAAACCCTGTAACACGCTCTAGAAATCTCTCTAGGGGCCAAGAAATCCCTCTAGGGACCTAGAAATCCCTCTAGGGACCAAGAAATCCCTCTAGGGACCTAGAAATCCCTCTAGGGACCTAGAAATCCCTCTAGGGACCTAGAAATCCCTCTAGGGACCTAGAAATCCCTCTAGGGACCTAGAAATCCCTCCTAAAACTCCAGATATCCCTCTCAAAACCCAAGATAACTCTTTAGAAACCCTTGAAATCACTCTAAAAACCCATGATATCCCTCTCAAAACCCTGTAACACGCTCTAGAAATCTCTCTAGGGGCCAAGAAATCCCTCTAGGGACCTAGAAATCTCTATAGGAAGCTAGAAATCACTGAAAAAACCCTAGATATCCCTCTCAAAACCCTGTAACACGCTCTAGAATCCCTACAACTCCCTCTACGGACCTAGAAATCCCTCTAGGGACCTAGAAATCCCTCTAGGGACCAAGAAATCCCTCTAGGGACCATGAAATCCCTCCTAAAACTCCAGATATCCCTCTCAAAACCCAAGATAACGCTTTAGAAACCCTTGAAATCACTCTAAAAACCCATGATATCCCTCTCAAAACCCTGTAACACGCTCTAGAAATCTCTCTAGGGACCTAGAAATCCCTCTAGGGACCTAGAAATCCCTCTAGGGACCTAGAAATCCCTCTAGGGACCAAGAAATCCCTCTAGGGACCTAGAAATCCCTATAGGAAGCTAGAAATCACTGAAAAAACCCTAGATATCCCTCTCAAAACCCTGTAACACGCTCTAGAATCCCTACAACTCCCTCTACGGACCTAGAAATCCCTCTAGGGACCTAGAAATCCCTCTAGGGACCTAGAAATCCCTCTACGGACCTAGAAATCCCTCTAGGGACCTAGAAATCTGTATAGGAAGCTAGAAATCACTGAAAAAACCCTAGATATCCCTCTCAAAACCCTGTAACACGCTCTAGAAATCTCTCTAGGGACCAAGAAATCCCTCTAGGGACCTAGAAATCTGTATAGAAAGCTAGAAATCACTGAAAAAACCCTAGATATCCCTCTCAAAACCCAAGATAACGCTTTAGATACCCTTGAAATCACTCTAAAAACCCATGATATCCCTCTCAAAACCCTGTAACACGCTCTAGAAATCTCTCTAGGGGCCAAGAAATCCCTCTAGGGACCTAGAAATCTCTATAGGAAGCTAGAAATCACTGAAAAAACCCTAGATATCCCTCTCAAAACCCTGTAACACGCTCTAGAATCCCTACAACTCCCTCTACGGACCTAGAAATCCCTCTAGGGACCTAGAAATCCCTCTAGGGACCTAGAAATCCCTCTACGGACCTAGAAATCCCTCTAGGGACCTAGAAATCTGTATAGGAAGCTAGAAATCACTGAAAAAACCCTAGATATCCCTCTCAAAACCCTGTAACACGCTCTAGAAATCTCTCTAGGGACCAAGAAATCCCTCTAGGGACCTAGAAATCTGTATAGAAAGCTAGAAATCACTGAAAAAACCCTAGATATCCCTCTCAAAACCCAAGATAACGCTTTAGATACCCTTGAAATCACTCTAAAAACCCATGATATCCCTCTCAAAACCCTGTAACACGCTCTAGAAATCTCTCTAGGGGCCAAGAAATCCCTCTAGGGACCTAGAAATCTCTATAGGAAGCTAAAAATCACTGAAAAAACCCTAGATATCCCTCTCAAAACCCTGTAACACGCTCTAGAATCCCTACAACTCCCTCTACGGACCTAGAAATCCCTCTAGGGACCTAGAAATCCCTCTAGGGACCAAGAAATCCCTCTAGGGACCTAGAAATCCCTCTAGGGACCTAGAAATCCCTCTAGGGACCAAGAAATCCCTCTAGGGACCTAGAAATCTCTCTAGGGGCCAAGAAATCCCTCTAGGGACCTAGAAATCCCTCTAGGGACCTAGAAATCCCTCTAGGGACCTAGAAATCCCTCTAGGGACCTAGAAATCCCTCTAGGGACCTAGAAATCCCTCTAGGGACCTAGAAATCCCTCCTAAAACTCCAGATATCCCTCTCAAAACCCAAGATAACGCTTTAGAAACCCTTGAAATCACTCTAAAAACCCATGATATCCCTCTCAAAACCCTGTAACACGCTCTAGAAATCTCTCTAGGGGCCAAGAAATCCCTCTAGGGACCTAGAAATCCCTCTAGGGACCAAGAAATCCCTCTAGGGACCTAGAAATCCCTCTAGGGACCTAGAAATCCCTCTAGGGACCTAGAAATCCCTCTAGGGACCTAGAAATCCCTCTAGGGACCTAGAAATCCCTCTAGGGACCTAGAAATCCCTCTAGGGACCAAGAAATCCCTCTAGGGACCTAGAAATCTCTCTAGGGGCCAAGAAATCCCTCTAGGGACCTAGAAATCCCTCTAGGGACCTAGAAATCCCTCTAGGGACCTAGAAATCCCTCTAGGGACCTAGAAATCCCTCTAGGGACCTAGAAATCCCTCTAGGGACCTAGAAATCCCTCCTAAAACTCCAGATATCCCTCTCAAAACCCAAGATAACGCTTTAGAAACCCTTGAAATCACTCTAAAAACCCATGATATCCCTCTCAAAACCCTGTAACACGCTCTAGAAATCTCTCTAGGGGCCAAGAAATCCCTCTAGGGACCTAGAAATCCCTCTAGGGACCAAGAAATCCCTCTAGGGACCTAGAAATCCCTCTAGGGACCTAGAAATCCCTCTAGGGACCAAGAAATCCCTCTAGGGACCTAGAAATCTCTCTAGGGGCCAAGAAATCCCTCTAGGGACCTAGAAATCCCTCTAGGGACCTAGAAATCCCTCTAGGGACCTAGAAATCCCTCTAGGGACCTAGAAATCCCTCTAGGGACCTAGAAATCCCTCCTAAAACTCCAGATATCCCTCTCAAAACCCAAGATAACGCTTTAGAAACCCTTGAAATCACTCTAAAAACCCATGATATCCCTCTCAAAACCCTGTAACACGCTCTAGAAATCTCTCTAGGGGCCAAGAAATCCCTCTAGGGACCTAGAAATCTCTATAGGAAGCTAGAAATCACTGAAAAAACCCTAGATATCCCTCTCAAAACCCTGTAACACGCTCTAGAATCCCTACAACTCCCTCTACGGACCTAGAAATCCCTCTAGGGACCAAGAAATCCCTCTAGGGACCAAGAAATCCCTCTAGGGACCTAGAAATCCCTCTAGGGACCTAGAAATCCCTCTAGGGACCTAGAAATCCCTCTGGGGACCTAGAAATCCCTCTGGGGACCTAGAAATCCCTCTAGGGACCTAGAAATCCCTCTAGGGACCAAGAAATCCCTCTAGGGACCAAGAAATCCCTCCTAAAACTCCAGATATCCCTCTCAAAACCCAAGATAACGCTTTAGAAACCCTTGAAATCACTCTAAAAACCCATGATATCCCTCTCAAAACCCTGTAACACGCTCTAGAAATCTCTCTAGGGACATAGAAATCCCTCTAGGGACCTAGAAATCCCTCTAGGGACCTAGAAATCCCTGTAGGGACATAAAAATCCCTCTAGGGACATAGAAATCCCTCTAGGGACCTAGAATGCCCTCTGGGGACCTAGAAATCCCTCTGGGGACCTAGAAATCCCTCTAGGGACCTAGAAATCCCTCTAGGGACCAAGAAATCCCTCTAGGGACCTAGAAATCCCTCCTAAAACTCCAGATATCCCTCTCAAAACCCAAGATAACGCTTTAGAAACCCTTGAAATCACTCTAAAAACCCATGATATCCCTCTCAAAACCCTGTAACACGCTCTAGAAATCTCTCTAGGGACATAGAAATCCCTCTAGGGACCTAGAAATCCCTCTAGGGACCTAGAAATCCCTCTAGGGACCTAGAAATCCCTCTAGGGACCTAGAAATCCCTCTAGGGACCTAGAAATCCCTCTAGGGACCTAGAAATCCCTCTAGGGACCTAGAAATCCCTCCTAAAACTCCAGATATCCCTCTCAAAACCCAAGATAACTCTTTAGAAACCCTTGAAATCACTCTAAAAACCCATGATATCCCTCTCAAAACCCTGTAACACGCTCTAGAAATCTCTCTAGGGGCCAAGAAATCCCTCTAGGGACCTAGAAATCTCTATAGGAAGCTAGAAATCACTGAAAAAACCCTAGATATCCCTCTCAAAACCCTGTAACACGCTCTAGAATCCCTACAACTCCCTCTACGGACCTAGAAATCCCTCTAGGGACCTAGAAATCCCTCTAGGGACCAAGAAATCCCTCTAGGGACCATGAAATCCCTCCTAAAACTCCAGATATCCCTCTCAAAACCCAAGATAACGCTTTAGAAACCCTTGAAATCACTCTAAAAACCCATGATATCCCTCTCAAAACCCTGTAACACGCTCTAGAAATCTCTCTAGGGACCTAGAAATCCCTCTAGGGACCTAGAAATCCCTCTAGGGAACTAGAAATCCCTCTAGGGACCAAGAAATCCCTCTAGGGACCTAGAAATCCCTATAGGAAGATAGAAATCACTGAAAAAACCCTAGATATCCCTCTCAAAACCCTGTAACACGCTCTAGAATCCCTACAACTCCCTCTACGGACCTAGAAATCCCTCTAGGGACCTAGAAATCCCTCTAGGGACCTAGAAATCCCTCTACGGACCTAGAAATCCCTCTAGGGACCTAGAAATCTGTATAGGAAGCTAGAAATCACTGAAAAAACCCTAGATATCCCTCTCAAAACCCTGTAACACGCTCTAGAAATCTCTCTAGGGACCAAGAAATCCCTCTAGGGACCTAGAAATCTGTATAGAAAGCTAGAAATCACTGAAAAAACCCTAGATATCCCTCTCAAAACCCAAGATAACGCTTTAGATACCCTTGAAATCACTCTAAAAACCCATGATATCCCTCTCAAAACCCTGTAACACGCTCTAGAAATCTCTCTAGGGGCCAAGAAATCCCTCTAGGGACCTAGAAATCTCTATAGGAAGCTAGAAATCACTGAAAAAACCCTAGATATCCCTCTCAAAACCCTGTAACACGCTCTAGAATCCCTACAACTCCCTCTACGGACCTAGAAATCCCTCTAGGGACCTAGAAATCCCTCTAGGGACCTAGAAATCCCTCTACGGACCTAGAAATCCCTCTAGGGACCTAGAAATCTGTATAGGAAGCTAGAAATCACTGAAAAAACCCTAGATATCCCTCTCAAAACCCTGTAACACGCTCTAGAAATCTCTCTAGGGACCAAGAAATCCCTCTAGGGACCTAGAAATCTGTATAGAAAGCTAGAAATCACTGAAAAAACCCTAGATATCCCTCTCAAAACCCAAGATAACGCTTTAGATACCCTTGAAATCACTCTAAAAACCCATGATATCCCTCTCAAAACCCTGTAACGCGCTCTAGAAATCTCTCTAGGGGCCAAGAAATCCCTCTAGGGACCTAGAAATCTCTATAGGAAGCTAAAAATCACTGAAAAAACCCTAGATATCCCTCTCAAAACCCTGTAACACGCTCTAGAATCCCTACAACTCCCTCTACGGACCTAGAAATCCCTCTAGGGACCTAGAAATCCCTCTAGGGACCAAGAAATCCCTCTAGGGACCTAGAAATCCCTCTAGGGACCTAGAAATCCCTCTAGGGACCAAGAAATCCCTCTAGGGACCTAGAAATCTCTCTAGGGGCCAAGAAATCCCTCTAGGGACCTAGAAATCCCTCTAGGGACCTAGAAATCCCTCTAGGGACCTAGAAATCCCTCTAGGGACCTAGAAATCCCTCTAGGGACCTAGAAATCCCTCTAGGGACCTAGAAATCCCTCCTAAAACTCCAGATATCCCTCTCAAAACCCAAGATAACGCTTTAGAAACCCTTGAAATCACTCTAAAAACCCATGATATCCCTCTCAAAACCCTGTAACACGCTCTAGAAATCTCTCTAGGGGCCAAGAAATCCCTCTAGGGACCTAGAAATCCCTCTAGGGACCAAGAAATCCCTCTAGGGACCTAGAAATCCCTCTAGGGACCTAGAAATCCCTCTAGGGACCAAGAAATCCCTCTAGGGACCTAGAAATCTCTCTAGGGGCCAAGAAATCCCTCTAGGGACCTAGAAATCCCTCTAGGGACCTAGAAATCCCTCTAGGGACCTAGAAATCCCTCTAGGGACCTAGAAATCCCTCTAGGGACCTAGAAATCCCTCCTAAAACTCCAGATATCCCTCTCAAAACCCAAGATAACGCTTTAGAAACCCTTGAAATCACTCTAAAAACCCATGATATCCCTCTCAAAACCCTGTAACACGCTCTAGAAATCTCTCTAGGGGCCAAGAAATCCCTCTAGGGACCTAGAAATCTCTATAGGAAGCTAGAAATCACTGAAAAAACCCTAGATATCCCTCTCAAAACCCTGTAACACGCTCTAGAATCCCTACAACTCCCTCTACGGACCTAGAAATCCCTCTAGGGACCAAGAAATCCCTCTAGGGACCAAGAAATCCCTCTAGGGACCTAGAAATCCCTCTAGGGACCTAGAAATCCCTCTAGGGACCTAGAAATCCCTCTGGGGACCTAGAAATCCCTCTGGGGACCTAGAAATCCCTCTAGGGACCTAGAAATCCCTCTAGGGACCAAGAAATCCCTCTAGGGACCAAGAAATCCCTCCTAAAACTCCAGATATCCCTCTCAAAACCCAAGATAACGCTTTAGAAACCCTTGAAATCACTCTAAAAACCCATGATATCCCTCTCAAAACCCTGTAACACGCTCTAGAAATCTCTCTAGGGACATAGAAATCCCTCTAGGGACCTAGAAATCCCTCTAGGGACCTAGAAATCCCTGTAGGGACATAAAAATCCCTCTAGGGACATAGAAATCCCTCTAGGGACCTAGAATGCCCTCTGGGGACCTAGAAATCCCTCTGGGGACCTAGAAATCCCTCTAGGGACCTAGAAATCCCTCTAGGGACCAAGAAATCCCTCTAGGGACCTAGAAATCCCTCCTAAAACTCCAGATATCCCTCTCAAAACCCAAGATAACGCTTTAGAAACCCTTGAAATCACTCTAAAAACCCATGATATCCCTCTCAAAACCCTGTAACACGCTCTAGAAATCTCTCTAGGGACATAGAAATCCCTCTAGGGACCTAGAAATCCCTCTAGGGACCTAGAAATCCCTCTAGGGACCTAGAAATCCCTCTAGGGACCTAGAAATCCCTCTAGGGACCTAGAAATCCCTCTAGGGACCTAGAAATCCCTCTAGGGACCTAGAAATCCCTCCTAAAACTCCAGATATCCCTCTCAAAACCCAAGATAACTCTTTAGAAACCCTTGAAATCACTCTAAAAACCCATGATATCCCTCTCAAAACCCTGTAACACGCTCTAGAAATCTCTCTAGGGGCCAAGAAATCCCTCTAGGGACCTAGAAATCTCTATAGGAAGCTAGAAATCACTGAAAAAACCCTAGATATCCCTCTCAAAACCCTGTAACACGCTCTAGAATCCCTACAACTCCCTCTACGGACCTAGAAATCCCTCTAGGGACCTAGAAATCCCTCTAGGGACCAAGAAATCCCTCTAGGGACCATGAAATCCCTCCTAAAACTCCAGATATCCCTCTCAAAACCCAAGATAACGCTTTAGAAACCCTTGAAATCACTCTAAAAACCCATGATATCCCTCTCAAAACCCTGTAACACGCTCTAGAAATCTCTCTAGGGACCTAGAAATCCCTCTAGGGACCTAGAAATCCCTCTAGGGACCTAGAAATCCCTCTAGGGACCAAGAAATCCCTCTAGGGACCTAGAAATCCCTATAGGAAGCTAGAAATCACTGAAAAAACCCTAGATATCCCTCTCAAAACCCTGTAACACGCTCTAGAATCCCTACAACTCCCTCTACGGACCTAGAAATCCCTCTAGGGACCTAGAAATCCCTCTAGGGACCTAGAAATCCCTCTACGGACCTAGAAATCCCTCTAGGGACCTAGAAATCTGTATAGGAAGCTAGAAATCACTGAAAAAACCCTAGATATCCCTCTCAAAACCCTGTAACACGCTCTAGAAATCTCTCTAGGGACCAAGAAATCCCTCTAGGGACCTAGAAATCTGTATAGAAAGCTAGAAATCACTGAAAAAACCCTAGATATCCCTCTCAAAACCCAAGATAACGCTTTAGATACCCTTGAAATCACTCTAAAAACCCATGATATCCCTCTCAAAACCCTGTAACACGCTCTAGAAATCTCTCTAGGGGCCAAGAAATCCCTCTAGGGACCTAGAAATCTCTATAGGAAGCTAGAAATCACTGAAAAAACCCTAGATATCCCTCTCAAAACCCTGTAACACGCTCTAGAATCCCTACAACTCCCTCTACGGACCTAGAAATCCCTCTAGGGACCTAGAAATCCCTCTAGGGACCTAGAAATCCCTCTACGGACCTAGAAATCCCTCTAGGGACCTAGAAATCTGTATAGGAAGCTAGAAATCACTGAAAAAACCCTAGATATCCCTCTCAAAACCCTGTAACACGCTCTAGAAATCTCTCTAGGGACCAAGAAATCCCTCTAGGGACCTAGAAATCTGTATAGAAAGCTAGAAATCACTGAAAAAACCCTAGATATCCCTCTCAAAACCCAAGATAACGCTTTAGATACCCTTGAAATCACTCTAAAAACCCATGATATCCCTCTCAAAACCCTGTAACACGCTCTAGAAATCTCTCTAGGGGCCAAGAAATCCCTCTAGGGACCTAGAAATCTCTATAGGAAGCTAAAAATCACTGAAAAAACCCTAGATATCCCTCTCAAAACCCTGTAACACGCTCTAGAATCCCTACAACTCCCTCTACGGACCTAGAAATCCCTCTAGGGACCTAGAAATCCCTCTAGGGACCAAGAAATCCCTCTAGGGACCTAGAAATCCCTCTAGGGACCTAGAAATCCCTCTAGGGACCAAGAAATCCCTCTAGGGACCTAGAAATCTCTCTAGGGGCCAAGAAATCCCTCTAGGGACCTAGAAATCCCTCTAGGGACCTAGAAATCCCTCTAGGGACCTAGAAATCCCTCTAGGGACCTAGAAATCCCTCTAGGGACCTAGAAATCCCTCTAGGGACCTAGAAATCCCTCCTAAAACTCCAGATATCCCTCTCAAAACCCAAGATAACGCTTTAGAAACCCTTGAAATCACTCTAAAAACCCATGATATCCCTCTCAAAACCCTGTAACACGCTCTAGAAATCTCTCTAGGGGCCAAGAAATCCCTCTAGGGACCTAGAAATCCCTCTAGGGACCAAGAAATCCCTCTAGGGACCTAGAAATCCCTCTAGGGACCTAGAAATCCCTCTAGGGACCTAAAAATCCCTCTAGGGACCTAGAAATCCCTCTAGGGACCTAGAAATCCCTCTAGGGACCTAGAAATCCCTCTAGGGACCTAGAAATCCCTCCTAAAACTCCAGATATCCCTCTCAAAACCCAAGATAACGCTTTAGAAACCCTTGAAATCACTCTAAAAACCCATGATATCCCTCTCAAAACCCTGTAACACGCTCTAGAAATCTCTCTAGGGGCCAAGAAATCCCTCTAGGGACCTAGAAATCTCTATAGGAAGCTAGAAATCACTGAAAAAACCCTAGATATCCCTCTCAAAACCCTGTAACACGCTCTAGAATCCCTACAACTCCCTCTACGGACCTAGAAATCCCTCTAGGGACCTAGAAATCCCTCTAGGGACCAAGAAATCCCTCTAGGGACCAAGAAATCCCTCCTAAAACTCCAGATATCCCTCTCAAAACCCAAGATAACGCTTTAGAAACCCTTGAAATCACTCTAAAAACCCATGATATCCCTCTCAAAACCCTGTAACACGCTCTAGAAATCTCTCTAGGGACATAGAAATCCCTCTAGGGACCTAGAAATCCCTCTAGGGACCTAGAAATCCCTGTAGGGACATAAAAATCCCTCTAGGGACATAGAAATCCCTCTAGGGACCTAGAATGCCCTCTGGGGACCTAGAAATCCCTCTGGGGACCTAGAAATCCCTCTAGGGACCTAGAAATCCCTCTAGGGACCAAGAAATCCCTCTAGGGACCTAGAAATCCCTCCTAAAACTCCAGATATCCCTCTCAAAACCCAAGATAACGCTTTAGAAACCCTTGAAATCACTCTAAAAACCCATGATATCCCTCTCAAAACCCTGTAACACGCTCTAGAAATCTCTCTAGGGACATAGAAATCCCTCTAGGGACCTAGAAATCCCTCTAGGGACCTAGAAATCCCTCTAGGGACCTAGAAATCCCTCTAGGGACCTAGAAATCCCTCTAGGGACCTAGAAATCCCTCTAGGGACCTAGAAATCCCTCTAGGGACCTAGAAATCCCTCCTAAAACTCCAGATATCCCTCTCAAAACCCAAGATAACTCTTTAGAAACCCTTGAAATCACTCTAAAAACCCATGATATCCCTCTCAAAACCCTGTAACACGCTCTAGAAATCTCTCTAGGGGCCAAGAAATCCCTCTAGGGACCTAGAAATCTCTATAGGAAGCTAGAAATCACTGAAAAAACCCTAGATATCCCTCTCAAAACCCTGTAACACGCTCTAGAATCCCTACAACTCCCTCTACGGACCTAGAAATCCCTCTAGGGACCTAGAAATCCCTCTAGGGACCAAGAAATCCCTCTAGGGACCATGAAATCCCTCCTAAAACTCCAGATATCCCTCTCAAAACCCAAGATAACGCTTTAGAAACCCTTGAAATCACTCTAAAAACCCATGATATCCCTCTCAAAACCCTGTAACACGCTCTAGAAATCTCTCTAGGGACCTAGAAATCCCTCTAGGGACCTAGAAATCCCTCTAGGGACCTAGAAATCCCTCTAGGGACCAAGAAATCCCTCTAGGGACCTAGAAATCCCTATAGGAAGCTAGAAATCACTGAAAAAACCCTAGATATCCCTCTCAAAACCCTGTAACACGCTCTAGAATCCCTACAACTCCCTCTACGGACCTAGAAATCCCTCTAGGGACCTAGAAATCCCTCTAGGGACCTAGAAATCCCTCTACGGACCTAGAAATCCCTCTAGGGACCTAGAAATCTGTATAGGAAGCTAGAAATCACTGAAAAAACCCTAGATATCCCTCTCAAAACCCTGTAACACGCTCTAGAAATCTCTCTAGGGACCAAGAAATCCCTCTAGGGACCTAGAAATCTGTATAGAAAGCTAGAAATCACTGAAAAAACCCTAGATATCCCTCTCAAAACCCAAGATAACGCTTTAGATACCCTTGAAATCACTCTAAAAACCCATGATATCCCTCTCAAAACCCTGTAACACGCTCTAGAAATCTCTCTAGGGGCCAAGAAATCCCTCTAGGGACCTAGAAATCTCTATAGGAAGCTAAAAATCACTGAAAAAACCCTAGATATCCCTCTCAAAACCCTGTAACACGCTCTAGAATCCCTACAACTCCCTCTACGGACCTAGAAATCCCTCTAGGGACCTAGAAATCCCTCTAGGGACCAAGAAATCCCTCTAGGGACCTAGAAATCCCTCTAGGGACCTAGAAATCCCTCTAGGGACCAAGAAATCCCTCTAGGGACCTAGAAATCTCTCTAGGGGCCAAGAAATCCCTCTAGGGACCTAGAAATCCCTCTAGGGACCTAGAAATCCCTCTAGGGACCTAGAAATCCCTCTAGGGACCTAGAAATCCCTCTAGGGACCTAGAAATCCCTCTAGGGACCTAGAAATCCCTCCTAAAACTCCAGATATCCCTCTCAAAACCCAAGATAACGCTTTAGAAACCCTTGAAATCACTCTAAAAACCCATGATATCCCTCTCAAAACCCTGTTACACGCTCTAGAAATCTCTCTAGGGGCCAAGAAATCCCTCTAGGGACCTAGAAATCCCTCTAGGGACCAAGAAATCCCTCTAGGGACCTAGAAATCCCTCTAGGGACCTAGAAATCCCTCTAGGGACCTAAAAATCCCTCTAGGGACCTAGAAATCCCTCTAGGGACCTAGAAATCCCTCTAGGGACCTAGAAATCCCTCTAGGGACCTAGAAATCCCTCCTAAAACTCCAGATATCCCTCTCAAAACCCAAGATAACGCTTTAGAAACCCTTGAAATCACTCTAAAAACCCATGATATCCCTCTCAAAACCCTGTAACACGCTCTAGAAATCTCTCTAGGGGCCAAGAAATCCCTCTAGGGACCTAGAAATCTCTATAGGAAGCTAGAAATCACTGAAAAAACCCTAGATATCCCTCTCAAAACCCTGTAACACGCTCTAGAATCCCTACAACTCCCTCTACGGACCTAGAAATCCCTCTAGGGACCTAGAAATCCCTCTAGGGACCAAGAAATCCCTCTAGGGACCAAGAAATCCCTCCTAAAACTCCAGATATCCCTCTCAAAACCCAAGATAACGCTTTAGAAACCCTTGAAATCACTCTAAAAACCCATGATATCCCTCTCAAAACCCTGTAACACGCTCTAGAAATCTCTCTAGGGACCTAGAAATCCCTCTAGGGGCCTAGAAATCCCTCTAGGGACCTAGAAATCCCTCTAGGGACCAAGATATCCCTCTAGGGACCTAGAAATCCCTATAGGAAGCTAGAAATCACTGAAAAAACCATAGATATCCCTCTCAAAACCCTGTAACACGCTCTAGAATCCCTACAACTCCCTCTACGGACCTAGAAATCCCTCTAGGGACCTAGAAATCCCTCTAGGGACCTAGAAATCCCTCTACGGACCTAGAAATCCCTCTAGGGACCTAGAAATCTGTATAGGAAGCTAGAAATCACTGAAAAAACCCTAGATATCCCTCTCAAAACCCTGTAACACGCTCTAGAAATCTCTCTAGGGACCAAGAAATCCCTCTAGGGACCTAGAAATCTGTATAGAAAGCTAGAAATCACTGAAAAAACCCTAGATATCCCTCTCAAAACCCAAGATAACGCTTTAGATACCCTTGAAATCACTCTAAAAACCCATGATATCCCTCTCAAAACCCTGTAACACGCTCTAGAAATCTCTCTAGGGGCCAAAAAATCCCTCTAGGGACCTAGAAATCTCTATAGGAAGCTAGAAATCACTGAAAAAACCCTAGATATCCCTCTCAAAACCCTGTAACACGCTCTAGAATCCCTACAACTCCCTCTACGGACCTAGAAATCCCTCTAGGGACCTAGAAATCCCTCTAGGGACCTAGAAATCCCTCTACGGACCTAGAAATCCCTCTAGGGACCTAGAAATCTGTATAGGAAGCTAGAAATCACTGAAAAAACCCTAGATATCCCTCTCAAAACCCTGTAACACGCTCTAGAAATCTCTCTAGGGACCAAGAAATCCCTCTAGGGACCTAGAAATCTGTATAGAAAGCTAGAAATCACTGAAAAAACCCTAGATATCCCTCTCAAAACCCAAGATAACGCTTTAGATACCCTTGAAATCACTCTAAAAACCCATGATATCCCTCTCAAAACCCTGTAACACGCTCTAGAAATCTCTCTAGGGGCCAAGAAATCCCTCTAGGGACCTAGAAATCTCTATAGGAAGCTAAAAATCACTGAAAAAACCCTAGATATCCCTCTCAAAACCCTGTAACACGCTCTAGAATCCCTACAACTCCCTCTACGGACCTAGAAATCCCTCTAGGGACCTAGAAATCTCTATAGGAAGCTAGAAATCACTGAAAAAACCCTAGATATCCCTCTCAAAACCCTGTAACACGCTCTAGAATCCCTACAACTCCCTCTACGGACCTAGAAATCCCTCTAGGGACCTAGAAATCCCTCTAGGGACCAAGAAATCCCTCTAGGGACCAAGAAATCCCTCCTAAAACTCCAGATATCCCTCTCAAAACCCAAGATAACGCTTTAGAAACCCTTGAAATCACTCTAAAAACCCATGATATCCCTCTCAAAACCCTGTAACACGCTCTAGAAATCTCTCTAGGGACCTAGAAATCCCTCTAGGGGCCTAGAAATCCCTCTAGGGACCTAGAAATCCCTCTAGGGACCAAGATATCCCTCTAGGGACCTAGAAATCCCTATAGGAAGCTAGAAATCACTGAAAAAACCATAGATATCCCTCTCAAAACCCTGTAACACGCTCTAGAATCCCTACAACTCCCTCTACGGACCTAGAAATCCCTCTAGGGACCTAGAAATCCCTCTAGGGACCTAGAAATCCCTCTACGGACCTAGAAATCCCTCTAGGGACCTAGAAATCTGTATAGGAAGCTAGAAATCACTGAAAAAACCCTAGATATCCCTCTCAAAACCCTGTAACACGCTCTAGAAATCTCTCTAGGGACCAAGAAATCCCTCTAGGGACCTAGAAATCTGTATAGAAAGCTAGAAATCACTGAAAAAACCCTAGATATCCCTCTCAAAACCCAAGATAACGCTTTAGATACCCTTGAAATCACTCTAAAAACCCATGATATCCCTCTCAAAACCCTGTAACACGCTCTAGAAATCTCTCTAGGGGCCAAAAAATCCCTCTAGGGACCTAGAAATCTCTATAGGAAGCTAGAAATCACTGAAAAAACCCTAGATATCCCTCTCAAAACCCTGTAACACGCTCTAGAATCCCTACAACTCCCTCTACGGACCTAGAAATCCCTCTAGGGACCTAGAAATCCCTCTAGGGACCTAGAAATCCCTCTACGGACCTAGAAATCCCTCTAGGGACCTAGAAATCTGTATAGGAAGCTAGAAATCACTGAAAAAACCCTAGATATCCCTCTCAAAACCCTGTAACACGCTCTAGAAATCTCTCTAGGGACCAAGAAATCCCTCTAGGGACCTAGAAATCTGTATAGAAAGCTAGAAATCACTGAAAAAACCCTAGATATCCCTCTCAAAACCCAAGATAACGCTTTAGATACCCTTGAAATCACTCTAAAAACCCATGATATCCCTCTCAAAACCCTGTAACACGCTCTAGAAATCTCTCTAGGGGCCAAGAAATCCCTCTAGGGACCTAGAAATCTCTATAGGAAGCTAAAAATCACTGAAAAAACCCTAGATATCCCTCTCAAAACCCTGTAACACGCTCTAGAATCCCTACAACTCCCTCTACGGACCTAGAAATCCCTCTAGGGACCTAGAAATCCCTCTAGGGACCAAGAAATCCCTCTAGGGACCTAGAAATCCCTCTAGGGACCTAGAAATCCCTCTAGGGACCAAGAAATCCCTCTAGGGACCTAGAAATCTCTCTAGGGGCCAAGAAATCCCTCTAGGGACCTAGAAATCCCTCTAGGGACCTAGAAATCCCTCTAGGGACCTAGAAATCCCTCTAGGGACCTAGAAATCCCTCTAGGGATCTAGAAATCCCTCTAGGGACCTAGAAATCCCTCCTAAAACTCCAGATATCCCTCTCAAAACCCAAGATAACGCTTTAGAAACCCTTGAAATCACTCTAAAAACCCATGATATCCCTCTCAAAACCCTGTAACACGCTCTAGAAATCTCTCTAGGGGCCAAGAAATCCCTCTAGGGACCTAGAAATCCCTCTAGGGACCAAGAAATCCCTCTAGGGACCTAGAAATCCCTCTAGGGACCTAGAAATCCCTCTAGGGACCAAGAAATCCCTCTAGGGACCTAGAAATCTCTCTAGGGGCCAAGAAATCCCTCTAGGGACCTAGAAATCCCTCTAGGGACCTAGAAATCCCTCTAGGGACCTAGAAATCCCTCTAGGGACCTAGAAATCCCTCTAGGGACCTAGAAATCCCTCCTAAAACTCCAGATATCCCTCTCAAAACCCAAGATAACGCTTTAGAAACCCTTGAAATCACTCTAAAAACCCATGATATCCCTCTCAAAACCCTGTAACACGCTCTAGAAATCTCTCTAGGGGCCAAGAAATCCCTCTAGGGACCTAGAAATCTCTATAGGAAGCTAGAAATCACTGAAAAAACCCTAGATATCCCTCTCAAAACCCTGTAACACGCTCTAGAATCCCTACAACTCCCTCTACGGACCTAGAAATCCCTCTAGGGACCAAGAAATCCCTCTAGGGACCAAGAAATCCCTCTAGGGACCTAGAAATCCCTCTAGGGACCTAGAAATCCCTCTGGGGACCTAGAAATCCCTCTGGGGACCTAGAAATCCCTCTAGGGACCTAGAAATCCCTCTAGGGACCAAGAAATCCCTCTAGGGACCAAGAAATCCCTCCTAAAACTCCAGATATCCCTCTCAAAACCCAAGATAACGCTTTAGAAACCCTTGAAATCACTCTAAAAACCCATGATATCCCTCTCAAAACCCTGTAACACGCTCTAGAAATCTCTCTAGGGACATAGAAATCCCTCTAGGGACCTAGAAATCCCTCTAGGGACCTAGAAATCCCTGTAGGGACATAAAAATCCCTCTAGGGACATAGAAATCCCTCTAGGGACCTAGAATGCCCTCTGGGGACCTAGAAATCCCTCTGGGGACCTAGAAATCCCTCTAGGGACCTAGAAATCCCTCTAGGGGCCAAGAAATCCCTCTAGGGACCTAGAAATCCCTCCTAAAACTCCAGATATCCCTCTCAAAACCCAAGATAACGCTTTAGAAACCCTTGAAATCACTCTAAAAACCCATGATATCCCTCTCAAAACCCTGTAACACGCTCTAGAAATCTCTCTAGGGACATAGAAATCCCTCTAGGGACCTAGAAATCCCTCTAGGGACCTAGAAATCCCTCTAGGGACCTAGAAATCCCTCTAGGGACCTAGAAATCCCTCTAGGGACCTAGAAATCCCTCTAGGGACCTAGAAATCCCTCTAGGGACCTAGAAATCCCTCCTAAAACTCCAGATATCCCTCTCAAAACCCAGGATAACGCTTTAGAAACCCTTGAAATCACTCTAAAAACCCATGATATCCCTCTCAAAACCCTGTAACACGCTCTAGAAATCTCTCTAGGGGCCAAGAAATCCCTCTAGGGACCTAGAAATCTCTATAGGAAGCTAAAAATCACTGAAAAAACCCTAGATATCCCTCTCAAAACCCTGTAACACGCTCTAGAATCCCTACAACTCCCTCTACGGACCTAGAAATCCCTCTAGGGACCAAGAAATCCCTCTAGGGACCTAGAAATCCCTCTAGGGACCTAGAAATCCCTCTAGGGACCAAGAAATCCCTCTAGGGACCTAGAAATCTCTCTAGGGGCCAAGAAATCCCTCTAGGGACCTAGAAATCCCTCTAGGGACCTAGAAATCCCTCTAGGGACCTAGAAATCCCTCTAGGGACCTAGAAATCCCTCCTAAAACTCCAGATATCCCTCTCAAAACCCAAGATAACGCTTTAGAAACCCTTGAAATCACTCTAAAAACCCATGATATCCCTCTCAAAACCCTGTAACACGCTCTAGAAATCTCTCTAGGGGCCATGAAATCCCTCTAGGGACCTAGAAATCTCTATAGGAAGCTAGAAATCACTGAAAAAACCCTAGATATCCCTCTCAAAACCCTGTAACACGCTCTAGAATCCCTACAACTCCCTCTACGGACCTAGAAATCCCTCTAGGGACCTAGAAATCCCTCTAGGGACCAAGAAATCCCTCTAGGGACCAAGAAATCCCTCTAGGGACCTAGAAATCCCTCTAGGGACCTAGAAATCCCTCTAGGGACCTAGAAATCCCTCTGGGGACCTAGAAATCCCTCTGGGGACCTAGAAATCCCTCTAGGGACCTAGAAATCCCTCTAGGGACCAAGAAATCTCTCTAGGGACCAAGAAATCCCTCCTAAAACTCCAGATATCCCTCTCAAAACCCAAGATAACGCTTTAGAAACCCTTGAAATCACTCTAAAAACCCATGATATCCCTCTCAAAACCCTGTAACACGCTCTAGAAATCTCTCTAGGGGCCAAGAAATCCCTCTAGGGACCTAGAAATCTCTATAGGAAGCTAAAAATCACTGAAAAAACCCTAGATATCCCTCTCAAAACCCTGTAACACGCTCTAGAATCCCTACAACTCCCTCTACGGACCTAGAAATCCCTCTAGGGACCTAGAAATCCCTCTAGGGACCAAGAAATCCCTCTAGGGACCTAGAAATCCCTCTAGGGACCTAGAAATCCCTCTAGGGACCAAGAAATCCCTCTAGGGACCTAGAAATCTCTCTAGGGGCCAAGAAATCCCTCTAGGGACCTAGAAATCCCTCTAGGGACCTAGAAATCCCTCTAGGGACCTAGAAATCCCTCTAGGGACCTAGAAATCCCTCTAGGGACCTAGAAATCCCTCTAGGGACCTAGAAATCCCTCCTAAAACTCCAGATATCCCTCTCAAAACCCAAGATAACGCTTTAGAAACCCTTGAAATCACTCTAAAAACCCATGATATCCCTCTCAAAACCCTGTAACACGCTCTAGAAATCTCTCTAGGGGCCAAGAAATCCCTCTAGGGACCTAGAAATCCCTCTAGGGACCAAGAAATCCCTCTAGGGACCTAGAAATCCCTCTAGGGACCTAGAAATCCCTCTAGGGACCTAAAAATCCCTCTAGGGACCTAGAAATCCCTCTAGGGACCTAGAAATCCCTCTAGGGACCTAGAAATCCCTCTAGGGACCTAGAAATCCCTCCTAAAACTCCAGATATCCCTCTCAAAACCCAAGATAACGCTTTAGAAACCCTTGAAATCACTCTAAAAACCCATGATATCCCTCTCAAAACCCTGTAACACGCTCTAGAAATCTCTCTAGGGGCCAAGAAATCCCTCTAGGGACCTAGAAATCTCTATAGGAAGCTAGAAATCACTGAAAAAACCCTAGATATCCCTCTCAAAACCCTGTAACACGCTCTAGAATCCCTACAACTCCCTCTACGGACCTAGAAATCCCTCTAGGGACCTAGAAATCCCTCTAGGGACCAAGAAATCCCTCTAGGGACCAAGAAATCCCTCCTAAAACTCCAGATATCCCTCTCAAAACCCAAGATAACGCTTTAGAAACCCTTGAAATCACTCTAAAAACCCATGATATCCCTCTCAAAACCCTGTAACACGCTCTAGAAATCTCTCTAGGGACCTAGAAATCCCTCTAGGGGCCTAGAAATCCCTCTAGGGACCTAGAAATCCCTCTAGGGACCAAGATATCCCTCTAGGGACCTAGAAATCCCTATAGGAAGCTAGAAATCACTGAAAAAACCATAGATATCCCTCTCAAAACCCTGTAACACGCTCTAGAATCCCTACAACTCCCTCTACGGACCTAGAAATCCCTCTAGGGACCTAGAAATCCCTCTAGGGACCTAGAAATCCCTCTACGGACCTAGAAATCCCTCTAGGGACCTAGAAATCTGTATAGGAAGCTAGAAATCACTGAAAAAACCCTAGATATCCCTCTCAAAACCCTGTAACACGCTCTAGAAATCTCTCTAGGGACCAAGAAATCCCTCTAGGGACCTAGAAATCTGTATAGAAAGCTAGAAATCACTGAAAAAACCCTAGATATCCCTCTCAAAACCCAAGATAACGCTTTAGATACCCTTGAAATCACTCTAAAAACCCATGATATCCCTCTCAAAACCCTGTAACACGCTCTAGAAATCTCTCTAGGGGCCAAAAAATCCCTCTAGGGACCTAGAAATCTCTATAGGAAGCTAGAAATCACTGAAAAAACCCTAGATATCCCTCTCAAAACCCTGTAACACGCTCTAGAATCCCTACAACTCCCTCTACGGACCTAGAAATCCCTCTAGGGACCTAGAAATCCCTCTAGGGACCTAGAAATCCCTCTACGGACCTAGAAATCCCTCTAGGGACCTAGAAATCTGTATAGGAAGCTAGAAATCACTGAAAAAACCCTAGATATCCCTCTCAAAACCCTGTAACACGCTCTAGAAATCTCTCTAGGGACCAAGAAATCCCTCTAGGGACCTAGAAATCTGTATAGAAAGCTAGAAATCACTGAAAAAACCCTAGATATCCCTCTCAAAACCCAAGATAACGCTTTAGATACCCTTGAAATCACTCTAAAAACCCATGATATCCCTCTCAAAACCCTGTAACACGCTCTAGAAATCTCTCTAGGGGCCAAGAAATCCCTCTAGGGACCTAGAAATCTCTATAGGAAGCTAAAAATCACTGAAAAAACCCTAGATATCCCTCTCAAAACCCTGTAACACGCTCTAGAATCCCTACAACTCCCTCTACGGACCTAGAAATCCCTCTAGGGACCTAGAAATCCCTCTAGGGACCAAGAAATCCCTCTAGGGACCTAGAAATCCCTCTAGGGACCTAGAAATCCCTCTAGGGACCAAGAAATCCCTCTAGGGACCTAGAAATCTCTCTAGGGGCCAAGAAATCCCTCTAGGGACCTAGAAATCCCTCTAGGGACCTAGAAATCCCTCTAGGGACCTAGAAATCCCTCTAGGGACCTAGAAATCCCTCTAGGGATCTAGAAATCCCTCTAGGGACCTAGAAATCCCTCCTAAAACTCCAGATATCCCTCTCAAAACCCAAGATAACGCTTTAGAAACCCTTGAAATCACTCTAAAAACCCATGATATCCCTCTCAAAACCCTGTAACACGCTCTAGAAATCTCTCTAGGGGCCAAGAAATCCCTCTAGGGACCTAGAAATCCCTCTAGGGACCAAGAAATCCCTCTAGGGACCTAGAAATCCCTCTAGGGACCTAGAAATCCCTCTAGGGACCAAGAAATCCCTCTAGGGACCTAGAAATCTCTCTAGGGGCCAAGAAATCCCTCTAGGGACCTAGAAATCCCTCTAGGGACCTAGAAATCCCTCTAGGGACCTAGAAATCCCTCTAGGGACCTAGAAATCCCTCTAGGGACCTAGAAATCCCTCCTAAAACTCCAGATATCCCTCTCAAAACCCAAGATAACGCTTTAGAAACCCTTGAAATCACTCTAAAAACCCATGATATCCCTCTCAAAACCCTGTAACACGCTCTAGAAATCTCTCTAGGGGCCAAGAAATCCCTCTAGGGACCTAGAAATCTCTATAGGAAGCTAGAAATCACTGAAAAAACCCTAGATATCCCTCTCAAAACCCTGTAACACGCTCTAGAATCCCTACAACTCCCTCTACGGACCTAGAAATCCCTCTAGGGACCAAGAAATCCCTCTAGGGACCAAGAAATCCCTCTAGGGACCTAGAAATCCCTCTAGGGACCTAGAAATCCCTCTGGGGACCTAGAAATCCCTCTGGGGACCTAGAAATCCCTCTAGGGACCTAGAAATCCCTCTAGGGACCAAGAAATCCCTCTAGGGACCAAGAAATCCCTCCTAAAACTCCAGATATCCCTCTCAAAACCCAAGATAACGCTTTAGAAACCCTTGAAATCACTCTAAAAACCCATGATATCCCTCTCAAAACCCTGTAACACGCTCTAGAAATCTCTCTAGGGACATAGAAATCCCTCTAGGGACCTAGAAATCCCTCTAGGGACCTAGAAATCCCTGTAGGGACATAAAAATCCCTCTAGGGACATAGAAATCCCTCTAGGGACCTAGAATGCCCTCTGGGGACCTAGAAATCCCTCTGGGGACCTAGAAATCCCTCTAGGGACCTAGAAATCCCTCTAGGGGCCAAGAAATCCCTCTAGGGACCTAGAAATCCCTCCTAAAACTCCAGATATCCCTCTCAAAACCCAAGATAACGCTTTAGAAACCCTTGAAATCACTCTAAAAACCCATGATATCCCTCTCAAAACCCTGTAACACGCTCTAGAAATCTCTCTAGGGACATAGAAATCCCTCTAGGGACCTAGAAATCCCTCTAGGGACCTAGAAATCCCTCTAGGGACCTAGAAATCCCTCCTAAAACTCCAGATATCCCTCTCAAAACCCAGGATAACGCTTTAGAAACCCTTGAAATCACTCTAAAAACCCATGATATCCCTCTCAAAACCCTGTAACACGCTCTAGAAATCTCTCTAGGGGCCAAGAAATCCCTCTAGGGACCTAGAAATCTCTATAGGAAGCTAGAAATCACTGAAAAACCCCTAGATATCCCTCTTAAAACCCTGTAACACGCTCTAGAATCCCTGCAACTCCCTCTACGGACCTAGAAATCCCTCTAGGGACCAAGAAATCCCTCTAGGGACCTAGAAATCCCTCTAGGGACCTAGAAATCCCTCTAGGGACCAAGAAATCCCTCTAGGGACCTAGAAATCTCTCTAGGGGCCAAGAAATCCCTCTAGGGACCTAGAAATCCCTCTAGGGACCTAGAAATCCCTCTAGGGACCTAGAAATCCCTCTAGGGACCTAGAAATCCCTCCTAAAACTCCAGATATCCCTCTCAAAACCCAAGATAACGCTTTAGAAACCCTTGAAATCACTCTAAAAACCCATGATATCCCTCTCAAAACCCTGTAACACGCTCTAGAAATCTCTCTAGGGGCCATGAAATCCCTCTAGGGACCTAGAAATCTCTATAGGAAGCTAGAAATCACTGAAAAAACCCTAGATATCCCTCTCAAAACCCTGTAACACGCTCTAGAATCCCTACAACTCCCTCTACGGACCTAGAAATCCCTCTAGGGACCTAGAAATCCCTCTAGGGACCAAGAAATCCCTCTAGGGACCAAGAAATCCCTCTAGGGACCTAGAAATCCCTCTAGGGACCTAGAAATCCCTCTAGGGACCTAGAAATCCCTCTGGGGACCTAGAAATCCCTCTGGGGACCTAGAAATCCCTCTAGGGACCTAGAAATCCCTCTAGGGACCAAGAAATCTCTCTAGGGACCAAGAAATCCCTCCTAAAACTCCAGATATCCCTCTCAAAACCCAAGATAACGCTTTAGAAACCCTTGAAATCACTCTAAAAACCCATGATATCCCTCTCAAAACCCTGTAACACGCTCTAGAAATCTCTCTAGGGACATAGAAATCCCTCTAGGGACCTAGAAATCCCTCTAGGGACCTAGAAATCCCTGTAGGGACATAAAAATCCCTCTAGGGACATAGAAATCCCTCTAGGGACCTAGAATGCCCTCTGGGGACCTAGAAATCCCTCTGGGGACCTAGAAATCCCTCTAGGGACCTAGAAATCCCTCTAGGGACCAAGAAATCCCTCTAGGGACCAAGAAATCCCTCCTAAAACTCCAGATATCCCTCTCAAAACCCAAGATAACGCTTTAGAAACCCTTGAAATCACTCTAAAAACCCATGATATCCCTCTCAAAACCCTGTAACACGCTCTAGAAATCTCTCTAGGGGCCAAGAAATCCCTCTAGGGACCTAGAAATCTCTATAGGAAGCTAGAAATCACTGAAAAACCCCTAGATATCCCTCTCAAAACCCTGTAACACGCTCTAGAATCCCTGCAACTCCGTCTACGGACCTAGAAATCCCTCTAGGGACCAAGAAATCCCTCTAGGGACCTAGAAATCCCTCTAGGGACCTAGAAATCCCTCTAGGGACCAAGAAATCCCTCTAGGGACCTAGAAATCTCTCTAGGGGCCAAGAAATCCCTCTAGGGACCTAGAAATCCCTCTAGGGACCTAGAAATCCCTCTAGGGACCTAGAAATCCCTCTAGGGACCTAGAAATCCCTCTAGGGACCTAGAAATCCCTCCTAAAACTCCAGATATCCCTCTCAAAACCCAAGATAACGCTTTAGAAACCCTTGAAATCACTCTAAAAACCCATGATATCCCTCTCAAAACCCTGTAACACGCTCTAGAAATCTCTCTAGGGGCCAAGAAATCCCTCTAGGGACCTAGAAATCCCTCTAGGGACCTAGAAATCCCTCTAGGGACCTAGAAATCCCTCTAGGGACCTAGAAATCCCTCTAGGGACCTAGAAATCCCTCCTAAAACTCCAGATATCCCTCTCAAAACCCAAGATAACGCTTTAGAAACCCTTGAAATCACTCTAAAAACCCATAATATCCCTCTCAAAACCCTGTAACACGCTCTAGAAATCTCTCTAGGGGCCAAGAAATCCCTCTAGGGACCTAGAAATCTCTATAGGAAGCTAGAAATCACTGAAAAAACCCTAGATATCCCTCTCAAAACCCTGTAACACGCTCTAGAATCCCTACAACTCCCTCTACGGACCTAGAAATCCCTCTAGGGACCTAGAAATCCCTCTAGGGACCAAGAAATCCCTCTAGGGACCAAGAAATCCCTCTAGGGACCAAGAAATCCCTCTAGGGACCTAGAAATCCCTCTAGGGACCTAGAAATCCCTCTAGGGACCTAGAAATCCCTCTGGGGACCTAGAAATCCCTCTGGGGACCTAGAAATCCCTCTAGGGACCTAGAAATCCCTCTAGGGACCAAGAAATCCCTCTAGGGACCAAGAAATCCCTCCTAAAACTCCAGATATCCCTCTCAAAACCCAAGATAACGCTTTAGAAACCCTTGAAATCACTCTAAAAACCCATGATATCCCTCTCAAAACCCTGTAACACGCTCTAGAAATCTCTCTAGGGACCTAGAAATCCCTCTAGGGACCTAGAAATCCCTCTAGGGACCAAGAAATCCCTCTAGGGACCTAGAAATCTCTCTAGGGGCCAAGAAATCCCTCTAGGGACCTAGAAATCCCTCTAGGGACCTAGAAATCCCTCTAGGGACCTAGAAATCCCTCTAGGGACCTAGAAATCCCTCTAGGGACCTAGAAATCCCTCTAGGGACCTAGAAATCCCTCCTAAAACTCCAGATATCCCTCTCAAAACCCAAGATAACGCTTTAGAAACCCTTGAAATCACTCTAAAAACCCATGATATCCCTCTCAAAACCCTGTAACACGCTCTAGAAATCTCTCTAGGGGCCAAGAAATCCCTCTAGGGACCTAGAAATCCCTCTAGGGACCTAGAAATCCTTCTAGGGACCTAGCAATCCCTCTAGGGACCTAGAAATCCCTCTAGGGACCTAGAAATCCCTCTAGGGACCTAGAAATCCCTCCTAAAACTCCAGATATCCCTCTCAAAACCCAAGATAACGCTTTAGAAACCCTTGAAATCACTCTAAAAACCCATAATATCCCTCTCAAAACCCTGTAACACGCTCTAGAAATCTCTCTAGGGGCCAAGAAATCCCTCTAGGGACCTAGAAATCTCTATAGGAAGCTAGAAATCACTGAAAAAACCCTAGATATCCCTCTCAAAACCCTGTAACACGCTCTAGAATCCCTACAACTCCCTCTACGGACCTAGAAATCCCTCTAGGGACCTAGAAATCCCTCTAGGGACCAAGAAATCCCTCTAGGGACCAAGAAATCCCTCTAGGGACCAAGAAATCCCTCTAGGGACCTAGAAATCCCTCTAGGGACCTAGAAATCCCTCTAGGGACCTAGAAATCCCTCTGGGGACCTAGAAATCCCTCTGGGGACCTAGAAATCCCTCTAGGGACCTAGAAATCCCTCTAGGGACCAAGAAATCCCTCTAGGGACCAAGAAATCCCTCCTAAAACTCCAGATATCCCTCTCAAAACCCAAGATAACGCTTTAGAAACCCTTGAAATCACTCTAAAAACCCATGATATCCCTCTCAAAACCCTGTAACACGCTCTAGAAATCTCTCTAGGGACCTAGAAATCCCTCTAGGGACCTAGAAATCCCTCTAGGGACCTAGAAATCACTGTAGGGACATAAAAATCCCTCTAGGGACCTAGAAATCCCTCTAGGGACCTAGAAATCCCTCTAGGGACCTAGAAATCCCTCTAGGGACCTAGAAATCCCTCTAGGGACCTAGAAATCCCTCTAGGGACCTAGAAATCCCTCTAGGGACCTAGAAATCCCTCTAGGGACCTAGAAATCCCTCCTAAAACTCCAGATATCCCTCTCAAAACCCAAGATAACGCTTTAGAAACCCTTGAAATCACTCTAAAAACCCATGATATCCCTCTCAAAACCCTGTAACACGCTCTAGAAATCTCTCTAGGGGCCGAGAAATCCCTCTAGGGACCTAGAAATCTCTATAGGAAGCTAGAAATCACTGAAAAAACCCTAGATATCCCTCTCAAAACCCTGTAACACGCTCTAGAATCCCTGCAACTCCCTCTACGGACCTAGAAATCCCTCTAGGGACCTAGAAATCCCTCTAGGGACCAAGAAATCCCTCTAGGGACCTAGAAATCCCTCTAGGGACCTAGAAATCCCTCTAGGGACCAAGAAATCCCTCTAGGGACCTAGAAATCTCTCTAGGGGCCAAGAAATCCCTCTAGGGACCTAGAAATCCCTCTAGGGACCTAGAAATCCCTCTAGGGACCTAGAAATCCCTCTAGGGACCTAGAAATCCCTCTAGGGACCTAGAAATCCCTCCTAAAACTCCAGATATCCCTCTCAAAACCCAAGATAACGCTTTAGAAACCCTTGAAATCACTCTAAAAACCCATGATATCCCTCTCAAAACCCTGTAACACGCTCTAGAAATCTCTCTAGGGACCTAGAAATCCCTTCTAAAACTCCAGATATCCCTCTCAAAACCCAAGATAACGCTTTAGAAACCCTTGAAATCACTCTAAAAACCCATAATATCCCTCTCAAAACCCTGTAACACGCTCTAGAAATCTCTCTAGGGGCCAAGAAATCCCTCTACGGACCTAGAAATCCCTCTAGGGACCAAGAAATCCCTCTAGGGACCTAGAAATCCCTCTAGGGACCTAGAAATCCCTCTAGGGACCAAGAAATCCCTCTAGGGACCTAGAAATCTCTCTAGGGGCCAAGAAATCCCTCTAGGGACCTAGAAATCCCTCTAGGGACCTAGAAATCCCTCTAGGGACCTAGAAATCCCTCTAGGGACCTAGAAATCCCTCTAGGGACCTAGAAATCCCTCTAGGGACGTAGAAATCCCTCCTAAAACTCCAGATATCCCTCTCAAAACCCAAGATAACGCTTTAGAAACCCTTGAAATCACTCTAAAAACCCATGATATCCCTCTCAAAACCCTGTAACACGCTCTAGAAATCTCTCTAGGGGCCAAGAAATCCCTCTAGGGACCTAGAAATCCCTCTAGGGACCTAGAAATCCCTCTAGGGACCTAGAAATCCCTCTAGGGACCTAGAAATCCCTCTAGGGACCTAGAAATCCCTCTAGGGACCTAGAAATCCCTCCTAAAACTCCAGATATCCCTCTCAAAACCCAAGATAACGCTTTAGAAACCCTTGAAATCACTCTAAAAACCCATAATATCCCTCTCAAAACCCTGTAACACGCTCTAGAAATCTCTCTAGGGGCCAAGAAATCCCTCTACGGACCTAGAAATCCCTCTAGGGACCAAGAAATCCCTCTAGGGACCTAGAAATCCCTCTAGGGACCTAGAAATCCCTCTAGGGACCAAGAAATCCCTCTAGGGACCTAGAAATCTCTCTAGGGGCCAAGAAATCCCTCTAGGGACCTAGAAATCCCTCTAGGGACCTAGAAATCCCTCTAGGGACCTAGAAATCCCTCTAGGGACCTAGAAATCCCTCTAGGGACCTAGAAATCCCTCTAGGGACCTAGAAATCCCTCCTAAAACTCCAGATATCCCTCTCAAAACCCAAGATAACGCTTTAGAAACCCTTGAAATCACTCTAAAAACCCATGATATCCCTCTCAAAACCCTGTAACACGCTCTAGAAATCTCTCTAGGGGCCAAGAAATCCCTCTAGGGACCTAGAAATCCCTCTAGGGACCTAGAAATCCCTCTAGGGACCTAGAAATCCCTCTAGGGACCTAGAAATCCCTCTAGGGACCTAGAAATCCCTCTAGGGACCTAGAAATCCCTCCTAAAACTCCAGATATCCCTCTCAAAACCCAAGATAACGCTTTAGAAACCCTTGAAATCACTCTAAAAACCCATGATATCCCTCTCAAAACCCTGTAACACGCTCTAGAAATCTCTCTAGGGGCCAAGAAATCCCTCTAGGGACCTAGAAATCTCTATAGGAAGCTAGAAATCACTGAAAAAACCCTAGATATCCCTCTCAAAACCCTGTAACACGCTCTAGAATCCCTACAACTCCCTCTACGGACCTAGAAATCCCTCTAGGGACCTAGAAATCCCTCTAGGGACCAAGAAATCCCTCTAGGGACCAAGAAATCCCTCTAGGGACCTAGAAATCCCTCTAGGGACCTAGAAATCCCTCTAGGGACCTAGAAATCCTTCTGGGGACCTAGAAATCCCTCTGGGGACCTAGAAATCCCTCTAGGGACCTAGAAATCCCTCTAGGGACCAAGAAATCCCTCTAGGGACCAAGAAATCCCTCCTAAAACTCCAGATATCCCTCTCAAAACCCAAGATAACGCTTTAGAAACCCTTGAAATCACTCTAAAAACCCATGATATCCCTCTCAAAACCCTGTAACACGCTCTAGAAATCTCTCTAGGGACATAGAAATCCCTCTAGGGACCTAGAAATCCCTCTAGGGACCTAGAAATCCCTGTAGGGACATAAAAATCCCTCTAGGGACATAGAAATCCCTCTAGGGACCTAAAATGCCCTCTGGGGACCTAGAAATCCCTCTGGGGACCTAGAAATCCCTCTAGGGACCTAGAAATCCCTCTAGGGACCAAGAAATCCCTCTAGGGACCAAGAAATCCCTCCTAAAACTCCAGATATCCCTCTCAAAACCCAAGATAACGCTTTAGAAACCCTTGAAATCACTCTAAAAACCCATGATATCCCTCTCAAAACCCTGTAACACGCTCTAGAAATCTCTCTAGGGACATAGAAATCCACCTAGGGACCTAGAAATCCCTCTAGGGACCTAGAAATCCCTCTAGGGACCTAGAAATCCCTCTAGGGACCTAGAAATCCCTCTAGGGACCTAGAAATCCCTCTAGGGACCTAGAAATCCCTCTAGGGACCTAGAAATCCCTCTAGGGACCTAGAAATCCCTCCTAAAACTCCAGATATCCCTCTCAAAACCCAAGATAACGCTTTAGAAACCCTTGAAATCACTCTAAAAACCCATGATATCCCTCTCAAAACCCTGTAACACGCTCTAGAAATCTCTCTAGGGGCCAAGAAATCCCTCTAGGGACCTAGAAATCTCTATAGGAAGCTAGAAATCACTGAAAAACCCCTAGATATCCCTCTCAAAACCCTGTAACACGCTCTAGAATCCCTGCAACTCCCTCTAGGGACCTAGAAATCCCTCTAGGGACCTAGAAATCCCTCTGGGGACCTAGAAATCCCTCTGGGGACCTAGAAATCCCTCTAGGGACCTAGAAATCCCTCTAGGGACCAAGAAATCCCTCTAGGGACCAAGAAATCCCTCCTAAAACTCCAGATATCCCTCTCAAAACCCAAGATAACGCTTTAGAAACCCTTGAAATCACTCTAAAAACCCATGATATCCCTCTCAAAACCCTGTAACACGCTCTAGAAATCTCTCTAGGGACCTAGAAATCCCTCTAGGGACCTAGAAATCCCTCTAGGGACCTAGAAATCACTGTAGGGACATAAAAATCCCTCTAGGGACCTAGAAATCCCTCTAGGGACCTAGAAATCCCTCTAGGGACCTAGAAATCCCTCTAGGGACCTAGAAATCCCTCTAGGGACCTAGAAATCCCTCTAGGGACCTAGAAATCCCTCTAGGGACCTAGAAATCCCTCTAGGGACCTAGAAATCCCTCTAGGGACCTAGAAATCCCTCTAGGGACCTAGAAATCCCTCTAGGGACCTAGAAATCCCTCCTAAAACTCCAGATATCCCTCTCAAAACCCAAGATAACGCTTTAGAAACCCTTGAAATCACTCTAAAAACCCATGATATCCCTCTCAAAACCCTGTAACACGCTCTAGAAATCTCTCTAGGGGCCGAGAAATCCCTCTAGGGACCTAGAAATCTCTATAGGAAGCTAGAAATCACTGAAAAAACCCTAGATATCCCTCTCAAAACCCTGTAACACGCTCTAGAATCCCTGCAACTCCCTCTACGGACCTAGAAATCCCTCTAGGGACCTAGAAATCCCTCTAGGGACCAAGAAATCCCTCTAGGGACCTAGAAATCCCTCTAGGGACCTAGAAATCCCTCTAGGGACCAAGAAATCCCTCTAGGGACCTAGAAATCTCTCTAGGGGCCAAGAAATCCCTCTAGGGACCTAGAAATCCCTCTAGGGACCTAGAAATCCCTCTAGGGACCTAGAAATCCCTCTAGGGACCTAGAAATCCCTCCTAAAACTCCAGATATCCCTCTCAAAACCCAAGATAACGCTTTAGAAACCCTTGAAATCACTCTAAAAACCCATGATATCCCTCTCAAAACCCTGTAACACGCTCTAGAAATCTCTCTAGGGACCTAGAAATCCCTTCTAAAACTCCAGATATCCCTCTCAAAACCCAAGATAACGCTTTAGAAACCCTTGAAATCACTCTAAAAACCCATGATATCCCTCTCAAAACCCTGTAACACGCTCTAGAAATCTCTCTAGGGGCCGAGAAATCCCTCTAGGGACCTAGAAATCTCTATAGGAAGCTAGAAATCACTGAAAAAACCCTAGATATCCCTCTCAAAACCCTGTAACACGCTCTAGAATCCCTGCAACTCCCTCTACGGACCTAGAAATCCCTCTAGGGACCTAGAAATCCCTCTAGGGACCAAGAAATCCCTCTAGGGACCTAGAAATCCCTCTAGGGACCTAGAAATCCCTCTAGGGACCAAGAAATCCCTCTAGGGACCTAGAAATCTCTCTAGGGGCCAAGAAATCCCTCTAGGGACCTAGAAATCCCTCTAGGGACCTAGAAATCCCTCTAGGGACCTAGAAATCCCTCTAGGGACCTAGAAATCCCTCTAGGGACCTAGAAATCCCTCCTAAAACTCCAGATATCCCTCTCAAAACCCAAGATAACGCTTTAGAAACCCTTGAAATCACTCTAAAAACCCATGATATCCCTCTCAAAACCCTGTAACACGCTCTAGAAATCTCTCTAGGGACCTAGAAATCCCTTCTAAAACTCCAGATATCCCTCTCAAAACCCAAGATAACGCTTTAGAAACCCTTGAAATCACTCTAAAAACCCATAATATCCCTCTCAAAACCCTGTAACACGCTCTAGAAATCTCTCTAGGGGCCAAGAAATCCCTCTACGGACCTAGAAATCCCTCTAGGGACCAAGAAATCCCTCTAGGGACCTAGAAATCCCTCTAGGGACCTAGAAATCCCTCTAGGGACCAAGAAATCCCTCTAGGGACCTAGAAATCTCTCTAGGGGCCAAGAAATCCCTCTAGGGACCTAGAAATCCCTCTAGGGACCTAGAAATCCCTCTAGGGACCTAGAAATCCCTCTAGGGACCTAGAAATCCCTCTAGGGACCTAGAAATCCCTCTAGGGACGTAGAAATCCCTCCTAAAACTCCAGATATCCCTCTCAAAACCCAAGATAACGCTTTAGAAACCCTTGAAATCACTCTAAAAACCCATGATATCCCTCTCAAAACCCTGTAACACGCTCTAGAAATCTCTCTAGGGGCCAAGAAATCCCTCTAGGGACCTAGAAATCCCTCTAGGGACCTAGAAATCCCTCTAGGGACCTAGAAATCCCTCTAGGGACCTAGAAATCCCTCTAGGGACCTAGAAATCCCTCTAGGGACCTAGAAATCCCTCCTAAAACTCCAGATATCCCTCTCAAAACCCAAGATAACGCTTTAGAAACCCTTGAAATCACTCTAAAAACCCATAATATCCCTCTCAAAACCCTGTAACACGCTCTAGAAATCTCTCTAGGGACCTAGAAATCCCTCCTAAAACTCCAGATATCCCTCTCAAAACCCAAGATAACGCTTTAGAAACCCTTGAAATCACTCTAAAAACCCATGATATCCCTCTCAAAACCCTGTAACACGCTCTAGAAATCTCTCTAGGGACCTAGAAATCCCTTCTAAAACTCCAGATATCCCTCTCAAAACCCAAGATAACGCTTTAGAAACCCTTGAAATCACTCTAAAAACCCATAATATCCCTCTCAAAACCCTGTAACACGCTCTAGAAATCTCTCTAGGGGCCAAGAAATCCCTCTACGGACCTAGAAATCCCTCTAGGGACCAAGAAATCCCTCTAGGGACCTAGAAATCCCTCTAGGGACCTAGAAATCCCTCTAGGGACCAAGAAATCCCTCTAGGGACCTAGAAATCTCTCTAGGGGCCAAGAAATCCCTCTAGGGACCTAGAAATCCCTCTAGGGACCTAGAAATCCCTCTAGGGACCTAGAAATCCCTCTAGGGACCTAGAAATCCCTCTAGGGACCTAGAAATCCCTCTAGGGACGTAGAAATCCCTCCTAAAACTCCAGATATCCCTCTCAAAACCCAAGATAACGCTTTAGAAACCCTTGAAATCACTCTAAAAACCCATGATATCCCTCTCAAAACCCTGTAACACGCTCTAGAAATCTCTCTAGGGGCCAAGAAATCCCTCTAGGGACCTAGAAATCCCTCTAGGGACCTAGAAATCCCTCTAGGGACCTAGAAATCCCTCTAGGGACCTAGAAATCCCTCTAGGGACCTAGAAATCCCTCTAGGGACCTAGAAATCCCTCCTAAAACTCCAGATATCCCTCTCAAAACCCAAGATAACGCTTTAGAAACCCTTGAAATCACTCTAAAAACCCATAATATCCCTCTCAAAACCCTGTAACACGCTCTAGAAATCTCTCTAGGGGCCAAGAAATCCCTCTACGGACCTAGAAATCCCTCTAGGGACCAAGAAATCCCTCTAGGGACCTAGAAATCCCTCTAGGGACCTAGAAATCCCTCTAGGGACCAAGAAATCCCTCTAGGGACCTAGAAATCTCTCTAGGGGCCAAGAAATCCCTCTAGGGACCTAGAAATCCCTCTAGGGACCTAGAAATCCCTCTAGGGACCTAGAAATCCCTCTAGGGACCTAGAAATCCCTCTAGGGACCTAGAAATCCCTCTAGGGACCTAGAAATCCCTCCTAAAACTCCAGATATCCCTCTCAAAACCCAAGATAACGCTTTAGAAACCCTTGAAATCACTCTAAAAACCCATGATATCCCTCTCAAAACCCTGTAACACGCTCTAGAAATCTCTCTAGGGGCCAAGAAATCCCTCTAGGGACCTAGAAATCCCTCTAGGGACCTAGAAATCCCTCTAGGGACCTAGAAATCCCTCTAGGGACCTAGAAATCCCTCTAGGGACCTAGAAATCCCTCTAGGGACCTAGAAATCCCTCCTAAAACTCCAGATATCCCTCTCAAAACCCAAGATAACGCTTTAGAAACCCTTGAAATCACTCTAAAAACCCATGATATCCCTCTCAAAACCCTGTAACACGCTCTAGAAATCTCTCTAGGGGCCAAGAAATCCCTCTAGGGACCTAGAAATCTCTATAGGAAGCTAGAAATCACTGAAAAAACCCTAGATATCCCTCTCAAAACCCTGTAACACGCTCTAGAATCCCTACAACTCCCTCTACGGACCTAGAAATCCCTCTAGGGACCTAGAAATCCCTCTAGGGACCAAGAAATCCCTCTAGGGACCAAGAAATCCCTCTAGGGACCTAGAAATCCCTCTAGGGACCTAGAAATCCCTCTAGGGACCTAGAAATCCTTCTGGGGACCTAGAAATCCCTCTGGGGACCTAGAAATCCCTCTAGGGACCTAGAAATCCCTCTAGGGACCAAGAAATCCCTCTAGGGACCAAGAAATCCCTCCTAAAACTCCAGATATCCCTCTCAAAACCCAAGATAACGCTTTAGAAACCCTTGAAATCACTCTAAAAACCCATGATATCCCTCTCAAAACCCTGTAACACGCTCTAGAAATCTCTCTAGGGACATAGAAATCCCTCTAGGGACCTAGAAATCCCTCTAGGGACCTAGAAATCCCTGTAGGGACATAAAAATCCCTCTAGGGACATAGAAATCCCTCTAGGGACCTAAAATGCCCTCTGGGGACCTAGAAATCCCTCTGGGGACCTAGAAATCCCTCTAGGGACCTAGAAATCCCTCTAGGGACCAAGAAATCCCTCTAGGGACCAAGAAATCCCTCCTAAAACTCCAGATATCCCTCTCAAAACCCAAGATAACGCTTTAGAAACCCTTGAAATCACTCTAAAAACCCATGATATCCCTCTCAAAACCCTGTAACACGCTCTAGAAATCTCTCTAGGGACATAGAAATCCACCTAGGGACCTAGAAATCCCTCTAGGGACCTAGAAATCCCTCTAGGGACCTAGAAATCCCTCTAGGGACCTAGAAATCCCTCTAGGGACCTAGAAATCCCTCTAGGGACCTAGAAATCCCTCTAGGGACCTAGAAATCCCTCTAGGGACCTAGAAATCCCTCCTAAAACTCCAGATATCCCTCTCAAAACCCAAGATAACGCTTTAGAAACCCTTGAAATCACTCTAAAAACCCATGATATCCCTCTCAAAACCCTGTAACACGCTCTAGAAATCTCTCTAGGGGCCAAGAAATCCCTCTAGGGACCTAGAAATCTCTATAGGAAGCTAGAAATCACTGAAAAACCCCTAGATATCCCTCTCAAAACCCTGTAACACGCTCTAGAATCCCTGCAACTCCCTCTAGGGACCTAGAAATCCCTCTAGGGACCTAGAAATCCCTCTGGGGACCTAGAAATCCCTCTGGGGACCTAGAAATCCCTCTAGGGACCTAGAAATCCCTCTAGGGACCAAGAAATCCCTCTAGGGACCAAGAAATCCCTCCTAAAACTCCAGATATCCCTCTCAAAACCCAAGATAACGCTTTAGAAACCCTTGAAATCACTCTAAAAACCCATGATATCCCTCTCAAAACCCTGTAACACGCTCTAGAAATCTCTCTAGGGACCTAGAAATCCCTCTAGGGACCTAGAAATCCCTCTAGGGACCTAGAAATCACTGTAGGGACATAAAAATCCCTCTAGGGACCTAGAAATCCCTCTAGGGACCTAGAAATCCCTCTAGGGACCTAGAAATCCCTCTAGGGACCTAGAAATCCCTCTAGGGACCTAGAAATCCCTCTAGGGACCTAGAAATCCCTCTAGGGACCTAGAAATCCCTCTAGGGACCTAGAAATCCCTCTAGGGACCTAGAAATCCCTCTAGGGACCTAGAAATCCCTCTAGGGACCTAGAAATCCCTCCTAAAACTCCAGATATCCCTCTCAAAACCCAAGATAACGCTTTAGAAACCCTTGAAATCACTCTAAAAACCCATGATATCCCTCTCAAAACCCTGTAACACGCTCTAGAAATCTCTCTAGGGGCCGAGAAATCCCTCTAGGGACCTAGAAATCTCTATAGGAAGCTAGAAATCACTGAAAAAACCCTAGATATCCCTCTCAAAACCCTGTAACACGCTCTAGAATCCCTGCAACTCCCTCTACGGACCTAGAAATCCCTCTAGGGACCTAGAAATCCCTCTAGGGACCAAGAAATCCCTCTAGGGACCTAGAAATCCCTCTAGGGACCTAGAAATCCCTCTAGGGACCAAGAAATCCCTCTAGGGACCTAGAAATCTCTCTAGGGGCCAAGAAATCCCTCTAGGGACCTAGAAATCCCTCTAGGGACCTAGAAATCCCTCTAGGGACCTAGAAATCCCTCTAGGGACCTAGAAATCCCTCCTAAAACTCCAGATATCCCTCTCAAAACCCAAGATAACGCTTTAGAAACCCTTGAAATCACTCTAAAAACCCATGATATCCCTCTCAAAACCCTGTAACACGCTCTAGAAATCTCTCTAGGGACCTAGAAATCCCTTCTAAAACTCCAGATATCCCTCTCAAAACCCAAGATAACGCTTTAGAAACCCTTGAAATCACTCTAAAAACCCATGATATCCCTCTCAAAACCCTGTAACACGCTCTAGAAATCTCTCTAGGGGCCGAGAAATCCCTCTAGGGACCTAGAAATCTCTATAGGAAGCTAGAAATCACTGAAAAAACCCTAGATATCCCTCTCAAAACCCTGTAACACGCTCTAGAATCCCTGCAACTCCCTCTACGGACCTAGAAATCCCTCTAGGGACCTAGAAATCCCTCTAGGGACCAAGAAATCCCTCTAGGGACCTAGAAATCCCTCTAGGGACCTAGAAATCCCTCTAGGGACCAAGAAATCCCTCTAGGGACCTAGAAATCTCTCTAGGGGCCAAGAAATCCCTCTAGGGACCTAGAAATCCCTCTAGGGACCTAGAAATCCCTCTAGGGACCTAGAAATCCCTCTAGGGACCTAGAAATCCCTCTAGGGACCTAGAAATCCCTCCTAAAACTCCAGATATCCCTCTCAAAACCCAAGATAACGCTTTAGAAACCCTTGAAATCACTCTAAAAACCCATGATATCCCTCTCAAAACCCTGTAACACGCTCTAGAAATCTCTCTAGGGACCTAGAAATCCCTTCTAAAACTCCAGATATCCCTCTCAAAACCCAAGATAACGCTTTAGAAACCCTTGAAATCACTCTAAAAACCCATAATATCCCTCTCAAAACCCTGTAACACGCTCTAGAAATCTCTCTAGGGGCCAAGAAATCCCTCTACGGACCTAGAAATCCCTCTAGGGACCAAGAAATCCCTCTAGGGACCTAGAAATCCCTCTAGGGACCTAGAAATCCCTCTAGGGACCAAGAAATCCCTCTAGGGACCTAGAAATCTCTCTAGGGGCCAAGAAATCCCTCTAGGGACCTAGAAATCCCTCTAGGGACCTAGAAATCCCTCTAGGGACCTAGAAATCCCTCTAGGGACCTAGAAATCCCTCTAGGGACCTAGAAATCCCTCTAGGGACGTAGAAATCCCTCCTAAAACTCCAGATATCCCTCTCAAAACCCAAGATAACGCTTTAGAAACCCTTGAAATCACTCTAAAAACCCATGATATCCCTCTCAAAACCCTGTAACACGCTCTAGAAATCTCTCTAGGGGCCAAGAAATCCCTCTAGGGACCTAGAAATCCCTCTAGGGACCTAGAAATCCCTCTAGGGACCTAGAAATCCCTCTAGGGACCTAGAAATCCCTCTAGGGACCTAGAAATCCCTCTAGGGACCTAGAAATCCCTCCTAAAACTCCAGATATCCCTCTCAAAACCCAAGATAACGCTTTAGAAACCCTTGAAATCACTCTAAAAACCCATAATATCCCTCTCAAAACCCTGTAACACGCTCTAGAAATCTCTCTAGGGGCCAAGAAATCCCTCTACGGACCTAGAAATCCCTCTAGGGACCAAGAAATCCCTCTAGGGACCTAGAAATCCCTCTAGGGACCTAGAAATCCCTCTAGGGACCAAGAAATCCCTCTAGGGACCTAGAAATCTCTCTAGGGGCCAAGAAATCCCTCTAGGGACCTAGAAATCCCTCTAGGGACCTAGAAATCCCTCTAGGGACCTAGAAATCCCTCTAGGGACCTAGAAATCCCTCTAGGGACCTAGAAATCCCTCTAGGGACCTAGAAATCCCTCCTAAAACTCCAGATATCCCTCTCAAAACCCAAGATAACGCTTTAGAAACCCTTGAAATCACTCTAAAAACCCATGATATCCCTCTCAAAACCCTGTAACACGCTCTAGAAATCTCTCTAGGGGCCAAGAAATCCCTCTAGGGACCTAGAAATCCCTCTAGGGACCTAGAAATCCCTCTAGGGACCTAGAAATCCCTCTAGGGACCTAGAAATCCCTCTAGGGACCTAGAAATCCCTCTAGGGACCTAGAAATCCCTCCTAAAACTCCAGATATCCCTCTCAAAACCCAAGATAACGCTTTAGAAACCCTTGAAATCACTCTAAAAACCCATGATATCCCTCTCAAAACCCTGTAACACGCTCTAGAAATCTCTCTAGGGGCCAAGAAATCCCTCTAGGGACCTAGAAATCTCTATAGGAAGCTAGAAATCACTGAAAAAACCCTAGATATCCCTCTCAAAACCCTGTAACACGCTCTAGAATCCCTACAACTCCCTCTACGGACCTAGAAATCCCTCTAGGGACCTAGAAATCCCTCTAGGGACCAAGAAATCCCTCTAGGGACCAAGAAATCCCTCTAGGGACCTAGAAATCCCTCTAGGGACCTAGAAATCCCTCTAGGGACCTAGAAATCCTTCTGGGGACCTAGAAATCCCTCTGGGGACCTAGAAATCCCTCTAGGGACCTAGAAATCCCTCTAGGGACCAAGAAATCCCTCTAGGGACCAAGAAATCCCTCCTAAAACTCCAGATATCCCTCTCAAAACCCAAGATAACGCTTTAGAAACCCTTGAAATCACTCTAAAAACCCATGATATCCCTCTCAAAACCCTGTAACACGCTCTAGAAATCTCTCTAGGGACATAGAAATCCCTCTAGGGACCTAGAAATCCCTCTAGGGACCTAGAAATCCCTGTAGGGACATAAAAATCCCTCTAGGGACATAGAAATCCCTCTAGGGACCTAAAATGCCCTCTGGGGACCTAGAAATCCCTCTGGGGACCTAGAAATCCCTCTAGGGACCTAGAAATCCCTCTAGGGACCAAGAAATCCCTCTAGGGACCAAGAAATCCCTCCTAAAACTCCAGATATCCCTCTCAAAACCCAAGATAACGCTTTAGAAACCCTTGAAATCACTCTAAAAACCCATGATATCCCTCTCAAAACCCTGTAACACGCTCTAGAAATCTCTCTAGGGACATAGAAATCCACCTAGGGACCTAGAAATCCCTCTAGGGACCTAGAAATCCCTCTAGGGACCTAGAAATCCCTCTAGGGACCTAGAAATCCCTCTAGGGACCTAGAAATCCCTCTAGGGACCTAGAAATCCCTCTAGGGACCTAGAAATCCCTCTAGGGACCTAGAAATCCCTCCTAAAACTCCAGATATCCCTCTCAAAACCCAAGATAACGCTTTAGAAACCCTTGAAATCACTCTAAAAACCCATGATATCCCTCTCAAAACCCTGTAACACGCTCTAGAAATCTCTCTAGGGGCCAAGAAATCCCTCTAGGGACCTAGAAATCTCTATAGGAAGCTAGAAATCACTGAAAAACCCCTAGATATCCCTCTCAAAACCCTGTAACACGCTCTAGAATCCCTGCAACTCCCTCTAGGGACCTAGAAATCCCTCTAGGGACCTAGAAATCCCTCTGGGGACCTAGAAATCCCTCTGGGGACCTAGAAATCCCTCTAGGGACCTAGAAATCCCTCTAGGGACCAAGAAATCCCTCTAGGGACCAAGAAATCCCTCCTAAAACTCCAGATATCCCTCTCAAAACCCAAGATAACGCTTTAGAAACCCTTGAAATCACTCTAAAAACCCATGATATCCCTCTCAAAACCCTGTAACACGCTCTAGAAATCTCTCTAGGGACCTAGAAATCCCTCTAGGGACCTAGAAATCCCTCTAGGGACCTAGAAATCACTGTAGGGACATAAAAATCCCTCTAGGGACCTAGAAATCCCTCTAGGGACCTAGAAATCCCTCTAGGGACCTAGAAATCCCTCTAGGGACCTAGAAATCCCTCTAGGGACCTAGAAATCCCTCTAGGGACCTAGAAATCCCTCTAGGGACCTAGAAATCCCTCTAGGGACCTAGAAATCCCTCTAGGGACCTAGAAATCCCTCTAGGGACCTAGAAATCCCTCTAGGGACCTAGAAATCCCTCCTAAAACTCCAGATATCCCTCTCAAAACCCAAGATAACGCTTTAGAAACCCTTGAAATCACTCTAAAAACCCATGATATCCCTCTCAAAACCCTGTAACACGCTCTAGAAATCTCTCTAGGGGCCGAGAAATCCCTCTAGGGACCTAGAAATCTCTATAGGAAGCTAGAAATCACTGAAAAAACCCTAGATATCCCTCTCAAAACCCTGTAACACGCTCTAGAATCCCTGCAACTCCCTCTACGGACCTAGAAATCCCTCTAGGGACCTAGAAATCCCTCTAGGGACCAAGAAATCCCTCTAGGGACCTAGAAATCCCTCTAGGGACCTAGAAATCCCTCTAGGGACCAAGAAATCCCTCTAGGGACCTAGAAATCTCTCTAGGGGCCAAGAAATCCCTCTAGGGACCTAGAAATCCCTCTAGGGACCTAGAAATCCCTCTAGGGACCTAGAAATCCCTCTAGGGACCTAGAAATCCCTCTAGGGACCTAGAAATCCCTCCTAAAACTCCAGATATCCCTCTCAAAACCCAAGATAACGCTTTAGAAACCCTTGAAATCACTCTAAAAACCCATGATATCCCTCTCAAAACCCTGTAACACGCTCTAGAAATCTCTCTAGGGACCTAGAAATCCCTTCTAAAACTCCAGATATCCCTCTCAAAACCCAAGATAACGCTTTAGAAACCCTTGAAATCACTCTAAAAACCCATAATATCCCTCTCAAAACCCTGTAACACGCTCTAGAAATCTCTCTAGGGGCCAAGAAATCCCTCTACGGACCTAGAAATCCCTCTAGGGACCAAGAAATCCCTCTAGGGACCTAGAAATCCCTCTAGGGACCTAGAAATCCCTCTAGGGACCAAGAAATCCCTCTAGGGACCTAGAAATCTCTCTAGGGGCCAAGAAATCCCTCTAGGGACCTAGAAATCCCTCTAGGGACCTAGAAATCCCTCTAGGGACCTAGAAATCCCTCTAGGGACCTAGAAATCCCTCTAGGGACCTAGAAATCCCTCTAGGGACGTAGAAATCCCTCCTAAAACTCCAGATATCCCTCTCAAAACCCAAGATAACGCTTTAGAAACCCTTGAAATCACTCTAAAAACCCATGATATCCCTCTCAAAACCCTGTAACACGCTCTAGAAATCTCTCTAGGGGCCAAGAAATCCCTCTAGGGACCTAGAAATCCCTCTAGGGACCTAGAAATCCCTCTAGGGACCTAGAAATCCCTCTAGGGACCTAGAAATCCCTCTAGGGACCTAGAAATCCCTCTAGGGACCTAGAAATCCCTCCTAAAACTCCAGATATCCCTCTCAAAACCCAAGATAACGCTTTAGAAACCCTTGAAATCACTCTAAAAACCCATAATATCCCTCTCAAAACCCTGTAACACGCTCTAGAAATCTCTCTAGGGGCCAAGAAATCCCTCTACGGACCTAGAAATCCCTCTAGGGACCAAGAAATCCCTCTAGGGACCTAGAAATCCCTCTAGGGACCTAGAAATCCCTCTAGGGACCAAGAAATCCCTCTAGGGACCTAGAAATCTCTCTAGGGGCCAAGAAATCCCTCTAGGGACCTAGAAATCCCTCTAGGGACCTAGAAATCCCTCTAGGGACCTAGAAATCCCTCTAGGGACCTAGAAATCCCTCTAGGGACCTAGAAATCCCTCTAGGGACCTAGAAATCCCTCCTAAAACTCCAGATATCCCTCTCAAAACCCAAGATAACGCTTTAGAAACCCTTGAAATCACTCTAAAAACCCATGATATCCCTCTCAAAACCCTGTAACACGCTCTAGAAATCTCTCTAGGGGCCAAGAAATCCCTCTAGGGACCTAGAAATCCCTCTAGGGACCTAGAAATCCCTCTAGGGACCTAGAAATCCCTCTAGGGACCTAGAAATCCCTCTAGGGACCTAGAAATCCCTCTAGGGACCTAGAAATCCCTCCTAAAACTCCAGATATCCCTCTCAAAACCCAAGATAACGCTTTAGAAACCCTTGAAATCACTCTAAAAACCCATGATATCCCTCTCAAAACCCTGTAACACGCTCTAGAAATCTCTCTAGGGGCCAAGAAATCCCTCTAGGGACCTAGAAATCTCTATAGGAAGCTAGAAATCACTGAAAAAACCCTAGATATCCCTCTCAAAACCCTGTAACACGCTCTAGAATCCCTACAACTCCCTCTACGGACCTAGAAATCCCTCTAGGGACCTAGAAATCCCTCTAGGGACCAAGAAATCCCTCTAGGGACCAAGAAATCCCTCTAGGGACCTAGAAATCCCTCTAGGGACCTAGAAATCCCTCTAGGGACCTAGAAATCCCTCTGGGGACCTAGAAATCCCTCTGGGGACCTAGAAATCCCTCTAGGGACCTAGAAATCCCTCTAGGGACCAAGAAATCCCTCTAGGGACCAAGAAATCCCTCCTAAAACTCCAGATATCCCTCTCAAAACCCAAGATAACGCTTTAGAAACCCTTGAAATCACTCTAAAAACCCATGATATCCCTCTCAAAACCCTGTAACACGCTCTAGAAATCTCTCTAGGGACATAGAAATCCCTCTAGGGACCTAGAAATCCCTCTAGGGACCTAGAAATCCCTGTAGGGACATAAAAATCCCTCTAGGGACATAGAAATCCCTCTAGGGACCTAGAATGCCCTCTGGGGACCTAGAAATCCCTCTGGGGACCTAGAAATCCCTCTAGGGACCTAGAAATCCCTCTAGGGACCAAGAAATCCCTCTAGGGACCAAGAAATCCCTCCTAAAACTCCAGATATCCCTCTCAAAACCCAAGATAACGCTTTAGAAACCCTTGAAATCACTCTAAAAACCCATGATATCCCTCTCAAAACCCTGTAACACGCTCTAGAAATCTCTCTAGGGACATAGAAATCCACCTAGGGACCTAGAAATCCCTCTAGGGACCTAGAAATCCCTCTAGGGACCTAGAAATCCCTCTAGGGACCTAGAAATCCCTCTAGGGACCTAGAAATCCCTCTAGGGACCTAGAAATCCCTCTAGGGACCTAGAAATCCCTCCTAAAACTCCAGATATCCCTCTCAAAACCCAAGATAACGCTTTAGAAACCCTTGAAATCACTCTAAAAACCCATGATATCCCTCTCAAAACCCTGTAACACGCTCTAGAAATCTCTCTAGGGGCCAAGAAATCCCTCTAGGGACCTAGAAATCTCTATAGGAAGCTAGAAATCACTGAAAAACCCCTAGATATCCCTCTCAAAACCCTGTAACACGCTCTAGAATCCCTGCAACTCCCTCTACGGACCTAGAAATCCCTCTAGGGACCAAGAAATCCCTCTAGGGACCTAGAAATCCCTCTAGGGACCAAGAAATCCCTCTAGGGACCTAGAAATCTCTCTAGGGGCCAAGAAATCCCTCTAGGGACCTAGAAATCCCTCTAGGGACCTAGAAATCCCTCTAGGGACCTAGAAATCCCTCTAGGGACCTAGAAATCCCTCTAGGGACCTAGAAATCCCTCCTAAAACTCCAGATATCCCTCTCAAAACCCAAGATAACGCTTTAGAAACCCTTGAAATCACTCTAAAAACCCATGATATCCCTCTCAAAACCCTGTAACACGCTCTAGAAATCTCTCTAGGGACATAGAAATCCCTCTAGGGACCTAGAAATCCCTCTAGGGACCTAGAAATCCCTGTAGGGACATAAAAATCCCTCTAGGGACATAGAAATCCCTCTAGGGACCTAGAAATCCCTCTAGGGACCTAGAAATCCCTCTAGGGACCTAGAAATCCCTCTAGGGACCTAGAAATCCCTCTAGGGACCTAGAAATCCCTCTAGGGACCTAGAAATCCCTCTAGGGACCTAGAAATCCCTCTAGGGACCTAGAAATCCCTCCTAAAACTCCAGATATCCCTCTCAAAACCCAAGATAACGCTTTAGAAACCCTTGAAATCACTCTAAAAACCCATGATATCCCTCTCAAAACCCTGTAACACGCTCTAGAAATATCTCTAGGGGCCGAGAAATCCCTCTAGGGACCTAGAAATCTCTATAGGAAGCTAGAAATCACTGAAAAAACCCTAGATATCCCTCTCAAAACCCTGTAACACGCTCTAGAATCCCTGCAACTCCCTCTACGGACCTAGAAATCCCTCTAGGGACCTAGAAATCCCTCTAGGGACCAAGAAATCCCTCTAGGGACCTAGAAATCCCTCTAGGGACCTAGAAATCCCTCTAGGGACCTAGAAATCCCTCTAGGGACCAAGAAATCCCTCTAGGGACCTAGAAATCCCTCTAGGGGCCAAGAAATCCCTCTAGGGACCTAGAAATCCCTCTAGGGACCTAGAAATCCCTCTAGGGACCTAGAAATCCCTCTAGGGACCTAGAAATACCTCTAGGGACCTAGAAATCCCTCTAGGGACCTAGAAATCCCTCCTAAAACTCCAGATATCCCTCTCAAAACCCAAGATAACGCTTTAGAAACCCTTGAAATCACTCTAAAAACCCATGATATCCCTCTCAAAACCCTGTAACACGCTCTAGAAATCTCTCTAGGGACCTAGAAATCCCTCTAGGGACCTAGAAATCCCTCCTAAAACTCCAGATATCCCTCTCAAAACCCAAGATAACGCTTTAGAAACCCTTGAAATCACTCTAAAAACCCATAATATCCCTCTCAAAACCCTGTAACACGCTCTAGAAATCTCTCTAGGGGCCAAGAAATCCCTCTAGGGACCTAGAAATCCCTCTAGGGACCTAGAAATCCCTCTAGGGACCTAGAAATCCCTCTAGGGACCTAGAAATCCCTCTAGGGACCTAGAAATCCCTCCTAAAACTCCAGATATCCCTCTCAAAACCCAAGATAACGCTTTAGAAACCCTTGAAATCACTCTAAAAACCCATGATATCCCTCTCAAAACCCTGTAACACGCTCTAGAAATCTCTCTAGGGGCCAAGAAATCCCTCTAGGGACCTAGAAATCCCTCTAGGGACCAAGAAATCCCTCTAGGGACCTAGAAATCCCTCTAGGGACCTAGAAATCCCTCTAGGGACCAAGAAATCCCTCTAGGGACCTAGAAATCTCTCTAGGGGCCAAGAAATCCCTCTAGGGACCTAGAAATCCCTCTAGGGACCTAGAAATCCCTCTAGGGACCTAGAAATCCCTCTAGGGACCTTGAAATCCCTCTAGGGACCTAGAAATCCCTCTAGGGACCTAGAAATCCCTCCTAAAACTCCAGATATCCCTCTCAAAACCCAAGATAACGCTTTAGAAACCCTTGAAATCACTCTAAAAACCCATGATATCCCTCTCAAAACCCTGTAACACGCTCTAGAAATCTCTCTAGGGGCCAAGAAATCCCTCTAGGGACCTAGAAATCTCTATAGGAAGCTAGAAATCACTGAAAAAACCCTAGATATCCCTCTCAAAACCCTGTAACACGCTCTAGAATCCCTACAACTCCCTCTACGGACCTAGAAATCCCTCTAGGGACCTAGAAATCCCTCTAGGGACCAAGAAATCCCTCTAGGGACCAAGAAATCCCTCTAGGGACCTAGAAATCCCTCTAGGGACCTAGAAATCCCTCTAGGGACCTAGAAATCCCTCTGGGGACCTAGAAATCCCTCTGGGGACCTAGAAATCCCTCTAGGGACCTAGAAATCCCTCTAGGGACCAAGAAATCCCTCTAGGGACCAAGAAATCCCTCCTAAAACTCCAGATATCCCTCTCAAAACCCAAGATAACGCTTTAGAAACCCTTGAAATCACTCTAAAAACCCATGATATCCCTCTCAAAACCCTGTAACACGCTCTAGAAATCTCTCTAGGGACATAGAAATCCCTCTAGGGACCTAGAAATCCCTCTAGGGACCTAGAAATCCCTGTAGGGACATAAAAATCCCTCTAGGGACATAGAAATCCCTCTAGGGACCTAGAATGCCCTCTGGGGACCTAGAAATCCCTCTGGGGACCTAGAAATCCCTCTAGGGACCTAGAAATCCCTCTAGGGACCAAGAAATCCCTCTAGGGACCAAGAAATCCCTCCTAAAACTCCAGATATCCCTCTCAAAACCCAAGATAACGCTTTAGAAACCCTTGAAATCACTCTAAAAACCCATGATATCCCTCTCAAAACCCTGTAACACGCTCTAGAAATCTCTCTAGGGACATAGAAATCCACCTAGGGACCTAGAAATCCCTCTAGGGACCTAGAAATCCCTCTAGGGACCTAGAAATCCCTCTAGGGACCTAGAAATCCCTCTAGGGACCTAGAAATCCCTCTAGGGACCTAGAAATCCCTCCTAAAACTCCAGATATCCCTCTCAAAACCCAAGATAACGCTTTAGAAACCCTTGAAATCACTCTAAAAACCCATGATATCCCTCTCAAAACCCTGTAACACGCTCTAGAAATCTCTCTAGGGGCCAAGAAATCCCTCTAGGGACCTAGAAATCTCTATAGGAAGCTAGAAATCACTGAAAAACCCCTAGATATCCCTCTCAAAACCCTGTAACACGCTCTAGAATCCCTGCAACTCCCTCTACGGACCTAGAAATCCCTCTAGGGACCAAGAAATCCCTCTAGGGACCTAGAAATCCCTCTAGGGACCTAGAAATCCCTCTAGGGACCAAGAAATCCCTCTAGGGACCTAGAAATCTCTCTAGGGGCCAAGAAATCCCTCTAGGGACCTAGAAATCCCTCTAGGGACCTAGAAATCCCTCTAGGGACCTAGAAATCCCTCTAGGGACCTAGAAATCCCTCTAGGGACCTAGAAATCCCTCCTAAAACTCCAGATATCCCTCTCAAAACCCAAGATAACGCTTTAGAAACCCTTGAAATCACTCTAAAAACCCATGATATCCCTCTCAAAACCCTGTAACACGCTCTAGAAATCTCTCTAGGGACATAGAAATCCCTCTAGGGACCTAGAAATCCCTCTAGGGACCTAGAAATCCCTGTAGGGACATAAAAATCCCTCTAGGGACATAGAAATCCCTCTAGGGACCTAGAAATCCCTCTAGGGACCTAGAAATCCCTCTAGGGACCTAGAAATCCCTCTAGGGACCTAGAAATCCCTCTAGGGACCTAGAAATCCCTCTAGGGACCTAGAAATCCCTCTAGGGACCTAGAAATCCCTCTAGGGACCTAGAAATCCCTCTAGGGACCTAGAAATCCCTCCTAAAACTCCAGATATCCCTCTCAAAACCCAAGATAACGCTTTAGAAACCCTTGAAATCACTCTAAAAACCCATGATATCCCTCTAAAAACCCTGTAACACGCTCTAGAAATCTCTCTAGGGGCCGAGAAATCCCTCTAGGGACCTAGAAATCTCTATAGGAAGCTAGAAATCACTGAAAAAACCCTAGATATCCCTCTCAAAACCCTGTAACACGCTCTAGAATCCCTGCAACTCCCTCTACGGACCTAGAAATCCCTCTAGGGACCTAGAAATCCCTCTAGGGACCAAGAAATCCCTCTAGGGACCTAGAAATCCCTCTAGGGACCTAGAAATCCCCCTAGGGACCTAGAAATCCCTCTAGGGACCAAGAAATCCCTCTAGGGACCTAGAAATCTCTCTAGGGGCCAAGAAATCCCTCTAGGGACCTAGAAATCCCTCTAGGGACCTAGAAATCCCTCTAGGGACCTAGAAATCCCTCTAGGGACCTAGAAATCCCTCTAGGGACCTAGAAATCCCTCCTAAAACTCCAGATATCCCTCTCAAAACCCAAGATAACGCTTTAGAAACCCTTGAAATCACTCTAAAAACCCATGATATCCCTCTCAAAACCCTGTAACACGCTCTAGAAATCTCTCTAGGGACCTAGAAATCCCTCTAGGGACCTAGAAATCCCTCCTAAAACTCCAGATATCCCTCTCAAAACCCAAGATAACGCTTTAGAAACCCTTGAAATCACTCTAAAAACCCATAATATCCCTCTCAAAACCCTGTAACACGCTCTAGAAATCTCTCTAGGGGCCAAGAAATCCCTCTAGGGACCTAGAAATCTCTATAGGAAGCTAGAAATCACTGAAAAAACCCTAGATATCCCTCTCAAAACCCTGTAACACGCTCTAGAATCCCTACAACTCCCTCTACGGACCTAGAAATCCCTCTAGGGACCAAGAAATCCCTCTAGGGACCAAGAAATCCCTCTAGGGACCAAGAAATCCCTCTAGGGACCTAGAAATCCCTCTAGGGACCTAGAAATCCCTCTAGGGACCTAGAAATCCCTCTGGGGACCTAGAAATCCCTCTGGGGACCTAGAAATCCCTCTAGGGACCTAGAAATCCCTCTAGGGACCAAGAAATCCCTCTAGGGACCAAGAAATCCCTCCTAAAACTCCAGATATCCCTCTCAAAACCCAAGATAACGCTTTAGAAACCCTTGAAATCACTCTAAAAACCCATGATATCCCTCTCAAAACCCTGTAACACGCTCTAGAAATCTCTCTAGGGACCTAGAAATCCCTCTAGGGACCTAGAAATCCCTCTAGGGACCTAGAAATCACTGTAGGGACATAAAAATCCCTCTAGGGACCTAGAAATCCCTCTAGGGACCTAGAAATCCCTCTAGGGACCTAGAAATCCCTCTAGGGACCTAGAAATCCCTCTAGGGACCTAGAAATCCCTCTAGGGACCTAGAAATCCCTCTAGGGACCTAGAAATCCCTCTAGGGACCTAGAAATCCCTCTAGGGACCTAGAAATCCCTCCTAAAACTCCAGATATCCCTCTCAAAACCCAAGATAACGCTTTAGAAACCCTTGAAATCACTCTAAAAACCCATGATATCCCTCTCAAAACCCTGTAACACGCTCTAGAAATCTCTCTAGGGGCCGAGAAATCCCTCTAGGGACCTAGAAATCTCTATAGGAAGCTAGAAATCACTGAAAAAACCCTAGATATCCCTCTCAAAACCCTGTAACACGCTCTAGAATCCCTGCAACTCCCTCTACGGACCTAGAAATCCCTCTAGGGACCTAGAAATCCCTCTAGGGACCAAGAAATCCCTCTAGGGACCTAGAAATCCCTCTAGGGACCTAGAAATCCCTCTAGGGACCAAGAAATCCCTCTAGGGACCTAGAAATCTCTCTAGGGGCCAAGAAATCCCTCTAGGGACCTAGAAATCCCTCTAGGGACCTAGAAATCCCTCTAGGGACCTAGAAATCCCTCTAGGGACCTAGAAATCCCTCTAGGGACCTAGAAATCCCTCCTAAAACTCCAGATATCCCTCTCAAAACCCAAGATAACGCTTTAGAAACCCTTGAAATCACTCTAAAAACCCATGATATCCCTCTCAAAACCCTGTAACACGCTCTAGAAATCTCTCTAGGGACCTAGAAATCCCTTCTAAAACTCCAGATATCCCTCTCAAAACCCAAGATAACGCTTTAGAAACCCTTGAAATCACTCTAAAAACCCATAATATCCCTCTCAAAACCCTGTAACACGCTCTAGAAATCTCTCTAGGGGCCAAGAAATCCCTCTACGGACCTAGAAATCCCTCTAGGGACCAAGAAATCCCTCTAGGGACCTAGAAATCCCTCTAGGGACCTAGAAATCCCTCTAGGGACCAAGAAATCCCTCTAGGGGCCTAGAAATCCCTCCTAAAACTCCAGATATCCCTCTCAAAACCCAAGATAACGCTTTAGAAACCCTTGAAATCACTCTAAAAACCCATGATATCCCTCTCAAAACCCTGTAACACGCTCTAGAAATCTCTCTAGGGACATAGAAATCCACCTAGGGACCTAGAAATCCCTCTAGGGACCTAGAAATCCCTCTAGGGACCTAGAAATCCCTCTAGGGACCTAGAAATCCCTCTAGGGACCTAGAAATCCCTCTAGGGACCTAGAAATCCCTCTAGGGACCTAGAAATCCCTCCTAAAACTCCAGATATCCCTCTCAAAACCCAAGATAACGCTTTAGAAACCCTTGAAATCACTCTAAAAACCCATGATATCCCTCTCAAAACCCTGTAACACGCTCTAGAAATCTCTCTAGGGGCCAAGAAATCCCTCTAGGGACCTAGAAATCTCTATAGGAAGCTAGAAATCACTGAAAAACCCCTAGATATCCCTCTCAAAACCCTGTAACACGCTCTAGAATCCCTGCAACTCCCTCTACGGACCTAGAAATCCCTCTAGGGACCAAGAAATCCCTCTAGGGACCTAGAAATCCCTCTAGGGACCTAGAAATCCCTCTAGGGACCAAGAAATCCCTCTAGGGACCTAGAAATCTCTCTAGGGGCCAAGAAATCCCTCTAGGGACCTAGAAATCCCTCTAGGGACCTAGAAATCCCTCTAGGGACCTAGAAATCCCTCTAGGGACCTAGAAATCCCTCTAGGGACCTAGAAATCCCTCCTAAAACTCCAGATATCCCTCTCAAAACCCAAGATAACGCTTTAGAAACCCTTGAAATCACTCTAAAAACCCATGATATCCCTCTCAAAACCCTGTAACACGCTCTAGAAATCTCTCTAGGGACATAGAAATCCCTCTAGGGACCTAGAAATCCCTCTAGGGACCTAGAAATCCCTGTAGGGACATAAAAATCCCTCTAGGGACATAGAAATCCCTCTAGGGACCTAGAAATCCCTCTAGGGACCAAGAAATCCCTCTAGGGACCTAGAAATCCCTCTAGGGACCTAGAAATCCCTCTAGGGACCTAGAAATCCCTCTAGGGACCTAGAAATCCCTCTAGGGACCTAGAAATCCCTCTAGGGACCTAGAAATCCCTCTAGGGACCTAGAAATCCCTCTAGGGACCTAGAAATCCCTCCTAAAACTCCAGATATCCCTCTCAAAACCCAAGATAACGCTTTAGAAACCCTTGAAATCACTCTAAAAACCCATGATATCCCTCTCAAAACCCTGTAACACGCTCTAGAAATCTCTCTAGGGGCCGAGAAATCCCTCTAGGGACCTAGAAATCTCTATAGGAAGCTAGAAATCACTGAAAAAACCCTAGATATCCCTCTCAAAACCCTGTAACACGCTCTAGAATCCCTGCAACTCCCTCTACGGACCTAGAAATCCCTCTAGGGACCTAGAAATCCCTCTAGGGACCAAGAAATCCCTCTAGGGACCTAGAAATCCCTCTAGGGACCTAGAAATCCCTCTAGGGACCTAGAAATCCCTCTAGGGACCAAGAAATCCCTCTAGGGACCTAGAAATCTCTCTAGGGGCCAAGAAATCCCTCTAGGGACCTAGAAATCCCTCTAGGGACCTAGAAATCCCTCTAGGGACCTAGAAATCCCTCTAGGGACCTAGAAATCCCTCTAGGGACCTAGAAATCCCTCTAGGGACCTAGAAATCCCTCCTAAAACTCCAGATATCCCTCTCAAAACCCAAGATAACGCTTTAGAAACCCTTGAAATCACTCTAAAAACCCATGATATCCCTCTCAAAACCCTGTAACACGCTCTAGAAATCTCTCTAGGGACCTAGAAATCCCTCTAGGGACCTAGAAATCCCTCCTAAAACTCCAGATATCCCTCTCAAAACCCAAGATAACGCTTTAGAAACCCTTGAAATCACTCTAAAAACCCATAATATCCCTCTCAAAACCCTGTAACACGCTCTAGAAATCTCTCTAGGGGCCAAGAAATCCCTCTAGGGACCTAGAAATCTCTATAGGAAGCTAGAAATCACTGAAAAAACCCTAGATATCCCTCTCAAAACCCTGTAACACGCTCTAGAATCCCTACAACTCCCTCTACGGACCTAGAAATCCCTCTAGGGACCAAGAAATCCCTCTAGGGACCAAGAAATCCCTCTAGGGACCAAGAAATCCCTCTAGGGACCTAGAAATCCCTCTAGGGACCTAGAAATCCCTCTAGGGACCTAGAAATCCCTCTGGGGACCTAGAAATCCCTCTGGGGACCTAGAAATCCCTCTAGGGACCTAGAAATCCCTCTAGGGACCAAGAAATCCCTCTAGGGACCAAGAAATCCCTCCTAAAACTCCAGATATCCCTCTCAAAACCCAAGATAACGCTTTAGAAACCCTTGAAATCACTCTAAAAACCTATGATATCCCTCTCAAAACCCTGTAACACGCTCTAGAAATCTCTCTAGGGACCTAGAAATCCCTCTAGGGACCTAGAAATCCCTCTAGGGACCTAGAAATCACTGTAGGGACATAAAAATCCCTCTAGGGACCTAGAAATCCCTCTAGGGACCTAGAAATCCCTCTAGGGACCTAGAAATCCCTCTAGGGACCTAGAAATCCCTCTAGGGACCTAGAAATCCCTCTAGGGACCTAGAAATCCCTCTAGGGACCTAGAAATCCCTCTAGGGACCTAGAAATCCCTCCTAAAACTCCAGATATCCCTCTCAAAACCCAAGATAACGCTTTAGAAACCCTTGAAATCACTCTAAAAACCCATGATATCCCTCTCAAAACCCTGTAACACGCTCTAGAAATCTCTCTAGGGGCCGAGAAATCCCTCTAGGGACCTAGAAATCTCTATAGGAAGCTAGAAATCACTGAAAAAACCCTAGATATCCCTCTCAAAACCCTGTAACACGCTCTAGAATCCCTGCAACTCCCTCTACGGACCTAGAAATCCCTCTAGGGACCTAGAAATCCCTCTAGGGACCAAGAAATCCCTCTAGGGACCTAGAAATCCCTCTAGGGACCTAGAAATCCCTCTAGGGACCAAGAAATCCCTCTAGGGACCTAGAAATCTCTCTAGGGGCCAAGAAATCCCTCTAGGGACCTAGAAATCCCTCTAGGGACCTAGAAATCCCTCTAGGGACCTAGAAATCCCTCCTAAAACTCCAGATATCCCTCTCAAAACCCAAGATAACGCTTTAGAAACCCTTGAAATCACTCTAAAAACCCATGATATCCCTCTCAAAACCCTGTAACACGCTCTAGAAATCTCTCTAGGGACCTAGAAATCCCTTCTAAAACTCCAGATATCCCTCTCAAAACCCAAGATAACGCTTTAGAAACCCTTGAAATCACTCTAAAAACCCATAATATCCCTCTCAAAACCCTGTAACACGCTCTAGAAATCTCTCTAGGGGCCAAGAAATCCCTCTACGGACCTAGAAATCCCTCTAGGGACCAAGAAATCCCTCTAGGGACCTAGAAATCCCTCTAGGGACCTAGAAATCCCTCTAGGGACCAAGAAATCCCTCTAGGGACCTAGAAATCTCTCTAGGGGCCAAGAAATCCCTCTAGGGACCTAGAAATCCCTCTAGGGACCTAGAAATCCCTCTAGGGACCTAGAAATCCTTCTAGGGACCTAGAAATCCCTCTAGGGACCTAGAAATCCCTCTAGGGACCTAGAAATCCCTCCTAAAACTCCAGATATCCCTCTCAAAACCCAAGATAACGCTTTAGAAACCCTTGAAATCACTCTAAAAACCCATGATATCCCTCTCAAAACCCTGTAACACGCTCTAGAAATCTCTCTAGGGGCCAAGAAATCCCTCTAGGGACCTAGAAATCCCTCTAGGGACCAAGAAATCCCTCTAGGGACCTAGAAATCTCTATAGGAAGCTAGAAATCACTGAAAAACCCCTAGATATCCCTCTCAAAACCCTGTAACACGCTCTAGAATCCCTGCAACTCCCTCTACGGACCTAGAAATCCCTCTAGGGACCAAGAAATCCCTCTAGGGACCTAGAAATCCCTCTAGGGACCAAGAAATCCCTCTAGGGACCTAGAAATCTCTCTAGGGGCCAAGAAATCCCTCTAGGGACCTAGAAATCCCTCTAGGGACCTAGAAATCCCTCTAGGGACCTAGAAATCCCTCTAGGGACCTAGAAATCCCTCTAGGGACCTAGAAATCCCTCCTAAAACTCCAGATATCTCTCTCAAAACCCAAGATAACGCTTTAGAAACCCTTGAAATCACTCTAAAAACCCATGATATCCCTCTCAAAACCCTGTAACACGCTCTAGAAATCTCTCTAGGGGCCAAGAAATCCCTCTAGGGACCTAGAAATCTCTATAGGAAGCTAGAAATCACTGAAAAAACCCTAGATATCCCTCTCAAAACCCTGTAACACGCTCTAGAATCCCTACAACTCCCTCTACGGACCTAGAAATCCCTCTAGGGACCTAGAAATCCCTCTAGGGACCAAGAAATCCCTCTAGGGACCAAGAAATCCCTCTAGGGACCTAGAAATCCCTCTAGGGACCTAGAAATCCCTCTAGGGACCTAGAAATCCCTCTGGGGACCTAGAAATCCCTCTGGGGACCTAGAAATCCCTCTGGGGACCTAGAAATCCCTCTAGGGACCAAGAAATCCCTCTAGGGACCAAGAAATCCCTCCTAAAACTCCAGATATCCCTCTCAAAACCCAAGATAACGCTTTAGAAACCCTTGAAATCACTCTAAAAACCCATGATATCCCTCTCAAAACCCTGTAACACGCTCTAGAAATCTCTCTAGGGACATAGAAATCCCTCTAGGGACCTAGAAATCTCTATAGGAAGCTAGAAATCACTGAAAAAACCCTAGATATCCCTCTCAAAACCCTGTAACACGCTCTAGAATCCCTACAACTCCCTCTACGGACCTAGAAATCCCTCTAGGGACCTAGAAATCCCTCTAGGGACCAAGAAATCCCTCTAGGGACCAAGAAATCCCTCTAGGGACCTAGAAATCCCTCTAGGGACCTAGAAATCCCTCTAGGGACCTAGAAATCCCTCTGGGGACCTAGAAATCCCTCTGGGGACCTAGAAATCCCTCTGGGGACCTAGAAATCCCTCTAGGGACCAAGAAATCCCTCTAGGGACCAAGAAATCCCTCCTAAAACTCCAGATATCCCTCTCAAAACCCAAGATAACGCTTTAGAAACCGTTGAAATCACTCTAAAAACCCATGATATCCCTCTCAAAACCCTGTAACACGCTCTAGAAATCTCTCTAGGGACATAGAAATTCCTCTAGGGACCTAGAAATCCCTCTAGGGACCTAGAAATCCCTGTAGGGACATAAAAATCCCTCTAGGGACATAGAAATCCCTCTAGGGACCTAGAATGCCCTCTGGGGACCTAGAAATCCCTCTGGGGACCTAGAAATCCCTCTAGGGACCTAGAAATCCCTCTAGGGACCAAGAAATCCCTCTAGGGACCAAGAAATCCCTCCTAAAACTCCAGATATCCCTCTCAAAACCCAAGATAACGCTTTAGAAACCCTTGAAATCACTCTAAAAACCCATGATATCCCTCTCAAAACCCTGTAACACGCTCTAGAAATCTCTCTAGGGACATAGAAATCCACCTAGGGACCTAGAAATCCCTCTAGGGACCTAGAAATCCCTCTAGGGACCTAGAAATCCCTCTAGGGACCTAGAAATCTCTCTAGGGACCTAGAAATCCCTCTAGGGACCTAGAAATCCCTCTAGGGACCTAGAAATCCCTCCTAAAACTCCAGATATCCCTCTCAAAACCCAAGATAACGCTTTAGAAACCCTTGAAATCACTCTTAAAACCCATGATATCCCTCTCAAAACCCTGTAACACGCTCTAGAAATCTCTCTAGGGGCCAAGAAATCCCTCTAGGGACCTAGAAATCTCTATAGGAAGCTAGAAATCACTGAAAAACCCCTAGATATCCCTCTCAAAACCCTGTAACACGCTCTAGAATCCCTGCAACTCCCTCTACGGACCTAGAAATCCCTCTAGGGACCAAGAAATCCCTCTAGGGACCTAGAAATCCCTCTAGGGACCTAGAAATCCCTCTAGGGACCAAGAAATCCCTCTAGGGACCTAGAAATCTCTCTAGGGGCCAAGAAATCCCTCTAGGGACCTAGAAATCCCTCTAGGGACCTAGAAATCTCTATAGGAAGCTAGAAATCACTGAAAAACCCCTAGATATCCCTCTCAAAACCCTGTAACACGCTCTAGAATCCCTGCAACTCCCTCTACGGACCTAGAAATCCCTCTAGGGACCAAGAAATCCCTCTAGGGACCTAGAAATCCCTCTAGGGACCTAGAAATCCCTCTAGGGACCAAGAAATCCCTCTAGGGACCTAGAAATCTCTCTAGGGGCCAAGAAATCCCTCTAGGGACCTAGAAATCCCTCTAGGGACCTAGAAATCCCTCTAGGGACCTAGAAATCCCTCTAGGGACCTAGAAATCCCTCTAGGGACCTAGAAATCCCTCTAGGGACCTAGAAATCCCTCCTAAAACTCCAGATATCCCTCTCAAAACCCAAGATAACGCTTTAGAAACCCTTGAAATCACTCTAAAAACCCATGATATCCCTCTCAAAACCCTGTAACACGCTCTAGAAATCTCTCTAGGGACATAGAAATCCCTCTAGGGACCTAGAAATCCCTCTAGGGACCTAGAAATCCCTGTAGGGACATAAAAATCCCTCTAGGGACATAGAAATCCCTCTAGGGACCTAGAAATCCCTCTAGGGACCAAGAAATCCCTCTAGGGACCTAGAAATCCCTCTAGGGACCTAGAAATCCCTCTAGGGACCTAGAAATCCCTCTAGGGACCTAGAAATCCCTCTAGGGACCTAGAAATCCCTCTAGGGACCTATAAATCCCTCTAGGGACCTAGAAATCCCTCTAGGGACCTAGAAATCCCTCCTAAAACTCCAGATATCCCTCTCAAAACCCAAGATAACGCTTTAGAAACCCTTGAAATCACTCTAAAAACCCATGATATCCCTCTCAAAACCCTGTAACACGCTCTAGAAATCTCTCTAGGGGCCGAGAAATCCCTCTAGGGACCTAGAAATCTCTATAGGAAGCTAGAAATCACTGAAAAAACCCTAGATATCCCTCTCAAAACCCTGTAACACGCTCTAGAATCCCTGCAACTCCCTCTACGGACCTAGAAATCCCTCTAGGGACCTAGAAATCCCTCTAGGGACCAAGAAATCCCTCTAGGGACCTAGAAATCCCTCTAGGGACCTAGAAATCCCTCTAGGGACCTAGAAATCCCTCTAGGGACCAAGAAATCCCTCTAGGGACCTAGAAATCTCTCTAGGGGCCAAGAAATCCCTCTAGGGACCTAGAAATCCCTCTAGGGACCTAGAAATCCCTCTAGGGACCTAGAAATCCCTCTAGGGACCTAGAAATCCCTCTAGGGACCTAGAAATCCCTCTAGGGACCTAGAAATCCCTCCTAAAACTCCAGATATCCCTCTCAAAACCCAAGATAACGCTTTAGAAACCCTTGAAATCACTCTAAAAACCCATGATATCCCTCTCAAAACCCTGTAACACGCTCTAGAAATCTCTCTAGGGACCTAGAAATCCCTCTAGGGACCTAGAAATCCCTCCTAAAACTCCAGATATCCCTCTCAAAACCCAAGATAACGCTTTAGAAACCCTTGAAATCACTCTAAAAACCCATAATATCCCTCTCAAAACCCTGTAACACGCTCTAGAAATCTCTCTAGGGGCCAAGAAATCCCTCTAGGGACCTAGAAATCTCTATAGGAAGCTAGAAATCACTGAAAAAACCCTAGATATCCCTCTCAAAACCCTGTAACACGCTCTAGAATCCCTACAACTCCCTCTACGGACCTAGAAATCCCTCTAGGGACCAAGAAATCCCTCTAGGGACCAAGAAATCCCTCTAGGGACCAAGAAATCCCTCTAGGGACCTAGAAATCCCTCTAGGGACCTAGAAATCCCTCTAGGGACCTAGAAATCCCTCTGGGGACCTAGAAATCCCTCTGGGGACCTAGAAATCCCTCTAGGGACCTAGAAATCCCTCTAGGGACCAAGAAATCCCTCTAGGGACCAAGAAATCCCTCCTAAAACTCCAGATATCCCTCTCAAAACCCAAGATAACGCTTTAGAAACCCTTGAAATCACTCTAAAAACCCATGATATCCCTCTCAAAACCCTGTAACACGCTCTAGAAATCTCTCTAGGGACCTAGAAATCCCTCTAGGGACCTAGAAATCCCTCTAGGGACCTAGAAATCACTGTAGGGACATAAAAATCCCTCTAGGGACCTAGAAATCCCTCTAGGGACCTAGAAATCCCTCTAGGGACCTAGAAATCCCTCTAGGGACCTAGAAATCCCTCTAGGGACCTAGAAATCCCTCTAGGGACCTAGAAATCCCTCTAGGGACCTAGAAATCCCTCTAGGGACCTAGAAATCCCTCCTAAAACTCCAGATATCCCTCTCAAAACCCAAGATAACGCTTTAGAAACCCTTGAAATCACTCTAAAAACCCATGATATCCCTCTCAAAACCCTGTAACACGCTCTAGAAATCTCTCTAGGGGCCGAGAAATCCCTCTAGGGACCTAGAAATCTCTATAGGAAGCTAGAAATCACTGAAAAAACCCTAGATATCCCTCTCAAAACCCTGTAACACGCTCTAGAATCCCTGCAACTCCCTCTACGGACCTAGAAATCCCTCTAGGGACCTAGAAATCCCTCTAGGGACCAAGAAATCCCTCTAGGGACCTAGAAATCCCTCTAGGGACCTAGAAATCCCTCTAGGGACCAAGAAATCCCTCTAGGGACCTAGAAATCTCTCTAGGGGCCAAGAAATCCCTCTAGGGACCTAGAAATCCCTCTAGGGACCTAGAAATCCCTCTAGGGACCTAGAAATCCCTCTAGGGACCTAGAAATCCCTCTAGGGACCTAGAAATCCCTCTAGGGACCTAGAAATCCCTCCTAAAACTCCAGATATCCCTCTCAAAACCCAAGATAACGCTTTAGAAACCCTTGAAATCACTCTAAAAACCCATGATATCCCTCTCAAAACCCTGTAACACGCTCTAGAAATCTCTCTAGGGACCTAGAAATCCCTTCTAAAACTCCAGATATCCCTCTCAAAACCCAAGATAACGCTTTAGAAACCCTTGAAATCACTCTAAAAACCCATAATATCCCTCTCAAAACCCTGTAACACGCTCTAGAAATCTCTCTAGGGGCCAAGAAATCCCTCTACGGACCTAGAAATCCCTCTAGGGACCAAGAAATCCCTCTAGGGACCTAGAAATCCCTCTAGGGACCTAGAAATCCCTCTAGGGACCAAGAAATCCCTCTAGGGGCCTAGAAATCTCTCTAGGGGCCAAGAAATCCCTCTAGGGACCTAGAAATCCCTCTAGGGACCTAGAAATCCCTCTAGGGACCTAGAAATCCTTCTAGGGACCTAGAAATCCCTCTAGGGACCTAGAAATCCCTCTAGGGACCTAGAAATCCCTCCTAAAACTCCAGATATCCCTCTCAAAACCCAAGATAACGCTTTAGAAACCCTTGAAATCACTCTAAAAACCCATGATATCCCTCTCAAAACCCTGTAACACGCTCTAGAAATCTCTCTAGGGGCCAAGAAATCCCTCTAGGGACCTAGAAATCCCTCTAGGGACCAAGAAATCCCTCTAGGGACCTAGAAATCTCTATAGGAAGCTAGAAATCACTGAAAAACCCCTAGATATCCCTCTCAAAACCCTGTAACACGCTCTAGAATCCCTGCAACTCCCTCTACGGACCTAGAAATCCCTCTAGGGACCAAGAAATCCCTCTAGGGACCTAGAAATCCCTCTAGGGACCAAGAAATCCCTCTAGGGACCTAGAAATCTCTCTAGGGGCCAAGAAATCCCTCTAGGGACCTAGAAATCCCTCTAGGGACCTAGAAATCCCTCTAGGGACCTAGAAATCCCTCTAGGGACCTAGAAATCCCTCTAGGGACCTAGAAATCCCTCCTAAAACTCCAGATATCCCTCTCAAAACCCAAGATAACGCTTTAGAAACCCTTGAAATCACTCTAAAAACCCATGATATCCCTCTCAAAACCCTGTAACACGCTCTAGAAATCTCTCTAGGGGCCAAGAAATCCCTCTAGGGACCTAGAAATCTCTATAGGAAGCTAGAAATCACTGAAAAAACCCTAGATATCCCTCTCAAAACCCTGTAACACGCTCTAGAATCCCTACAACTCCCTCTACGGACCTAGAAATCCCTCTAGGGACCTAGAAATCCCTCTAGGGACCAAGAAATCCCTCTAGGGACCAAGAAATCCCTCTAGGGACCTAGAAATCCCTCTAGGGACCTAGAAATCCCTCTAGGGACCTAGAAATCCCTCTGGGGACCTAGAAATCCCTCTGGGGACCTAGAAATCCCTCTGGGGACCTAGAAATCCCTCTAGGGACCAAGAAATCCCTCTAGGGACCAAGAAATCCCTCCTAAAACTCCAGATATCCCTCTCAAAACCCAAGATAACGCTTTAGAAACCCTTGAAATCACTCTAAAAACCCATGATATCCCTCTCAAAACCCTGTAACACGCTCTAGAAATCTCTCTAGGGACATAGAAATCCCTCTAGGGACCTAGAAATCTCTATAGGAAGCTAGAAATCACTGAAAAAACCCTAGATATCCCTCTCAAAACCCTGTAACACGCTCTAGAATCCCTACAACTCCCTCTACGGACCTAGAAATCCCTCTAGGGACCTAGAAATCCCTCTAGGGACCAAGAAATCCCTCTAGGGACCAAGAAATCCCTCTAGGGACCTAGAAATCCCTCTAGGGACCTAGAAATCCCTCTAGGGACCTAGAAATCCCTCTGGGGACCTAGAAATCCCTCTGGGGACCTAGAAATCCCTCTGGGGACCTAGAAATCCCTCTAGGGACCAAGAAATCCCTCCTAAAACTCCAGATATCCCTCTCAAAACCCAAGATAACGCTTTAGAAACCGTTGAAATCACTCTAAAAACCCATGATATCCCTCTCAAAACCCTGTAACACGCTCTAGAAATCTCTCTAGGGACATAGAAATTCCTCTAGGGACCTAGAAATCCCTCTAGGGACCTAGAAATCCCTGTAGGGACATAAAAATCCCTCTAGGGACATAGAAATCCCTCTAGGGACCTAGAATGCCCTCTGGGGACCTAGAAATCCCTCTGGGGACCTAGAAATCCCTCTAGGGACCTAGAAATCCCTCTAGGGACCAAGAAATCCCTCTAGGGACCAAGAAATCCCTCCTAAAACTCCAGATATCCCTCTCAAAACCCAAGATAACGCTTTAGAAACCCTTGAAATCACTCTAAAAACCCATGATATCCCTCTCAAAACCCTGTAACACGCTCTAGAAATCTCTCTAGGGACATAGAAATCCACCTAGGGACCTAGAAATCCCTCTAGGGACCTAGAAATCCCTCTAGGGACCTAGAAATCCCTCTAGGGACCTAGAAATCTCTCTAGGGACCTAGAAATCCCTCTAGGGACCTAGAAATCCCTCTAGGGACCTAGAAATCCCTCCTAAAACTCCAGATATCCCTCTCAAAACCCAAGATAACGCTTTAGAAACCCTTGAAATCACTCTTAAAACCCATGATATCCCTCTCAAAACCCTGTAACACGCTCTAGAAATCTCTCTAGGGGCCAAGAAATCCCTCTAGGGACCTAGAAATCTCTATAGGAAGCTAGAAATCACTGAAAAACCCCTAGATATCCCTCTCAAAACCCTGTAACACGCTCTAGAATCCCTGCAACTCCCTCTACGGACCTAGAAATCCCTCTAGGGACCAAGAAATCCCTCTAGGGACCTAGAAATCCCTCTAGGGACCTAGAAATCCCTCTAGGGACCAAGAAATCCCTCTAGGGACCTAGAAATCTCTCTAGGGGCCAAGAAATCCCTCTAGGGACCTAGAAATCCCTCTAGGGACCTAGAAATCCCTCTAGGGACCAAGAAATCCCTCTAGGGACCTAGAAATCTCTCTAGGGGCCAAGAAATCCCTCTAGGGACCTAGAAATCCCTCTAGGGACCAAGAAATCCCTCTAGGGACCTAGAAATCCCTCTAGGGACCTAGAAATCCCTCTAGGGACCAAGAAATCCCTCTAGGGACCTAGAAATCTCTCTAGGGGCCAAGAAATCCCTCTAGGGACCTAGAAATCCCTCTAGGGACCTAGAAATCCCTCTAGGGACCTAGAAATCCCTCTAGGGACCTAGAAATCCCTCTAGGGACCTAGAAATCCCTCCTAAAACTCCAGATATCCCTCTCAAAACCCAAGATAACGCTTTAGAAACCCTTGAAATCACTCTAAAAACCCATGATATCCCTCTCAAAACCCTGTAACACGCTCTAGAAATCTCTCTAGGGACATAGAAATCCCTCTAGGGACCTAGAAATCCCTCTAGGGACCTAGAAATCCCTGTAGGGACATAAAAATCCCTCTAGGGACATAGAAATCCCTCTAGGGACCTAGAAATCCCTCTAGGGACCTAGAAATCCCTCTAGGGACCTAGAAATCCCTCTAGGGACCTAGAAATCCCTCTAGGGACCTAGAAATCCCTCTAGGGACCTAGAAATCCCTCTAGGGACCTAGAAATCCCTCTAGGGACCTAGAAATCCCTCTAGGGACCTAGAAATCCCTCCTAAAACTCCAGATATCCCTCTCAAAACCCAAGATAACGCTTTAGAAACCCTTGAAATCACTCTAAAAACCCATGATATCCCTCTCAAAACCCTGTAACACGCTCTAGAAATCTCTCTAGGGGCCGAGAAATCCCTCTAGGGACCTAGAAATCTCTATAGGAAGCTAGAAATCACTGAAAAAACCCTAGATATCCCTCTCAAAACCCTGTAACACGCTCTAGAATCCATGCAACTCCCTCTACGGACCTAGAAATCCCTCTAGGGACCTAGAAATCCCTCTAGGGACCAAGAAATCCCTCTAGGGACCTAGAAATCCCTCTAGGGACCTAGAAATCCCTCTAGGGACCAAGAAATCCCTCTAGGGACCTAGAAATCTCTCTAGGGGCCAAGAAATCCCTCTAGGGACCTAGAAATCCCTCTAGGGACCTAGAAATCCCTCTAGGGACCTAGAAATCCCTCTAGGGACCTAGAAATCCCTCTAGGGACCTAGAAATCCCTCCTAAAACTCCAGATATCCCTCTCAAAACCCAAGATAACGCTTTAGAAACCCTTGAAATCACTCTAAAAACCCATGATATCCCTCTCAAAACCCTGTAACACGCTCTAGAAATCTCTCTAGGGACCTAGAAATCCCTCTAGGGACCTAGAAATCCCTCCTAAAACTCCAGATATCCCTCTCAAAACCCAAGATAACGCTTTAGAAACCCTTGAAATCACTCTAAAAACCCATAATATCCCTCTCAAAACCCTGTAACACGCTCTAGAAATCTCTCTAGGGGCCAAGAAATCCCTCTAGGGACCTAGAAATCTCTATAGGAAGCTAGAAATCACTGAAAAAACCCTAGATATCCCTCTCAAAACCCTGTAACACGCTCTAGAATCCCTACAACTCCCTCTACGGACCTAGAAATCCCTCTAGGGACCAAGAAATCCCTCTAGGGACCAAGAAATCCCTCTAGGGACCAAGAAATCCCTCTAGGGACCTAGAAATCCCTCTAGGGACCTAGAAATCCCTCTAGGGACCTAGAAATCCCTCTGGGGACCTAGAAATCCCTCTGGGGACCTAGAAATCCCTCTAGGGACCTAGAAATCCCTCTAGGGACCAAGAAATCCCTCTAGGGACCAAGAAATCCCTCCTAAAACTCCAGATATCCCTCTCAAAACCCAAGATAACGCTTTAGAAACCCTTGAAATCACTCTAAAAACCCATGATATCCCTCTCAAAACCCTGTAACACGCTCTAGAAATCTCTCTAGGGACCTAGAAATCCCTCTAGGGACCTAGAAATCCCTCTAGGGACCTAGAAATCACTGTAGGGACATAAAAATCCCTCTAGGGACCTAGAAATCCCTCTAGGGACCTAGAAATCCCTCTAGGGACCTAGAAATCCCTCTAGGGACCTAGAAATCCCTCTAGGGACCTAGAAATCCCTCTAGGGACCTAGAAATCCCTCTAGGGACCTAGAAATCCCTCTAGGGACCTAGAAATCCCTCTAGGGACCTAGAAATCCCTCCTAAAACTCCAGATATCCCTCTCAAAACCCAAGATAACGCTTTAGAAACCCTTGAAATCACTCTAAAAACCCATGATATCCCTCTCAAAACCCTGTAACACGCTCTAGAAATCTCTCTAGGGGCCGAGAAATCCCTCTAGGGACCTAGAAATCTCTATAGGAAGCTAGAAATCACTGAAAAAACCCTAGATATCCCTCTCAAAACCCTGTAACACGCTCTAGAATCCCTGCAACTCCCTCTACGGACCTAGAAATCCCTCTAGGGACCTAGAAATCCCTCTAGGGACCAAGAAATCCCTCTAGGGACCTAGAAATCCCTCTAGGGACCTAGAAATCCCTCTAGGGACCAAGAAATCCCTCTAGGGACCTAGAAATCTCTCTAGGGGCCAAGAAATCCCTCTAGGGACCTAGAAATCCCTCTAGGGACCTAGAAATCCCTCTAGGGACCTAGAAATCCCTCTAGGGACCTAGAAATCCCTCTAGGGACCTAGAAATCCCTCCTAAAACTCCAGATATCCCTCTCAAAACCCAAGATAACGCTTTAGAAACCCTTGAAATCACTCTAAAAACCCATGATATCCCTCTCAAAACCCTGTAACACGCTCTAGAAATCTCTCTAGGGACCTAGAAATCCCTTCTAAAACTCCAGATATCCCTCTCAAAACCCAAGATAACGCTTTAGAAACCCTTGAAATCACTCTAAAAACCCATAATATCCCTCTCAAAACCCTGTAACACGCTCTAGAAATCTCTCTAGGGGCCAAGAAATCCCTCTACGGACCTAGAAATCCCTCTAGGGACCAAGAAATCCCTCTAGGGACCTAGAAATCCCTCTAGGGACCTAGAAATCCCTCTAGGGACCAAGAAATCCCTCTAGGGGCCTAGAAATCCCTCCTAAAACTCCAGATATCCCTCTCAAAACCCAAGATAACGCTTTAGAAACCCTTGAAATCACTCTAAAAACCCATGATATCCCTCTCAAAACCCTGTAACACGCTCTAGAAATCTCTCTAGGGACATAGAAATCCACCTAGGGACCTAGAAATCCCTCTAGGGACCTAGAAATCCCTCTAGGGACCTAGAAATCCCTCTAGGGACCTAGAAATCCCTCTAGGGACCTAGAAATCCCTCTAGGGACCTAGAAATCCCTCTAGGGACCTAGAAATCCCTCCTAAAACTCCAGATATCCCTCTCAAAACCCAAGATAACGCTTTAGAAACCCTTGAAATCACTCTAAAAACCCATGATATCCCTCTCAAAACCCTGTAACACGCTCTAGAAATCTCTCTAGGGGCCAAGAAATCCCTCTAGGGACCTAGAAATCTCTATAGGAAGCTAGAAATCACTGAAAAACCCCTAGATATCCCTCTCAAAACCCTGTAACACGCTCTAGAATCCCTGCAACTCCCTCTACGGACCTAGAAATCCCTCTAGGGACCAAGAAATCCCTCTAGGGACCTAGAAATCCCTCTAGGGACCTAGAAATCCCTCTAGGGACCAAGAAATCCCTCTAGGGACCTAGAAATCTCTCTAGGGGCCAAGAAATCCCTCTAGGGACCTAGAAATCCCTCTAGGGACCTAGAAATCCCTCTAGGGACCTAGAAATCCCTCTAGGGACCTAGAAATCCCTCTAGGGACCTAGAAATCCCTCTAGGGACCTAGAAATCCCTCCTAAAACTCCAGATATCCCTCTCAAAACCCAAGATAACGCTTTAGAAACCCTTGAAATCACTCTAAAAACCCATGATATCCCTCTCAAAACCCTGTAACACGCTCTAGAAATCTCTCTAGGGACATAGAAATCCCTCTAGGGACCTAGAAATCCCTCTAGGGACCTAGAAATCCCTGTAGGGACATAAAAATCCCTCTAGGGACATAGAAATCCCTCTAGGGACCTAGAAATCCCTCTAGGGACCAAGAAATCCCTCTAGGGACCTAGAAATCCCTCTAGGGACCTAGAAATCCCTCTAGGGACCTAGAAATCCCTCTAGGGACCTAGAAATCCCTCTAGGGACCTAGAAATCCCTCTAGGGACCTAGAAATCCCTCTAGGGACCTAGAAATCCCTCTAGGGACCTAGAAATCCCTCCTAAAACTCCAGATATCCCTCTCAAAACCCAAGATAACGCTTTAGAAACCCTTGAAATCACTCTAAAAACCCATGATATCCCTCTCAAAACCCTGTAACACGCTCTAGAAATCTCTCTAGGGGCCGAGAAATCCCTCTAGGGACCTAGAAATCTCTATAGGAAGCTAGAAATCACTGAAAAAACCCTAGATATCCCTCTCAAAACCCTGTAACACGCTCTAGAATCCCTGCAACTCCCTCTACGGACCTAGAAATCCCTCTAGGGACCTAGAAATCCCTCTAGGGACCAAGAAATCCCTCTAGGGACCTAGAAATCCCTCTAGGGACCTAGAAATCCCTCTAGGGACCTAGAAATCCCTCTAGGGACCAAGAAATCCCTCTAGGGACCTAGAAATCTCTCTAGGGGCCAAGAAATCCCTCTAGGGACCTAGAAATCCCTCTAGGGACCTAGAAATCCCTCTAGGGACCTAGAAATCCCTCTAGGGACCTAGAAATCCCTCTAGGGACCTAGAAATCCCTCTAGGGACCTAGAAATCCCTCCTAAAACTCCAGATATCCCTCTCAAAACCCAAGATAACGCTTTAGAAACCCTTGAAATCACTCTAAAAACCCATAATATCCCTCTCAAAACCCTGTAACACGCTCTAGAAATCTCTCTAGGGGCCAAGAAATCCCTCTAGGGACCTAGAAATCTCTATAGGAAGCTAGAAATCACTGAAAAAACCCTAGATATCCCTCTCAAAACCCTGTAACACGCTCTAGAATCCCTACAACTCCCTCTACGGACCTAGAAATCCCTCTAGGGACCAAGAAATCCCTCTAGGGACCAAGAAATCCCTCTAGGGACCAAGAAATCCCTCTAGTGACCTAGAAATCCCTCTAGGGACCTAGAAATCCCTCTAGGGACCTAGAAATCCCTCTGGGGACCTAGAAATCCCTCTGGGGACCTAGAAATCCCTCTAGGGACCTAGAAATCCCTCTAGGGACCAAGAAATCCCTCTAGGGACCAAGAAATCCCTCCTAAAACTCCAGATATCCCTCTCAAAACCCAAGATAACGCTTTAGAAACCCTTGAAATCACTCTAAAAACCCATGATATCCCTCTCAAAACCCTGTAACACGCTCTAGAAATCTCTCTAGGGACCTAGAAATCCCTCTAGGGACCTAGAAATCCCTCTAGGGACCTAGAAATCACTGTAGGGACATAAAAATCCCTCTAGGGACCTAGAAATCCCTCTAGGGACCTAGAAATCCCTCTAGGGACCTAGAAATCCCTCTAGGGACCTAGAAATCCCTCTAGGGACCTAGAAATCCCTCTAGGGACCTAGAAATCCCTCTAGGGACCTAGAAATCCCTCTAGGGACCTAGAAATCCCTCCTAAAACTCCAGATATCCCTCTCAAAACCCAAGATAACGCTTTAGAAACCCTTGAAATCACTCTAAAAACCCATGATATCCCTCTCAAAACCCTGTAACACGCTCTAGAAATCTCTCTAGGGGCCGAGAAATCCCTCTAGGGACCTAGAAATCTCTATAGGAAGCTAGAAATCACTGAAAAAACCCTAGATATCCCTCTCAAAACCCTGTAACACGCTCTAGAATCCCTGCAACTCCCTCTACGGACCTAGAAATCCCTCTAGGGACCTAGAAATCCCTCTAGGGACCAAGAAATCCCTCTAGGGACCTAGAAATCCCTCTAGGGACCTAGAAATCCCTCTAGGGACCAAGAAATCCCTCTAGGGACCTAGAAATCTCTCTAGGGGCCAAGAAATCCCTCTAGGGACCTAGAAATCCCTCTAGGGACCTAGAAATCCCTCTAGGGACCTAGAAATCCCTCTAGGGACCTAGAAATCCCTCTAGGGACCTAGAAATCCCTCTAGGGACCTAGAAATCCCTCCTAAAACTCCAGATATCCCTCTCAAAACCCAAGATAACGCTTTAGAAACCCTTGAAATCACTCTAAAAACCCATGATATCCCTCTCAAAACCCTGTAACACGCTCTAGAAATCTCTCTAGGGACCTAGAAATCCCTTCTAAAACTCCAGATATCCCTCTCAAAACCCAAGATAACGCTTTAGAAACCCTTGAAATCACTCTAAAAACCCATAATATCCCTCTCAAAACCCTGTAACACGCTCTAGAAATCTCTCTAGGGGCCAAGAAATCCCTCTACGGACCTAGAAATCCCTCTAGGGACCAAGAAATCCCTCTAGGGACCTAGAAATCCCTCTAGGGACCTAGAAATCCCTCTAGGGACCAAGAAATCCCTCTAGGGACCTAGAAATCTCTCTAGGGGCCAAGAAATCCCTCTAGGGACCTAGAAATCCCTCTAGGGACCTAGAAATCCCTCTAGGGACCTAGAAATCCTTCTAGGGACCTAGAAATCCCTCTAGGGACCTAGAAATCCCTCTAGGGACCTAGAAATCCCTCCTAAAACTCCAGATATCCCTCTCAAAACCCAAGATAACGCTTTAGAAACCCTTGAAATCACTCTAAAAACCCATGATATCCCTCTCAAAACCCTGTAACACGCTCTAGAAATCTCTCTAGGGGCCAAGAAATCCCTCTAGGGACCTAGAAATCCCTCTAGGGACCAAGAAATCCCTCTAGGGACCTAGAAATCTCTATAGGAAGCTAGAAATCACTGAAAAACCCCTAGATATCCCTCTCAAAACCCTGTAACACGCTCTAGAATCCCTGCAACTCCCTCTACGGACCTAGAAATCCCTCTAGGGACCAAGAAATCCCTCTAGGGACCTAGAAATCCCTCTAGGGACCAAGAAATCCCTCTAGGGACCTAGAAATCTCTCTAGGGGCCAAGAAATCCCTCTAGGGACCTAGAAATCCCTCTAGGGACCTAGAAATCCCTCTAGGGACCTAGAAATCCCTCTAGGGACCTAGAAATCCCTCTAGGGACCTAGAAATCCCTCCTAAAACTCCAGATATCCCTCTCAAAACCCAAGATAACGCTTTAGAAACCCTTGAAATCACTCTAAAAACCCATGATATCCCTCTCAAAACCCTGTAACACGCTCTAGAAATCTCTCTAGGGGCCAAGAAATCCCTCTAGGGACCTAGAAATCTCTATAGGAAGCTAGAAATCACTGAAAAAACCCTAGATATCCCTCTCAAAACCCTGTAACACGCTCTAGAATCCCTACAACTCCCTCTACGGACCTAGAAATCCCTCTAGGGACCTAGAAATCCCTCTAGGGACCAAGAAATCCCTCTAGGGACCAAGAAATCCCTCTAGGGACCTAGAAATCCCTCTAGGGACCTAGAAATCCCTCTAGGGACCTAGAAATCCCTCTGGGGACCTAGAAATCCCTCTGGGGACCTAGAAATCCCTCTGGGGACCTAGAAATCCCTCTAGGGACCAAGAAATCCCTCTAGGGACCAAGAAATCCCTCCTAAAACTCCAGATATCCCTCTCAAAACCCAAGATAACGCTTTAGAAACCCTTGAAATCACTCTAAAAACCCATGATATCCCTCTCAAAACCCTGTAACACGCTCTAGAAATCTCTCTAGGGACATAGAAATCCCTCTAGGGACCTAGAAATCTCTATAGGAAGCTAGAAATCACTGAAAAAACCCTAGATATCCCTCTCAAAACCCTGTAACACGCTCTAGAATCCCTACAACTCCCTCTACGGACCTAGAAATCCCTCTAGGGACCTAGAAATCCCTCTAGGGACCTAGAAATCCCTCTAGGGACCAAGAAATCCCTCTAGGGACCTAGAAATCCCTCTAGGGACCTAGAAATCCCTCTAGGGACCTAGAAATCCCTCTGGGGACCTAGAAATCCCTCTGGGGACCTAGAAATCCCTCTAGGGACCTAGAAATCCCTCTAGGGACCAAGAAATCCCTCTAGGGACCAAGAAATCCCTCCTAAAACTCCAGATATCCCTCTCAAAACCCAAGATAACGCTTTAGAAACCCTTGAAATCACTCTAAAAACCCATGATATCCCTCTCAAAACCCTGTAACACGCTCTAGAAATCTCTCTAGGGACCTAGAAATCCCTCTAGGGACCTAGAAATCCCTCTAGGGACCTAGAAATCACTGTAGGGACATAAAAATCCCTCTAGGGACCTAGAAATCCCTCTAGGGACCTAGAAATCCCTCTAGGGACCTAGAAATCCCTCTAGGGACCTAGAAATCCCTCTAGGGACCTAGAAATCCCTCTAGGGACCTAGAAATCCCTCTAGGGACCTAGAAATCCCTCTAGGGACCTAGAAATCCCTCCTAAAACTCCAGATATCCCTCTCAAAACCCAAGATAACGCTTTAGAAACCCTTGAAATCACTCTAAAAACCCATGATATCCCTCTCAAAACCCTGTAACACGCTCTAGAAATCTCTCTAGGGGCCGAGAAATCCCTCTAGGGACCTAGAAATCTCTATAGGAAGCTAGAAATCACTGAAAAAACCCTAGATATCCCTCTCAAAACCCTGTAACACGCTCTAGAATCCCTGCAACTCCCTCTACGGACCTAGAAATCCCTCTAGGGACCTAGAAATCCCTCTAGGGACCAAGAAATCCCTCTAGGGACCTAGAAATCCCTCTAGGGACCTAGAAATCCCTCTAGGGACCAAGAAATCCCTCTAGGGACCTAGAAATCTCTCTAGGGGCCAAGAAATCCCTCTAGGGACCTAGAAATCCCTCTAGGGACCTAGAAATCCCTCTAGGGACCTAGAAATCCCTCTAGGGACCTAGAAATCCCTCTAGGGACCTAGAAATCCCTCTAGGGACCTAGAAATCCCTCCTAAAACTCCAGATATCCCTCTCAAAACCCAAGATAACGCTTTAGAAACCCTTGAAATCACTCTAAAAACCCATGATATCCCTCTCAAAACCCTGTAACACGCTCTAGAAATCTCTCTAGGGACCTAGAAATCCCTTCTAAAACTCCAGATATCCCTCTCAAAACCCAAGATAACGCTTTAGAAACCCTTGAAATCACTCTAAAAACCCATAATATCCCTCTCAAAACCCTGTAACACGCTCTAGAAATCTCTCTAGGGGCCAAGAAATCCCTCTACGGACCTAGAAATCCCTCTAGGGACCTAGAAATCCCTCTAGGGACCAAGAAATCCCTCTAGGGACCTAGAAATCTCTCTAGGGGCCAAGAAATCCCTCTAGGGACCTAGAAATCCCTCTAGGGACCTAGAAATCCCTCTAGGGACCTAGAAATCCTTCTAGGGACCTAGAAATCCCTCTAGGGACCTAGAAATCCCTCTAGGGACCTAGAAATCCCTCCTAAAACTCCAGATATCCCTCTCAAAACCCAAGATAACGCTTTAGAAACCCTTGAAATCACTCTAAAAACCCATGATATCCCTCTCAAAACCCTGTAACACGCTCTAGAAATCTCTCTAGGGGCCAAGAAATCCCTCTAGGGACCTAGAAATCCCTCTAGGGACCAAGAAATCCCTCTAGGGACCTAGAAATCTCTATAGGAAGCTAGAAATCACTGAAAAACCCCTAGATATCCCTCTCAAAACCCTGTAACACGCTCTAGAATCCCTGCAACTCCCTCTACGGACCTAGAAATCCCTCTAGGGACCAAGAAATCCCTCTAGGGACCTAGAAATCCCTCTAGGGACCAAGAAATCCCTCTAGGGACCTAGAAATCCCTCTAGGGACCTAGAAATCCCTCTAGGGACCTAGAAATCCCTCTAGGGACCTAGAAATCCCTCTAGGGACCTAGAAATCCCTCCTAAAACTCCAGATATCCCTCTCAAAACCCAAGATAACGCTTTAGAAACCCTTGAAATCACTCTAAAAACCCATGATATCCCTCTCAAAACCCTGTAACACGCTCTAGAAATCTCTCTAGGGGCCAAGAAATCCCTCTAGGGACCTAGAAATCTCTATAGGAAGCTAGAAATCACTGAAAAAACCCTAGATATCCCTCTCAAAACCCTGTAACACGCTCTAGAATCCCTACAACTCCCTCTACGGACCTAGAAATCCCTCTAGGGACCTAGAAATCCCTCTAGGGACCAAGAAATCCCTCTAGGGACCAAGAAATCCCTCTAGGGACCTAGAAATCCCTCTAGGGACCTAGAAATCCCTCTAGGGACCTAGAAATCCCTCTGGGGACCTAGAAATCCCTCTGGGGACCTAGAAATCCCTCTGGGGACCTAGAAATCCCTCTAGGGACCAAGAAATCCCTCTAGGGACCAAGAAATCCCTCCTAAAACTCCAGATATCCCTCTCAAAACCCAAGATAACGCTTTAGAAACCCTTGAAATCACTCTAAAAACCCATGATATCCCTCTCAAAACCCTGTAACACGCTCTAGAAATCTCTCTAGGGACATAGAAATCCCTCTAGGGACCTAGAAATCTCTATAGGAAGCTAGAAATCACTGAAAAAACCCTAGATATCCCTCTCAAAACCCTGTAACACGCTCTAGAATCCCTACAACTCCCTCTACGGACCTAGAAATCCCTCTAGGGACCTAGAAATCCCTCTAGGGACCTAGAAATCCCTCTAGGGACCAAGAAATCCCTCTAGGGACCTAGAAATCCCTCTAGGGACCTAGAAATCCCTCTAGGGACCTAGAAATCCCTCTGGGGACCTAGAAATCCCTCTGGGGACCTAGAAATCCCTCTAGGGACCTAGAAATCCCTCTAGGGACCAAGAAATCCCTCTAGGGACCAAGAAATCCCTCCTAAAACTCCAGATATCCCTCTCAAAACCCAAGATAACGCTTTAGAAACCCTTGAAATCACTCTAAAAACCCATGATATCCCTCTCAAAACCCTGTAACACGCTCTAGAAATCTCTCTAGGGACCTAGAAATCCCTCTAGGGACCTAGAAATCCCTCTAGGGACCTAGAAATCACTGTAGGGACATAAAAATCCCTCTAGGGACCTAGAAATCCCTCTAGGGACCTAGAAATCCCTCTAGGGACCTAGAAATCCCTCTAGGGACCTAGAAATCCCTCTAGGGACCTAGAAATCCCTCTAGGGACCTAGAAATCCCTCTAGGGACCTAGAAATCCCTCTAGGGACCTAGAAATCCCTCCTAAAACTCCAGATATCCCTCTCAAAACCCAAGATAACGCTTTAGAAACCCTTGAAATCACTCTAAAAACCCATGATATCCCTCTCAAAACCCTGTAACACGCTCTAGAAATCTCTCTAGGGGCCGAGAAATCCCTCTAGGGACCTAGAAATCTCTATAGGAAGCTAGAAATCACTGAAAAAACCCTAGATATCCCTCTCAAAACCCTGTAACACGCTCTAGAATCCCTGCAACTCCCTCTACGGACCTAGAAATCCCTCTAGGGACCTAGAAATCCCTCTAGGGACCAAGAAATCCCTCTAGGGACCTAGAAATCCCTCTAGGGACCTAGAAATCCCTCTAGGGACCAAGAAATCCCTCTAGGGACCTAGAAATCTCTCTAGGGGCCAAGAAATCCCTCTAGGGACCTAGAAATCCCTCTAGGGACCTAGAAATCCCTCTAGGGACCTAGAAATCCCTCTAGGGACCTAGAAATCCCTCTAGGGACCTAGAAATCCCTCTAGGGACCTAGAAATCCCTCCTAAAACTCCAGATATCCCTCTCAAAACCCAAGATAACGCTTTAGAAACCCTTGAAATCACTCTAAAAACCCATGATATCCCTCTCAAAACCCTGTAACACGCTCTAGAAATCTCTCTAGGGACCTAGAAATCCCTTCTAAAACTCCAGATATCCCTCTCAAAACCCAAGATAACGCTTTAGAAACCCTTGAAATCACTCTAAAAACCCATAATATCCCTCTCAAAACCCTGTAACACGCTCTAGAAATCTCTCTAGGGGCCAAGAAATCCCTCTACGGACCTAGAAATCCCTCTAGGGACCAAGAAATCCCTCTAGGGACCTAGAAATCCCTCTAGGGACCTAGAAATCCCTCTAGGGACCAAGAAATCCCTCTAGGGACCTAGAAATCTCTCTAGGGGCCAAGAAATCCCTCTAGGGACCTAGAAATCCCTCTAGGGACCTAGAAATCCCTCTAGGGACCTAGAAATCCTTCTAGGGACCTAGAAATCCCTCTAGGGACCTAGAAATCCCTCTAGGGACCTAGAAATCCCTCCTAAAACTCCAGATATCCCTCTCAAAACCCAAGATAACGCTTTAGAAACCCTTGAAATCACTCTAAAAACCCATGATATCCCTCTCAAAACCCTGTAACACGCTCTAGAAATCTCTCTAGGGGCCAAGAAATCCCTCTAGGGACCTAGAAATCCCTCTAGGGACCAAGAAATCCCTCTAGGGACCTAGAAATCTCTATAGGAAGCTAGAAATCACTGAAAAACCCCTAGATATCCCTCTCAAAACCCTGTAACACGCTCTAGAATCCCTGCAACTCCCTCTACGGACCTAGAAATCCCTCTAGGGACCATGAAATCCCTCTAGGGACCTAGAAATCCCTCTAGGGACCAAGAAATCCCTCTAGGGACCTAGAAATCTCTCTAGGGGCCAAGAAATCCCTCTAGGGACCTAGAAATCCCTCTAGGGACCTAGAAATCCCTCTAGGGACCTAGAAATCCCTCTAGGGACCTAGAAATCCCTCTAGGGACCTAGAAATCCCTCCTAAAACTCCAGATATCCCTCTCAAAACCCAAGATAACGCTTTAGAAACCCTTGAAATCACTCTAAAAACCCATGATATCCCTCTCAAAACCCTGTAACACGCTCTAGAAATCTCTCTAGGGGCCAAGAAATCCCTCTAGGGACCTAGAAATCTCTATAGGAAGCTAGAAATCACTGAAAAAACCCTAGATATCCCTCTCAAAACCCTGTAACACGCTCTAGAATCCCTACAACTCCCTCTACGGACCTAGAAATCCCTCTAGGGACCTAGAAATCCCTCTAGGGACCAAGAAATCCCTCTAGGGACCAAGAAATCCCTCTAGGGACCTAGAAATCCCTCTAGGGACCTAGAAATCCCTCTAGGGACCTAGAAATCCCTCTGGGGACCTAGAAATCCCTCTGGGGACCTAGAAATCCCTCTGGGGACCTAGAAATCCCTCTAGGGACCAAGAAATCCCTCTAGGGACCAAGAAATCCCTCCTAAAACTCCAGATATCCCTCTCAAAACCCAAGATAACGCTTTAGAAACCCTTGAAATCACTCTAAAAACCCATGATATCCCTCTCAAAACCCTGTAACACGCTCTAGAAATCTCTCTAGGGACATAGAAATCCCTCTAGGGACCTAGAAATCTCTATAGGAAGCTAGAAATCACTGAAAAAACCCTAGATATCCCTCTCAAAACCCTGTAACACGCTCTAGAATCCCTACAACTCCCTCTACGGACCTAGAAATCCCTCTAGGGACCTAGAAATCCCTCTAGGGACCAAGAAATCCCTCTAGGGACCAAGAAATCCCTCTAGGGACCTAGAAATCCCTCTAGGGACCTAGAAATCCCTCTAGGGACCTAGAAATCCCTCTGGGGACCTAGAAATCCCTCTGGGGACCTAGAAATCCCTCTGGGGACCTAGAAATCCCTCTAGGGACCAAGAAATCCCTCTAGGGACCAAGAAATCCCTCCTAAAACTCCAGATATCCCTCTCAAAACCCAAGATAACGCTTTAGAAACCCTTGAAATCACTCTAAAAACCCATGATATCCCTCTCAAAACCCTGTAACACGCTCTAGAAATCTCTCTAGGGACATAGAAATTCCTCTAGGGACCTAGAAATCCCTCTAGGGACCTAGAAATCCCTGTAGGGACATAAAAATCCCTCTAGGGACATAGAAATCCCTCTAGGGACCTAGAATGCCCTCTGGGGACCTAGAAATCCCTCTGGGGACCTAGAAATCCCTCTAGGGACCTAGAAATCCCTCTAGGGACCAAGAAATCCCTCTAGGGACCAAGAAATCCCTCCTAAAACTCCAGATATCCCTCTCAAAACCCAAGATAACGCTTTAGAAACCCTTGAAATCACTCTAAAAACCCATGATATCCCTCTCAAAACCCTGTAACACGCTCTAGAAATCTCTCTAGGGACATAGAAATCCACCTAGGGACCTAGAAATCCCTCTAGGGACCTAGAAATCCCTCTAGGGACCTAGAAATCCCTCTAGGGACCTAGAAATCTCTCTAGGGACCTAGAAATCCCTCTAGGGACCTAGAAATCCCTCTAGGGACCTAGAAATCCCTCCTAAAACTCCAGATATCCCTCTCAAAACCCAAGATAACGCTTTAGAAACCCTTGAAATCACTCTTAAAACCCATGATATCCCTCTCAAAACCCTGTAACACGCTCTAGAAATCTCTCTAGGGGCCAAGAAATCCCTCTAGGGACCTAGAAATCTCTATAGGAAGCTAGAAATCACTGAAAAACCCCTAGATATCCCTCTCAAAACCCTGTAACACGCTCTAGAATCCCTGCAACTCCCTCTACGGACCTAGAAATCCCTCTAGGGACCAAGAAATCCCTCTAGGGACCTAGAAATCCCTCTAGGGACCTAGAAATCCCTCTAGGGACCAAGAAATCCCTCTAGGGACCTAGAAATCTCTCTAGGGGCCAAGAAATCCCTCTAGGGACCTAGAAATCCCTCTAGGGACCTAGAAATCCCTCTAGGGACCAAGAAATCCCTCTAGGGACCTAGAAATCTCTCTAGGGGCCAAGAAATCCCTCTAGGGACCTAGAAATCCCTCTAGGGACCTAGAAATCCCTCTAGGGACCTAGAAATCCCTCTAGGGACCTAGAAATCCCTCTAGGGACCTAGAAATCCCTCCTAAAACTCCAGATATCCCTCTCAAAACCCAAGATAACGCTTTAGAAACCCTTGAAATCACTCTAAAAACCCATGATATCCCTCTCAAAACCCTGTAACACGCTCTAGAAATCTCTCTAGGGACATAGAAATCCCTCTAGGGACCTAGAAATCCCTCTAGGGACCTAGAAATCCCTGTAGGGACATAAAAATCCCTCTAGGGACATAGAAATCCCTCTAGGGACCTAGAAATCCCTCTAGGGACCTAGAAATCCCTCTAGGGACCTAGAAATCCCTCTAGGGACCTAGAAATCCCTCTAGGGACCTAGAAATCCCTCTAGGGACCTAGAAATCCCTCTAGGGACCTAGAAATCCCTCTAGGGACCTAGAAATCCCTCTAGGGACCTAGAAATCCCTCCTAAAACTCCAGATATCCCTCTCAAAACCCAAGATAACGCTTTAGAAACCCTTGAAATCACTCTAAAAACCCATGATATCCCTCTCAAAACCCTGTAACACGCTCTAGAAATCTCTCTAGGGGCCGAGAAATCCCTCTAGGGACCTAGAAATCTCTATAGGAAGCTAGAAATCACTGAAAAAACCCTAGATATCCCTCTCAAAACCCTGTAACACGCTCTAGAATCCATGCAACTCCCTCTACGGACCTAGAAATCCCTCTAGGGACCTAGAAATCCCTCTAGGGACCAAGAAATCCCTCTAGGGACCTAGAAATCCCTCTAGGGACCTAGAAATCCCTCTAGGGACCAAGAAATCCCTCTAGGGACCTAGAAATCTCTCTAGGGGCCAAGAAATCCCTCTAGGGACCTAGAAATCCCTCTAGGGACCTAGAAATCCCTCTAGGGACCTAGAAATCCCTCTAGGGACCTAGAAATCCCTCTAGGGACCTAGAAATCCCTCCTAAAACTCCAGATATCCCTCTCAAAACCCAAGATAACGCTTTAGAAACCCTTGAAATCACTCTAAAAACCCATGATATCCCTCTCAAAACCCTGTAACACGCTCTAGAAATCTCTCTAGGGACCTAGAAATCCCTCTAGGGACCTAGAAATCCCTCCTAAAACTCCAGATATCCCTCTCAAAACCCAAGATAACGCTTTAGAAACCCTTGAAATCACTCTAAAAACCCATAATATCCCTCTCAAAACCCTGTAACACGCTCTAGAAATCTCTCTAGGGGCCAAGAAATCCCTCTAGGGACCTAGAAATCTCTATAGGAAGCTAGAAATCACTGAAAAAACCCTAGATATCCCTCTCAAAACCCTGTAACACGCTCTAGAATCCCTACAACTCCCTCTACGGACCTAGAAATCCCTCTAGGGACCTAGAAATCCCTCTAGGGACCAAGAAATCCCTCTAGGGACCAAGAAATCCCTCCTAAAACTCCAGATATCCCTCTCAAAACCCAAGATAACGCTTTAGAAACCCTTGAAATCACTCTAAAAACCCATGATATCCCTCTCAAAACCCTGTAACACGCTCTAGAAATCTCTCTAGGGACATAGAAATCCCTCTAGGGACCTAGAAATCCCTGTAGGGACATAAAAATCCCTCTAGGGACATAGAAATCCCTCTAGGGACCTAGAAATCCCTCTGGGGACCTAGAAATCCCTCTAGGGACCAAGAAATCCCTCTAGGGACCTAGAAATCCCTCTACGGACCTAGAAATCTGTATAGGAAGCTAGAAATCACTGAAAAAACCCTAGATATCCCTCTCAAAACCCTGTAACACGCTCTAGAAATCTCTCTAGGGACCAAGAAATCCCTCTAGGGACCTAGAAATCTGTATAGAAAGCTAGAAATCACTGAAAAAACCCTAGATATCCCTCTCAAAACACTGTAACACGCTCTAGAATCCCTACAAATCCCTCTACGGACCTAGAAATCCCTCTAGGGACCTATAACTCCCTCTAGAATCCCTACAAATCACTCTAGGGACCTAGAAATCCCTCCTAAAACTCCAGATATCCCTCTCAAAACCAAAGATAACGCTTTAGATACCCTTGAAATCACTCTATACCCATGATATCCCTCTCAAAACCCTGTAACACGCTCTAGAAATCTCTCTAGGGGCCAAGAAATCCCTCTAGGGACCAAGAAATCTCTCTAGGGACCTAGAAATCCCTATAGGGACCTAGAAATCTCTCTAGGGACCTAGAAATCCCTCTAGGGACCTAGAAATCCCTCTAGGGACCTAGAAATCCCTCTAGGGACCTAGAAATCCCTCTAGGGACCTAGAAATCCCTCTAGGGCCCTAGAAATCCCTCCTAAAACTCCAGATATCCCTCTCAAAACCCAAGATAACGCTTTAGAAACCCTTGAAATCACTCTAAAAACCCATGATATCCCTCTCAAAACCCTGTAACACGCTCTAGAAATCTCTCTAGGGACATAGAAATCCCTCTAGGGACCTAGAAATCCCTCTAGGGACCTAGAAATCCCTGTAGGGACATAAAAATCCCTCTAGGGACATAGAAATCCCTCTAGGGACCTAGAAATCCCTCTAGGGACCTAGAAATCCCTCTAGGGACCTAGAAATCTCTCTAGGGACCTAGAAATCCCTCTAGGGACCTAGAAATCCCTCTAGGGACCTAGAAATCCCTCTAGGGACCTAGAAATCCCTCCTAAAACTCCAGATATCCCTCTCAAAACCCAAGATAACGCTTTAGAAACCCTTGAAATCACTCTAAAAACCCATACAAGCCTGTAACACGCTCTAGAAATCTCTCTAGGGGCCAAGAAATCCCTCTAGGGACCTAGAAATCTCTATAGGAAGCTAGAAATCACTGAAAAAACCCTAGATATCCCTCTCAAAACCCTGTAACACGCTCTAGAATCCCTGCAACTCCCTCTACGGACCTAGAAATCCCTCTAGGGACCTAGAAATCCCTCTAGGGACCAAGAAATCCCTCTAGGGACCTAGAAATCCCTCTAGGGACCTAGAAATCCCTCTAGGGACAAAGAAATCCCTCTAGGGACCTAGAAATCTCTCTAGGGGCCAAGAAATCCCTCTAGGGACCTAGAAATCCCTCTAGGGACCTAGAAATCCCTCTAGGGCCAATTATAGTGGCTTAAATGCCAAATATAATGTCTGGAAAGCCAATAATAATGTAAGAAATGCCAAATATAAAGTCTGAAAAGCCAACTATAGTGCCTAAAATGCAAAATATTAAGTCTGAAATGCCTATTTTAGTGCCTGAAATGCCAATTATAGTGCCTAAAATGCCAATTATAATGTCTGAAATGCCAATTATAGTGCCAGAAATGCCAATTATAATGTTTGAAATGCCAATTATAGTGCCAGAAATGCCAACTATAGTGCCTGAAATGCCAATTATAATGTCTGAAATTCCAATTATAGTGCCAGAAATGCCAATTATAATGTTTGAAATGCCAATTATAGTGCCAGAAATTCCAATTATAGTGCCAGAAATACCAATTATAATGTTTGAAATGCCAATTATAGTGCCAGAAATGCCAATTATAGTGCCTTAAATGCCAAATATTATGTCTGAAATGCCAATTTTAGTGCCCTAAATGCCAATTATAGCGCCTTAAATGCCAAAAATAGTGCCTGAAATGCCAATTATAATATCTGAAATGCCAATTATAATGCCAGAAATGCCAATTATAATGTCTGAAAGGCCAATTATAGTGCCTGAAATGCCAATTATAGTGCCTTAAATGCCAAATATTATGTCTGAAATACCAATTTTAGTGCCCTAAATGCCAATTATAGTGCCTAAAATGCCTATTTCAGTAATTTAAATGCCAATTATAGTGCCTTAAATGCCAAATATAGTGTCTGAAATGCCAATTATAGTGGCTTAAATGCCAAATATAATGTCTGAAAAGCCAATAATAATGTAAGAAATGCCAAATATAAAGTCTGAAAAGCCAACTATAGTGCCTAAAATGCAAAATATTAAGTCTGAAATGCCTATTTTAGTGCCTGAAATGCCAATTATAGTGCCTAAAATGCCAATTATAATGTCTGAAATGCCAATTATAGTGCTAGAAATGCCAATTATAATGTTTGAAATGCCAATTATAGTGCCAGAAATGCCAATTATAGTGCCTAAAATGCAAAATATTAAGTCTGAAATGCCAATTTTAGTGCCTGAAATGCCAATTATAGTGCCTGAAATGCCAATTATAATGTCTGAAATGCCAATTATAGTGCCAGAAATGCCAATTATAATGTTTGAAATGCCAATTATAGTGCCAGAAATGCCAATTATAGTGCCTTAAATGCCAAATATTATGTCTGAAATGCCAATTTTAGTGCCTGAAATGCCAATTATAGTGCCTGAAATGCCAATTATAATGTTTGAAATGCCAATTATAGTGCCAGAAATGCCAATTATAGTGCCTAAAATGCAAAATATTAAGTCTGAAATGCCAATTTTAGTGCCTGAAATGCCAATTATAGTGCCTGAAATGCCAATTATAATGTCTGAAATGCCAATTATAGTGCCAGAAATGCCAATTATAATGTTTGAAATGCCAATTATAGTGCCAGAAATGCCAATTATAGTGCCTTAAATGCCAATTATAATGCCTGAAATGCCAATTATAATGTCTGAAATGCCAATTATAGTGCCAGAAATGCCTATTATAATGTTTGAAATGCCAATTATAGTGCCAGAAATGCCAATTATAGTGCCTTAAATGCCAAATATTATGTCTGAAATGCCAATTTTAGTGCCCTAAATGCCAATTATAGCGCCTTAAATGCCAAAAATAGTGCCTGAAATGCCAATTATAATATCTGAAATGCCAATTATAATGCCAGAAATGCCAATTATAATGTCTGAAATGCCAATTATAGTGCCTGAAATGCCAATTATAATGTCTGAAATGCCAATTTTAGTGCCAGAAATGCCAATTATAATGTCTGAAATGCCAATTATAGTGCCAGAAATGCCAATTATAGTGCCTTAAATGCCAAATATTATGTCTGAAATACCAATTTTAGTGCCCTAAATGCCAATTATAGCGCCTGAAATGCCAAATATAGTGCCTGAAATGCCAATTACAATGTCTGAAATGCCAATTATAGTGCCAGAAATGCCAATTATAGTGCCTTAAATGCCAAATATTATGTCTGAAATGCCAATTTTAGTGCCCTAAATGCCAATTATAGTGCCTGAAATGCCAATTATAGTGCCTTAAATGCCAATTAAAATGTCTGAATTACTAATTATAGCACCTGAAATGCCAAATATAGTGCCTGAAATGCCAATTATAATGTCTGAATTGCCAATTATAAGAGTTAATTGTTAATATTTTATTAGTATCTATGACAAAAATATCGAAATGTAAAATCGATTGTTGTTTTTTTATAAAATTATCCAAATATTTAGAGTTGATTGTTAATATTTTATAAGTATCCATGTCAAAAATATCTAAATATTTGAAATTGATTGTTATAGTTTTAAAAATATCTAAATTATTACAGTTATTTGTTAATATTTTATAGTGCCTTAAATGCCAAATATTATGTCTGAAATGCCAATTTTAGTGCCCTAAATGCCAATTATAGCGCCTTAAATGCCAAAAATAGTGCCTGAAATGCCAATTATAATATCTGAAATGCCAATTATAATGTCTGAAATGCCAATTATAGTGCCTGAAATGACAATTATAATGTCTGAAATGCCAATTTTAGTGCCTGAAATGCCAATTATAATGTCTGAAATGCCAATTTTAGTGCCAGAAATGCCAATTATAATGTCTGAAATGCCAATTATAGTGTCAGAAATGCCAATTATAGTGCCTTAAATGCCAAATATTATGTCTAAAATACCAATTTTAGTGCCCTAAATGCCAATTATAGTGCCTTAAATGCCTATTTCAGTAATTTAAATGCCAATTATAGTGCCTTAAATGCCAAATATAGTGTCTGAAATGCCAATTATAGTGGTTTAAATGCCTATTTCAGTAATTTAAATGCCAATTATAGTGCCTTAAATGCCAAATATAGTGTCTGAAATGCCAATTATAGTGGCTTAAATGCCAAATATAATGTCTGAAAAGCCAATAATAATGTATGAAATGCCAAATATAAAGTCTGAAAAGCCAACTATAGTGCCTAAAATGCAAAATATTAAGTCTGAAATGCCAATTTTAGTGCCTGAAATGCCAACTATAGTGCCTGAAATGCCAATTATAATGTCTGAAATTCCAATTATAGTGCCAGAAATGCCAATTATAATGTTTGAAATGCCAATTATAGTGCCAGAAATTCCAATTATAGTGCCAGAAATGCCAATTATAATGTTTGAAATGCCAATTATAGTGCCAGAAATGCCAATTATAGTGCCTTAAATGCCAAATATTATGTCTGAAATGCCAATTTTAGTGCCCTAAATGCCAATTATAGCGCCTTAAATGCCAAAAATAGTGCCTGAAATGCCAATTATAATATCTGAAATGCCAATTATAATGCCAGAAATGCCAATTATAATGTCTGAAAGGCCAATTATAGTGCCTGAAATGCCAATTATAGTGCCTTAAATGCCAAATATTATGTCTGAAATACCAATTTTAGTGCCCTAAATGCCAATTATAGTGCCTAAAATGCCTATTTCAGTAATTTAAATGCCAATTATACTGCCTTAAATGCCAAATATAGTGTCTGAAATGCCAATTATAGTGGCTTAAATGCCAAATATAATGTCTGAAAAGCCAATAATAATGTAAGAAATGCCAAATATAAAGTCTGAAAAGCCAACTATAGTGCCTAAAATGCAAAATATTAAGTCTGAAATGCCTATTTTAGTGCCTGAAATGCCAATTATAGTGCCTAAAATGCCAATTATAATGTCTGAAATGCCAATTATAGTGCCAGAAATGCCAATTATAATGTTTGAAATGCCAATTATAGTGCCAGAAATGCCAATTATAGTGCCTAAAATGCAAAATATTAAGTCTGAAATGCCAATTTTAGTGCCTGAAATGCCAATTATAGTGCCTGAAATGCCAATTATAATGTCTGAAATGCCAATTATAGTGCCAGAAATGCCAATTATAATGTTTGAAATGCCAATTATAGTGCCAGAAATGCCAATTATAGTGCCTTAAATGCCAAATATTATGTCTGAAATGCCAATTTTAGTGCCTGAAATGCCAATTATAGTGCCTGAAATGCCAATTATAATGTTTGAAATGCCAATTATAGTGCCAGAAATGCCAATTTTAGTGCCTAAAATGCAAAATATTAAGTCTGAAATGCCAATTTTAGTGCCTGAAATGCCAATTATAGTGCCTGAAATGCCAATTATAATGTCTGAAATGCCAATTATAGTGCCAGAAATGCCAATTATAATGTTTGAAATGCCAATTATAGTGCCAGAAATGCCAATTATAGTGCCTTAAATGCCAATTATAATGCCTGAAATGCCAATTATAATGTCTGAAATGCCAATTATAGTGCCAGAAATGCCTATTATAATGTTTGAAATGCCAATTATAGTGCCAGAAATGCCAATTATAGTGCCTTAAATGCCAAATATTATGTCTGAAATGCCAATTTTAGTGCCCTAAATGCCAATTATAGCGCCTTAAATGCCAAAAATAGTGCCTGAAATGCCAATTATAATATCTGAAATGCCAATTATAATGCCAGAAATGCCAATTATAATGTCTGAAATGCCAATTATAGTGCCTGAAATGCCAATTATAATGTCTGAAATGCCAATTTTAGTGCCAGAAATGCCAATTATAATGTCTGAAATGCCAATTATAGTGCCAGAAATGCCAATTATAGTGCCTTAAATGCCAAATATTATGTCTGAAATACCAATTTTAGTGCCCTAAATGCCAATTATAGCGCCTGAAATGCCAAATATAGTGCCTGAAATGCCAATTACAATGTCTGAAATGCCAATTATAGTGCCAGAAATGCCAATTATAGTGCCTTAAATGCCAAATATTATGTCTGAAATGCCAATTTTAGTGCCCTAAATGCCAATTATAGTGCCTGAAATGCCAATTATAGTGCCTTAAATGCCAATTAAAATGTCTGAATTACTAATTATAGCACCTGAAATGCCAAATATAGTGCCTGAAATGCCAATTATAATGTCTGAATTGCCAATTATAAGAGTTAATTGTTAATATTTTATTAGTATCTATGACAAAAATATCGAAATGTAAAATCGATTGTTGTTTTTTTATAAAATTATCCAAATATTTAGAGTTGATTGTTAATATTTTATAAGTATCCATGTCAAAAATATCTAAATATTTGAAATTGATTGTTATAGTTTTAAAAATATCTAAATTATTACAGTTATTTGTTAATATTTTATAGTGCCTTAAATGCCAAATATTATGTCTGAAATGCCAATTTTAGTGCCCTAAATGCCAATTATAGCGCCTTAAATGCCAAAAATAGTGCCTGAAATGCCAATTATAATATCTGAAATGCCAATTATAATGTCTGAAATGCCAATTATAGTGCCTGAAATGACAATTATAATGTCTGAAATGCCAATTTTAGTGCCTGAAATGCCAATTATAATGTCTGAAATGCCAATTTTAGTGCCAGAAATGCCAATTATAATGTCTGAAATGCCAATTATAGTGTCAGAAATGCCAATTATAGTGCCTTAAATGCCAAATATTATGTCTAAAATACCAATTTTAGTGCCCTAAATGCCAATTATAGTGCCTTAAATGCCTATTTCAGTAATTTAAATGCCAATTATAGTGCCTTAAATGCCAAATATAGTGTCTGAAATGCCAATTATAGTGGCTTAAATGCCTATTTCAGTAATTTAAATGCCAATTATAGTGCCTTAAATGCCAAATATAGTGTCTGAAATGCCAATTATAGTGGCTTAAATGCCAAATATAATGTCTGAAAAGCCAATAATAATGTATGAAATGCCAAATATAAAGTCTGAAAAGCCAACTATAGTGCCTAAAAAGCAAAATATTAAGTCTGAAATGCCAATTTTAGTGCCTGAAATGCCAACTATAGTGCCTGAAATACCAATTATAATGTCTGAAATTCCAATTATAGTGCCAGAAATGCCAATTATAATGTTTGAAATGCCAATTATAGTGCCAGAAATTCCAATTATAGTGCCAGAAATGCCAATTATAATGTTTGAAATGCCAATTATAGTGCCAGAAATGCCAATTATAGTACCTTAAATGCCAAATATTATGTCTGAAATGCCAATTTTAGTGCCCTAAATGCCAATTATAGCGCCTTAAATGCCAAAAATAGTGCCTGAAATGCCAATTATAATATCTGAAATGCCAATTATAATGCCAGAAATGCCAATTATAATGTCTGAAAGGCCAATTATAGTGCCTGAAATGCCAATTATAGTGCCTTAAATGCCAAATATTATGTCTGAAATACCAATTTTAGTGCCCTAAATGCCAATTATAGTGCCTAAAATGCCTATTTCAGTAATTTAAATGCCAATTATAGTGCCTTAAATGCCAAATATAGTGTCTGAAATGCCAATTATAGTGGCTTAAATGCCAAATATAATGTCTGAAAAGCCAATAATAATGTAAGAAATGCCAAATATAAAGTCTGAAAAGCCAACTATAGTGCCTAAAATGCAAAATATTAAGTCTGAAATGCCTATTTTAGTGCCTGAAATGCCAATTATAGTGCCTAAAATGCCAATTATAATGTCTGAAATGCCAATTATAGTGCCAGAAATGCCAATTATAATGTTTGAAATGCCAATTATAGTGCCAGAAATGCCAATTATAGTGCCTAAAATGCAAAATATTAAGTCTGAAATGCCAATTTTAGTGCCTGAAATGCCAATTATAGTGCCTGAAATGCCAATTATAATGTCTGAAATGCCAATTATAGTGCCAGAAATGCCAATTATAATGTTTGAAATGCCAATTATAGTGCCAGAAATGCCAATTATAGTGCCTTAAATGCCAAATATTATGTCTGAAATGCCAATTTTAGTGCCCTAAATGCCAATTATAGCGCCTTAAATGCCAAAAATAGTGCCTGAAATGCCAATTATAATATCTGAAATGCCAATTATAATGCCAGAAATGCCAATTATAATGTCTGAAATGCCAATTATAGTGCCTGAAATGCCAATTATAATGTCTGAAATGCCAATTTTAGTGCCAGAAATGCCAATTATAATGTCTGAAATGCCAATTATAGTGCCAGAAATGCCAATTATAGCGCCTTAAATGCCAAAAATAGTGCCTAAAATGCCAATTATAATATCTGAAATGCCAATTATAGTGCCTAAAATGCCTATTTCAGTAATTTAAATGCCAATTATACTGCCTTAAATGCCAAATCTAGTGTCTGAAATGCCAATTATAGTGGCTTAAATGCCAAATATAATGTCTGAAAAGCCAATAATAATGTAAGAAATGCCAAATATAAAGTCTGAAAAGCCAACTATAGTGCCTAAAATGCAAAATATTAAGTCTGAAATGCCTATTTTAGTGCCTGAAATGCCAATTATAGTGCCTAAAATGCCAATTATAATGTCTGAAATGCCAATTATAGTGCCAGAAATGCCAATTATAATGTTTGAAATGCCAATTATAGTGCCAGAAATGCCAATTATAGTGCCTAAAATGCAAAATATTAAGTCTGAAATGCCAATTTTAGTGCCTGAAATGCCAATTATAGTGCCTGAAATGCCAATTATAATGTCTGAAATGCCAATTATAGTGCCAGAAATGCCAATTATAATGTTTGAAATGCCAATTATAGTGCCAGAAATGCCAATTATAGTGCCTTAAATGCCAAATATTATGTCTGAAATGCCAATTTTAGTGCCTGAAATGCCAATTATAGTGCCTGAAATGCCAATTATAATGTTTGAAATGCCAATTATAGTGCCAGAAATGCCAATTATAGTGCCTAAAATGCAAAATATTAAGTCTGAAATGCCAATTTTAGTGCCTGAAATGCCAATTATAGTGCCTGAAATGCCAATTATAATGTCTGAAATGCCAATTATAGTGCCAGAAATGCCAATTATAATGTTTGAAATGCCAATTATAGTGCCAGAAATGCCAATTATAGTGCCTTAAATGCCAATTATAATGCCTGAAATGCCAATTATAATGTCTGAAATGCCAATTATAGTGCCAGAAATGCCTATTATAATGTTTGAAATGCCAATTATAGTGCCAGAAATGCCAATTATAGTGCCTTAAATGCCAAATATTATGTCTGAAATGCCAATTTTAGTGCCCTAAATGCCAATTATAGCGCCTTAAATGCCAAAAATAGTGCCTGAAATGCCAATTATAATATCTGAAATGCCAATTATAATGCCAGAAATGCCAATTATAATGTCTGAAATGCCAATTATAGTGCCTGAAATGCCAATTATAATGTCTGAAATGCCAATTTTAGTGCCAGAAATGCCAATTATAATGTCTGAAATGCCAATTATAGTGCCAGAAATGCCAATTATAGTGCCTTAAATGCCAAATATTATGTCTGAAATACCAATTTTAGTGCCCTAAATGCCAATTATAGCGCCTGAAATGCCAAATATAGTGCCTGAAATGCCAATTACAATGTCTGAAATGCCAATTATAGTGCCAGAAATGCCAATTATAGTGCCTTAAATGCCAAATATTATGTCTGAAATGCCAATTTTAGTGCCCTAAATGCCAATTATAGTGCCTGAAATGCCAATTATAGTGCCTTAAATGCCAATTAAAATGTCTGAATTACTAATTATAGCACCTGAAATGCCAAATATAGTGCCTGAAATGCCAATTATAATGTCTGAATTGCCAATTATAAGAGTTAATTGTTAATATTTTATTAGTATCTATGACAAAAATATCGAAATGTAAAATCGATTGTTGTTTTTTTATAAAATTATCCAAATATTTAGAGTTGATTGTTAATATTTTATAAGTATCCATGTCAAAAATATCTAAATATTTGAAATTGATTGTTATAGTTTTAAAAATATCTAAATTATTACAGTTATTTGTTAATATTTTATAGTGCCTTAAATGCCAAATATTATGTCTGAAATGCCAATTTTAGTGCCCTAAATGCCAATTATAGCGCCTTAAATGCCAAAAATAGTGCCTGAAATGCCAATTATAATATCTGAAATGCCAATTATAATGTCTGAAATGCCAATTATAGTGCCTGAAATGACAATTATAATGTCTGAAATGCCAATTTTAGTGCCTGAAATGCCAATTATAATGTCTGAAATGCCAATTTTAGTGCCAGAAATGCCAATTATAATGTCTGAAATGCCAATTATAGTGTCAGAAATGCCAATTATAGTGCCTTAAATGCCAAATATTATGTCTAAAATACCAATTTTAGTGCCCTAAATGCCAATTATAGTGCCTTAAATGCCTATTTCAGTAATTTAAATGCCAATTATAGTGCCTTAAATGCCAAATATAGTGTCTGAAATGCCAATTATAGTGGCTTAAATGCCTATTTCAGTAATTTAAATGCCAATTATAGTGCCTTAAATGCCAAAAATAGTGCCTGAAATGCCAATTATAGTGGCTTAAATGCCAAATATAATGTCTGAAAAGCCAATAATAATGTATGAAATGCCAAATATAAAGTCTGAAAAGCCAACTATAGTGCCTAAAATGCAAAATATTAAGTCTGAAATGCCAATTTTAGTGCCTGAAATGCCAACTATAGTGCCTGAAATGCCAATTATAATGTCTGAAATTCCAATTATAGTGCCAGAAATGCCAATTATAATGTTTGAAATGCCAATTATAGTGCCAGAAATTCCAATTATAGTGCCAGAAATGCCAATTATAATGTTTGAAATGCCAATTATAGTGCCAGAAATGCCAATTATAGTGCCTTAAATGCCAAATATTATGTCTGAAATGCCAATTTTAGTGCCCTAAATGCCAATTATAGCGCCTTAAATGCCAAAAATAGTGCCTGAAATGCCAATTATAATATCTGAAATGCCAATTATAATGCCAGAAATGCCAATTATAATGTCTGAAAGGCCAATTATAGTGCCTGAAATGCCAATTATAGTGCCTTAAATGCCAAATATTATGTCTGAAATACCAATTTTAGTGCCCTAAATGCCAATTATAGTGCCTAAAATGCCTATTTCAGTAATTTAAATGCCAATTATAGTGCCTTAAATGCCAAATATAGTGTCTGAAATGCCAATTATAGTGGCTTAAATGCCAAATATAATGTCTGAAAAGCCAATAATAATGTAAGAAATGCCAAATATAAAGTCTGAAAAGCCAACTATAGTGCCTAAAATGCAAAATATTAAGTCTGAAATGCCTATTTTAGTGCCTGAAATGCCAATTATAGTGCCTAAAATGCCAATTATAATGTCTGAAATGCCAATTATAGTGCCAGAAATGCCAATTATAATGTTTGAAATGCCAATTATAGTGCCAGAAATGCCAATTATAGTGCCTAAAATGCAAAATATTAAGTCTGAAATGCCAATTTTAGTGCCTGAAATGCCAATTATAGTGCCTGAAATGCCAATTATAATGTCTGAAATGCCAATTATAGTGCCAGAAATGCCAATTATAATGTTTGAAATGCCAATTATAGTGCCAGAAATGCCAATTATAGTGCCTTAAATGCCAAATATTATGTCTGAAATGCCAATTTTAGTGCCCTAAATGCCAATTATAGCGCCTTAAATGCCAAATAGTGCCTGAAATGCCAATTATAATATCTGAAATGCCAATTATAATGCCAGAAATGCCAATTATAATGTCTGAAATGCCAATTATAGTGCCTGAAATGCCAATTATAATGTCTGAAATGCCAATTTTAGTGCCAGAAATGCCAATTATAATGTCTGAAATGCCAATTATAGTGCCAGAAATGCCAATTATAGCGCCTTAAATGCCAAAAATAGTGCCTAAAATGCCAATTATAATATCTGAAATGCCAATTATAGTGCCTAAAATGCCTATTTCAGTAATTTAAATGCCAATTATACTGCCTTAAATGCCAAATATAGTGTCTGAAATGCCAATTATAGTGGCTTAAATGCCAAATATAATGTCTGAAAAGCCAATAATAATGTAAGAAATGCCAAATATAAAGTCTGAAAAGCCAACTATAGTGCCTAAAATGCAAAATATTAAGTCTGAAATGCCTATTTTAGTGCCTGAAATGCCAATTATAGTGCCTAAAATGCCAATTATAATGTCTGAAATGCCAATTATAGTGCCAGAAATGCCAATTATAATGTTTGAAATGCCAATTATAGTGCCAGAAATGCCAATTATAGTGCCTAAAATGCAAAATATTAAGTCTGAAATGCCAATTTTAGTGCCTGAAATGCCAATTATAGTGCCTGAAATGCCAATTATAATGTCTGAAATGCCAATTATAGTGCCAGAAATGCCAATTATAATGTTTGAAATGCCAATTATAGTGCCAGAAATGCCAATTATAGTGCCTTAAATGCCAAATATTATGTCTGAAATGCCAATTTTAGTGCCTGAAATGCCAATTATAGTGCCTGAAATGCCAATTATAATGTTTGAAATGCCAATTATAGTGCCAGAAATGCCAATTATAGTGCCTAAAATGCAAAATATTAAGTCTGAAATGCCAATTTTAGTGCCTGAAATGCCAATTATAGTGCCTGAAATGCCAATTATAATGTCTGAAATGCCAATTATAGTGCCAGAAATGCCAATTATAATGTTTGAAATGCCAATTATAGTGCCAGAAATGCCAATTATAGTGCCTTAAATGCCAATTATAATGCCTGAAATGCCAATTATAATGTCTGAAATGCCAATTATAGTGCCAGAAATGCCTATTATAATGTTTGAAATGCCAATTATAGTGCCAGAAATGCCAATTATAGTGCCTTAAATGCCAAATATTATGTCTGAAATGCCAATTTTAGTGCCCTAAATGCCAATTATAGCGCCTTAAATGCCAAAAATAGTGCCTGAAATGCCAATTATAATATCTGAAATGCCAATTATAATGCCAGAAATGCCAATTATAATGTCTGAAATGCCAATTATAGTGCCTGAAATGCCAATTATAATGTCTGAAATGCCAATTTTAGTGCCAGAAATGCCAATTATAATGTCTGAAATGCCAATTATAGTGCCAGAAATGCCAATTATAGTGCCTTAAATGCCAAATATTATGTCTGAAATACCAATTTTAGTGCCCTAAATGCCAATTATAGCGCCTGAAATGCCAAATATAGTGCCTGAAATGCCAATTACAATGTCTGAAATGCCAATTATAGTGCCAGAAATGCCAATTATAGTGCCTTAAATGCCAAATATTATGTCTGAAATGCCAATTTTAGTGCCCTAAATGCCAATTATAGTGCCTGAAATGCCAATTATAGTGCCTTAAATGCCAATTAAAATGTCTGAATTACTAATTATAGCACCTGAAATGCCAAATATAGTGCCTGAAATGCCAATTATAATGTCTGAATTGCCAATTATAAGAGTTAATTGTTAATATTTTATAAGTATCCATGTCAAAAATATCTAAATATTTGAAATTGATTGTTATAGTTTTAAAAATATCTAAATTATTACAGTTATTTGTTAATATTTTATAGTGCCTTAAATGCCAAATATTATGTCTGAAATGCCAATTTTAGTGCCCTAAATGCCAATTATAGCGCCTTAAATGCCAAAAATAGTGCCTGAAATGCCAATTATAATATCTGAAATGCCAATTATAATGTCTGAAATGCCAATTATAGTGCCTGAAATGACAATTATAATGTCTGAAATGCCAATTTTAGTGCCTGAAATGCCAATTATAATGTCTGAAATGCCAATTTTAGTGCCAGAAATGCCAATTATAATGTCTGAAATGCCAATTATAGTGTCAGAAATGCCAATTATAGTGCCTTAAATGCCAAATATTATGTCTAAAATACCAATTTTAGTGCCCTAAATGCCAATTATAGTGCCTTAAATGCCTATTTCAGTAATTTAAATGCCAATTATAGTGCCTTAAATGCCAAATATAGTGTCTGAAATGCCAATTATAGTGGCTTAAATGCCTATTTCAGTAATTTAAATGCCAATTATAGTGCCTTAAATGCCAAATATAGTGTCTGAAATGCCAATTATAGTGGCTTAAATGCCAAATATAATGTCTGAAAAGCCAATAATAATGTATGAAATGCCAAATATAAAGTCTGAAAAGCCAACTATAGTGCCTAAAATGCAAAATATTAAGTCTGAAATGCCAATTTTAGTGCCTGAAATGCCAACTATAGTGCCTGAAATACCAATTATAATGTCTGAAATTCCAATTATAGTGCCAGAAATGCCAATTATAATGTTTGAAATGCCAATTATAGTGCCAGAAATTCCAATTATAGTGCCAGAAATGCCAATTATAATGTTTGAAATGCCAATTATAGTGCCAGAAATGCCAATTATAGTACCTTAAATGCCAAATATTATGTCTGAAATGCCAATTTTAGTGCCCTAAATGCCAATTATAGCGCCTTAAATGCCAAAAATAGTGCCTGAAATGCCAATTATAATATCTGAAATGCCAATTATAATGCCAGAAATGCCAATTATAATGTCTGAAAGGCCAATTATAGTGCCTGAAATGCCAATTATAGTGCCTTAAATGCCAAATATTATGTCTGAAATACCAATTTTAGTGCCCTAAATGCCAATTATAGTGCCTAAAATGCCTATTTCAGTAATTTAAATGCCAATTATAGTGCCTTAAATGCCAAATATAGTGTCTGAAATGCCAATTATAGTGGCTTAAATGCCAAATATAATGTCTGAAAAGCCAATAATAATGTAAGAAATGCCAAATATAAAGTCTGAAAAGCCAACTATAGTGCCTAAAATGCAAAATATTAAGTCTGAAATGCCTATTTTAGTGCCTGAAATGCCAATTATAGTGCCTAAAATGCCAATTATAATGTCTGAAATGCCAATTATAGTGCCAGAAATGCCAATTATAATGTTTGAAATGCCAATTATAGTGCCAGAAATGCCAATTATAGTGCCTAAAATGCAAAATATTAAGTCTGAAATGCCAATTTTAGTGCCTGAAATGCCAATTATAGTGCCTGAAATGCCAATTATAATGTCTGAAATGCCAATTATAGTGCCAGAAATGCCAATTATAATGTTTGAAATGCCAATTATAGTGCCAGAAATGCCAATTATAGTGCCTTAAATGCCAAATATTATGTCTGAAATGCCAATTTTAGTGCCCTAAATGCCAATTATAGCGCCTTAAATGCCAAAAATAGTGCCTGAAATGCCAATTATAATATCTGAAATGCCAATTATAATGCCAGAAATGCCAATTATAATGTCTGAAATGCCAATTATAGTGCCTGAAATGCCAATTATAATGTCTGAAATGCCAATTTTAGTGCCAGAAATGCCAATTATAATGTCTGAAATGCCAATTATAGTGCCAGAAATGCCAATTATAGCGCCTTAAATGCCAAAAATAGTGCCTAAAATGCCAATTATAATATCTGAAATGCCAATTATAGTGCCTAAAATGCCTATTTCAGTAATTTAAATGCCAATTATACTGCCTTAAATGCCAAATCTAGTGTCTGAAATGCCAATTATAGTGGCTTAAATGCCAAATATAATGTCTGAAAAGCCAATAATAATGTAAGAAATGCCAAATATAAAGTCTGAAAAGCCAACTATAGTGCCTAAAATGCAAAATATTAAGTCTGAAATGCCTATTTTAGTGCCTGAAATGCCAATTATAGTGCCTAAAATGCCAATTATAATGTCTGAAATGCCAATTATAGTGCCAGAAATGCCAATTATAATGTTTGAAATGCCAATTATAGTGCCAGAAATGCCAATTATAGTGCCTAAAATGCAAAATATTAAGTCTGAAATGCCAATTTTAGTGCCTGAAATGCCAATTATAGTGCCTGAAATGCCAATTATAATGTCTGAAATGCCAATTATAGTGCCAGAAATGCCAATTATAATGTTTGAAATGCCAATTATAGTGCCAGAAATGCCAATTATAGTGCCTTAAATGCCAAATATTATGTCTGAAATGCCAATTTTAGTGCCTGAAATGCCAATTATAGTGCCTGAAATGCCAATTATAATGTTTGAAATGCCAATTATAGTGCCAGAAATGCCAATTATAGTGCCTAAAATGCAAAATATTAAGTCTGAAATGCCAATTTTAGTGCCTGAAATGCCAATTATAGTGCCTGAAATGCCAATTATAATGTCTGAAATGCCAATTATAGTGCCAGAAATGCCAATTATAATGTTTGAAATGCCAATTATAGTGCCAGAAATGCCAATTATAGTGCCTTAAATGCCAATTATAATGCCTGAAATGCCAATTATAATGTCTGAAATGCCAATTATAGTGCCAGAAATGCCTATTATAATGTTTGAAATGCCAATTATAGTGCCAGAAATGCCAATTATAGTGCCTTAAATGCCAAATATTATGTCTGAAATGCCAATTTTAGTGCCCTAAATGCCAATTATAGCGCCTTAAATGCCAAAAATAGTGCCTGAAATGCCAATTATAATATCTGAAATGCCAATTATAATGCCAGAAATGCCAATTATAATGTCTGAAATGCCAATTATAGTGCCTGAAATGCCAATTATAATGTCTGAAATGCCAATTTTAGTGCCAGAAATGCCAATTATAATGTCTGAAATGCCAATTATAGTGCCAGAAATGCCAATTATAGTGCCTTAAATGCCAAATATTATGTCTGAAATACCAATTTTAGTGCCCTAAATGCCAATTATAGCGCCTGAAATGCCAAATATAGTGCCTGAAATGCCAATTACAATGTCTGAAATGCCAATTATAGTGCCAGAAATGCCAATTATAGTGCCTTAAATGCCAAATATTATGTCTGAAATGCCAATTTTAGTGCCCTAAATGCCAATTATAGTGCCTGAAATGCCAATTATAGTGCCTTAAATGCCAATTAAAATGTCTGAATTACTAATTATAGCACCTGAAATGCCAAATATAGTGCCTGAAATGCCAATTATAATGTCTGAATTGCCAATTATAAGAGTTAATTGTTAATATTTTATTAGTATCTATGACAAAAATATCGAAATGTAAAATCGATTGTTGTTTTTTTATAAAATTATCCAAATATTTAGAGTTGATTGTTAATATTTTATAAGTATCCATGTCAAAAATATCTAAATATTTGAAATTGATTGTTATAGTTTTAAAAATATCTAAATTATTACAGTTATTTGTTAATATTTTATAGTGCCTTAAATGCCAAATATTATGTCTGAAATGCCAATTTTAGTGCCCTAAATGCCAATTATAGCGCCTTAAATGCCAAAAATAGTGCCTGAAATGCCAATTATAATATCTGAAATGCCAATTATAATGTCTGAAATGCCAATTATAGTGCCTGAAATGACAATTATAATGTCTGAAATGCCAATTTTAGTGCCTGAAATGCCAATTATAATGTCTGAAATGCCAATTTTAGTGCCAGAAATGCCAATTATAATGTCTGAAATGCCAATTATAGTGTCAGAAATGCCAATTATAGTGCCTTAAATGCCAAATATTATGTCTAAAATACCAATTTTAGTGCCCTAAATGCCAATTATAGTGCCTTAAATGCCTATTTCAGTAATTTAAATGCCAATTATAGTGCCTTAAATGCCAAATATAGTGTCTGAAATGCCAATTATAGTGGCTTAAATGCCTATTTCAGTAATTTAAATGCCAATTATAGTGCCTTAAATGCCAAATATAGTGTCTGAAATGCCAATTATAGTGGCTTAAATGCCAAATATAATGTCTGAAAAGCCAATAATAATGTATGAAATGCCAAATATAAAGTCTGAAAAGCCAACTATAGTGCCTAAAATGCAAAATATTAAGTCTGAAATGCCAATTTTAGTGCCTGAAATGCCAACTATAGTGCCTGAAATGCCAATTATAATGTCTGAAATTCCAATTATAGTGCCAGAAATGCCAATTATAATGTTTGAAATGCCAATTATAGTGCCAGAAATTCCAATTATAGTGCCAGAAATGCCAATTATAATGTTTGAAATGCCAATTATAGTGCCAGAAATGCCAATTATAGTGCCTTAAATGCCAAATATTATGTCTGAAATGCCAATTTTAGTGCCCTAAATGCCAATTATAGCGCCTTAAATGCCAAAAATAGTGCCTGAAATGCCAATTATAATATCTGAAATGCCAATTATAATGCCAGAAATGCCAATTATAATGTCTGAAAGGCCAATTATAGTGCCTGAAATGCCAATTATAGTGCCTTAAATGCCAAATATTATGTCTGAAATACCAATTTTAGTGCCCTAAATGCCAATTATAGTGCCTGAAATGCCAATTATAATGTCTGAAATGCCAATTATAGTGCCAGAAATGCCAATTATAATGTTTGAAATGCCAATTATAGTGCCAGAAATGCCAATTATAGTGCCTTAAATGCCAATTATAATGCCTGAAATGCCAATTATAATGTCTGAAATGCCAATTATAGTGCCAGAAATGCCTATTATAATGTTTGAAATGCCAATTATAGTGCCAGAAATGCCAATTATAGTGCCTTAAATGCCAAATATTATGTCTGAAATGCCAATTTTAGTGCCCTAAATGCCAATTATAGCGCCTTAAATGCCAAAAATAGTGCCTGAAATGCCAATTATAATATCTGAAATGCCAATTATAATGCCAGAAATGCCAATTATAATGTCTGAAATGCCAATTATAGTGCCTGAAATGCCAATTATAATGTCTGAAATGCCAATTTTAGTGCCAGAAATGCCAATTATAATGTCTGAAATGCCAATTATAGTGCCAGAAATGCCAATTATAGTGCCTTAAATGCCAAATATTATGTCTGAAATACCAATTTTAGTGCCCTAAATGCCAATTATAGCGCCTGAAATGCCAAATATAGTGCCTGAAATGCCAATTACAATGTCTGAAATGCCAATTATAGTGCCAGAAATGCCAATTATAGTGCCTTAAATGCCAAATATTATGTCTGAAATGCCAATTTTAGTGCCCTAAATGCCAATTATAGTGCCTGAAATGCCAATTATAGTGCCTTAAATGCCAATTAAAATGTCTGAATTACTAATTATAGCACCTGAAATGCCAAATATAGTGCCTGAAATGCCAATTATAATGTCTGAATTGCCAATTATAAGAGTTAATTGTTAATATTTTATTAGTATCTATGACAAAAATATCGAAATGTAAAATCGATTGTTGTTTTTTTATAAAATTATCCAAATATTTAGAGTTGATTGTTAATATTTTATAAGTATCCATGTCAAAAATATCTAAATATTTGAAATTGATTGTTATAGTTTTAAAAATATCTAAATTATTACAGTTATTTGTTAATATTTTATAGTGCCTTAAATGCCAAATATTATGTCTGAAATGCCAATTTTAGTGCCCTAAATGCCAATTATAGCGCCTTAAATGCCAAAAATAGTGCCTGAAATGCCAATTATAATATCTGAAATGCCAATTATAATGTCTGAAATGCCAATTATAGTGCCTGAAATGACAATTATAATGTCTGAAATGCCAATTTTAGTGCCTGAAATGCCAATTATAATGTCTGAAATGCCAATTTTAGTGCCAGAAATGCCAATTATAATGTCTGAAATGCCAATTATAGTGTCAGAAATGCCAATTATAGTGCCTTAAATGCCAAATATTATGTCTAAAATACCAATTTTAGTGCCCTAAATGCCAATTATAGTGCCTTAAATGCCTATTTCAGTAATTTAAATGCCAATTATAGTGCCTTAAATGCCAAATATAGTGTCTGAAATGCCAATTATAGTGGCTTAAATGCCTATTTCAGTAATTTAAATGCCAATTATAGTGCCTTAAATGCCAAATATAGTGTCTGAAATGCCAATTATAGTGGCTTAAATGCCAAATATAATGTCTGAAAAGCCAATAATAATGTATGAAATGCCAAATATAAAGTCTGAAAAGCCAACTATAGTGCCTAAAATGCAAAATATTAAGTCTGAAATGCCAATTTTAGTGCCTGAAATGCCAACTATAGTGCCTGAAATGCCAATTATAATGTCTGAAATTCCAATTATAGTGCCAGAAATGCCAATTATAATGTTTGAAATGCCAATTATAGTGCCAGAAATTCCAATTATAGTGCCAGAAATGCCAATTATAATGTTTGAAATGCCAATTATAGTGCCAGAAATGCCAATTATAGTGCCTTAAATGCCAAATATTATGTCTGAAATGCCAATTTTAGTGCCCTAAATGCCAATTATAGCGCCTTAAATGCCAAAAATAGTGCCTGAAATGCCAATTATAATATCTGAAATGCCAATTATAATGCCAGAAATGCCAATTATAATGTCTGAAAGGCCAATTATAGTGCCTGAAATGCCAATTATAGTGCCTTAAATGCCAAATATTATGTCTGAAATACCAATTTTAGTGCCCTAAATGCCAATTATAGTGCCTAAAATGCCTATTTCAGTAATTTAAATGCCAATTATAGTGCCTTAAATGCCAAATATAGTGTCTGAAATGCCAATTATAGTGGCTTAAATGCCAAATATAATGTCTGAAAAGCCAATAATAATGTAAGAAATGCCAAATATAAAGTCTGAAAAGCCAACTATAGTGCCTAAAATGCAAAATATTAAGTCTGAAATGCCTATTTTAGTGCCTGAAATGCCAATTATAGTGCCTAAAATGCCAATTATAATGTCTGAAATGCCAATTATAGTGCCAGAAATGCCAATTATAATGTTTGAAATGCCAATTATAGTGCCAGAAATGCCAATTATAGTGCCTAAAATGCAAAATATTAAGTCTGAAATGCCAATTTTAGTGCCTGAAATGCCAATTATAGTGCCTGAAATGCCAATTATAATGTCTGAAATGCCAATTATAGTGCCAGAAATGCCAATTATAATGTTTGAAATGCCAATTATAGTGCCAGAAATGCCAATTATAGTGCCTTAAATGCCAAATATTATGTCTGAAATGCCAATTTTAGTGCCCTAAATGCCAATTATAGCGCCTTAAATGCCAAAAATAGTGCCTGAAATGCCAATTATAATATCTGAAATGCCAATTATAATGCCAGAAATGCCAATTATAATGTCTGAAATGCCAATTATAGTGCCTGAAATGCCAATTATAATGTCTGAAATGCCAATTTTAGTGCCAGAAATGCCAATTATAATGTCTGAAATGCCAATTATAGTGCCAGAAATGCCAATTATAGCGCCTTAAATGCCAAAAATAGTGCCTAAAATGCCAATTATAATATCTGAAATGCCAATTATAGTGCCTAAAATGCCTATTTCAGTAATTTAAATGCCAATTATACTGCCTTAAATGCCAAATATAGTGTCTGAAATGCCAATTATAGTGGCTTAAATGCCAAATATAATGTCTGAAAAGCCAATAATAATGTAAGAAATGCCAAATATAAAGTCTGAAAAGCCAACTATAGTGCCTAAAATGCAAAATATTAAGTCTGAAATGCCTATTTTAGTGCCTGAAATGCCAATTATAGTGCCTAAAATGCCAATTATAATGTCTGAAATGCCAATTATAGTGCCAGAAATGCCAATTATAATGTTTGAAATGCCAATTATAGTGCCAGAAATGCCAATTATAGTGCCTAAAATGCAAAATATTAAGTCTGAAATGCCAATTTTAGTGCCTGAAATGCCAATTATAGTGCCTGAAATGCCAATTATAATGTCTGAAATGCCAATTATAGTGCCAGAAATGCCAATTATAATGTTTGAAATGCCAATTATAGTGCCAGAAATGCCAATTATAGTGCCTTAAATGCCAAATATTATGTCTGAAATGCCAATTTTAGTGCCTGAAATGCCAATTATAGTGCCTGAAATGCCAATTATAATGTTTGAAATGCCAATTATAGTGCCAGAAATGCCAATTATAGTGCCTAAAATGCAAAATATTAAGTCTGAAATGCCAATTTTAGTGCCTGAAATGCCAATTATAGTGCCTGAAATGCCAATTATAATGTCTGAAATGCCAATTATAGTGCCAGAAATGCCAATTATAATGTTTGAAATGCCAATTATAGTGCCAGAAATGCCAATTATAGTGCCTTAAATGCCAATTATAATGCCTGAAATGCCAATTATAATGTCTGAAATGCCAATTATAGTGCCAGAAATGCCTATTATAATGTTTGAAATGCCAATTATAGTGCCAGAAATGCCAATTATAGTGCCTTAAATGCCAAATATTATGTCTGAAATGCCAATTTTAGTGCCCTAAATGCCAATTATAGCGCCTTAAATGCCAAAAATAGTGCCTGAAATGCCAATTATAATATCTGAAATGCCAATTATAATGCCAGAAATGCCAATTATAATGTCTGAAATGCCAATTATAGTGCCTGAAATGCCAATTATAATGTCTGAAATGCCAATTTTAGTGCCAGAAATGCCAATTATAATGTCTGAAATGCCAATTATAGTGCCAGAAATGCCAATTATAGTGCCTTAAATGCCAAATATTATGTCTGAAATACCAATTTTAGTGCCCTAAATGCCAATTATAGCGCCTGAAATGCCAAATATAGTGCCTGAAATGCCAATTACAATGTCTGAAATGCCAATTATAGTGCCAGAAATGCCAATTATAGTGCCTTAAATGCCAAATATTATGTCTGAAATGCCAATTTTAGTGCCCTAAATGCCAATTATAGTGCCTGAAATGCCAATTATAGTGCCTTAAATGCCAATTAAAATGTCTGAATTACTAATTATAGCACCTGAAATGCCAAATATAGTGCCTGAAATGCCAATTATAATGTCTGAATTGCCAATTATAAGAGTTAATTGTTAATATTTTATTAGTATCTATGACAAAAATATCGAAATGTAAAATCGATTGTTGTTTTTTTATAAAATTATCCAAATATTTAGAGTTGATTGTTAATATTTTATAAGTATCCATGTCAAAAATATCTAAATATTTGAAATTGATTGTTATAGTTTTAAAAATATCTAAATTATTACAGTTATTTGTTAATATTTTATAGTGCCTTAAATGCCAAATATTATGTCTGAAATGCCAATTTTAGTGCCCTAAATGCCAATTATAGCGCCTTAAATGCCAAAAATAGTGCCTGAAATGCCAATTATAATATCTGAAATGCCAATTATAATGTCTGAAATGCCAATTATAGTGCCTGAAATGACAATTATAATGTCTGAAATGCCAATTTTAGTGCCTGAAATGCCAATTATAATGTCTGAAATGCCAATTTTAGTGCCAGAAATGCCAATTATAATGTCTGAAATGCCAATTATAGTGTCAGAAATGCCAATTATAGTGCCTTAAATGCCAAATATTATGTCTAAAATACCAATTTTAGTGCCCTAAATGCCAATTATAGTGCCTTAAATGCCTATTTCAGTAATTTAAATGCCAATTATAGTGCCTTAAATGCCAAATATAGTGTCTGAAATGCCAATTATAGTGGCTTAAATGCCTATTTCAGTAATTTAAATGCCAATTATAGTGCCTTAAATGCCAAATATAGTGTCTGAAATGCCAATTATAGTGGCTTAAATGCCAAATATAATGTCTGAAAAGCCAATAATAATGTATGAAATGCCAAATATAAAGTCTGAAAAGCCAACTATAGTGCCTAAAATGCAAAATATTAAGTCTGAAATGCCAATTTTAGTGCCTGAAATGCCAACTATAGTGCCTGAAATGCCAATTATAATGTCTGAAATTCCAATTATAGTGCCAGAAATGCCAATTATAATGTTTGAAATGCCAATTATAGTGCCAGAAATTCCAATTATAGTGCCAGAAATGCCAATTATAATGTTTGAAATGCCAATTATAGTGCCAGAAATGCCAATTATAGTGCCTTAAATGCCAAATATTATGTCTGAAATGCCAATTTTAGTGCCCTAAATGCCAATTATAGCGCCTTAAATGCCAAAAATAGTGCCTGAAATGCCAATTATAATATCTGAAATGCCAATTATAATGCCAGAAATGCCAATTATAATGTCTGAAAGGCCAATTATAGTGCCTGAAATGCCAATTATAGTGCCTTAAATGCCAAATATTATGTCTGAAATACCAATTTTAGTGCCCTAAATGCCAATTATAGTGCCTAAAATGCCTATTTCAGTAATTTAAATGCCAATTATAGTGCCTTAAATGCCAAATATAGTGTCTGAAATGCCAATTATAGTGGCTTAAATGCCAAATATAATGTCTGAAAAGCCAATAATAATGTAAGAAATGCCAAATATAAAGTCTGAAAAGCCAACTATAGTGCCTAAAATGCAAAATATTAAGTCTGAAATGCCTATTTTAGTGCCTGAAATGCCAATTATAGTGCCTAAAATGCCAATTATAATGTCTGAAATGCCAATTATAGTGCCAGAAATGCCAATTATAATGTTTGAAATGCCAATTATAGTGCCAGAAATGCCAATTATAGTGCCTAAAATGCAAAATATTAAGTCTGAAATGCCAATTTTAGTGCCTGAAATGCCAATTATAGTGCCTGAAATGCCAATTATAATGTCTGAAATGCCAATTATAGTGCCAGAAATGCCAATTATAATGTTTGAAATGCCAATTATAGTGCCAGAAATGCCAATTATAGTGCCTTAAATGCCAAATATTATGTCTGAAATGCCAATTTTAGTGCCCTAAATGCCAATTATAGCGCCTTAAATGCCAAAAATAGTGCCTGAAATGCCAATTATAATATCTGAAATGCCAATTATAATGCCAGAAATGCCAATTATAATGTCTGAAATGCCAATTATAGTGCCTGAAATGCCAATTATAATGTCTGAAATGCCAATTTTAGTGCCAGAAATGCCAATTATAATGTCTGAAATGCCAATTATAGTGCCAGAAATGCCAATTATAGCGCCTTAAATGCCAAAAATAGTGCCTAAAATGCCAATTATAATATCTGAAATGCCAATTATAGTGCCTAAAATGCCTATTTCAGTAATTTAAATGCCAATTATACTGCCTTAAATGCCAAATATAGTGTCTGAAATGCCAATTATAGTGGCTTAAATGCCAAATATAATGTCTGAAAAGCCAATAATAATGTAAGAAATGCCAAATATAAAGTCTGAAAAGCCAACTATAGTGCCTAAAATGCAAAATATTAAGTCTGAAATGCCTATTTTAGTGCCTGAAATGCCAATTATAGTGCCTAAAATGCCAATTATAATGTCTGAAATGCCAATTATAGTGCCAGAAATGCCAATTATAATGTTTGAAATGCCAATTATAGTGCCAGAAATGCCAATTATAGTGCCTAAAATGCAAAATATTAAGTCTGAAATGCCAATTTTAGTGCCCTAAATGCCAATTATAGTGCCTGAAATGCCAATTATAATGTCTGAAATGCCAATTATAGTGCCAGAAATGCCAATTATAATGTTTGAAATGCCAATTATAGTGCCAGAAATGCCAATTATAGTGCCTTAAATGCCAAATATTATGTCTGAAATGCCAATTTTAGTGCCTGAAATGCCAATTATAGTGCCTGAAATGCCAATTATAATGTTTGAAATGCCAATTATAGTGCCAGAAATGCCAATTATAGTGCCTAAAATGCAAAATATTAAGTCTGAAATGCCAATTTTAGTGCCTGAAATGCCAATTATAGTGCCTGAAATGCCAATTATAATGTCTGAAATGCCAATTATAGTGCCAGAAATGCCAATTATAATGTTTGAAATGCCAATTATAGTGCCAGAAATGCCAATTATAGTGCCTTAAATGCCAATTATAATGCCTGAAATGCCAATTATAATGTCTGAAATGCCAATTATAGTGCCAGAAATGCCTATTATAATGTTTGAAATGCCAATTATAGTGCCAGAAATGCCAATTATAGTGCCTTAAATGCCAAATATTATGTCTGAAATGCCAATTTTAGTGCCCTAAATGCCAATTATAGCGCCTTAAATGCCAAAAATAGTGCCTGAAATGCCAATTATAATATCTGAAATGCCAATTATAATGCCAGAAATGCCAATTATAATGTCTGAAATGCCAATTATAGTGCCTGAAATGCCAATTATAATGTCTGAAATGCCAATTTTAGTGCCAGAAATGCCAATTATAATGTCTGAAATGCCAATTATAGTGCCAGAAATGCCAATTATAGTGCCTTAAATGCCAAATATTATGTCTGAAATACCAATTTTAGTGCCCTAAATGCCAATTATAGCGCCTGAAATGCCAAATATAGTGCCTGAAATGCCAATTACAATGTCTGAAATGCCAATTATAGTGCCAGAAATGCCAATTATAGTGCCTTAAATGCCAAATATTATGTCTGAAATGCCAATTTTAGTGCCCTAAATGCCAATTATAGTGCCTGAAATGCCAATTATAGTGCCTTAAATGCCAATTAAAATGTCTGAATTACTAATTATAGCACCTGAAATGCCAAATATAGTGCCTGAAATGCCAATTATAATGTCTGAATTGCCAATTATAAGAGTTAATTGTTAATATTTTATTAGTATCTATGACAAAAATATCGAAATGTAAAATCGATTGTTGTTTTTTTATAAAATTATCCAAATATTTAGAGTTGATTGTTAATATTTTATAAGTATCCATGTCAAAAATATCTAAATATTTGAAATTGATTGTTATAGTTTTAAAAATATCTAAATTATTACAGTTATTTGTTAATATTTTATAGTGCCTTAAATGCCAAATATTATGTCTGAAATGCCAATTTTAGTGCCCTAAATGCCAATTATAGCGCCTTAAATGCCAAAAATAGTGCCTGAAATGCCAATTATAATATCTGAAATGCCAATTATAATGTCTGAAATGCCAATTATAGTGCCTGAAATGACAATTATAATGTCTGAAATGCCAATTTTAGTGCCTGAAATGCCAATTATAATGTCTGAAATGCCAATTTTAGTGCCAGAAATGCCAATTATAATGTCTGAAATGCCAATTATAGTGTCAGAAATGCCAATTATAGTGCCTTAAATGCCAAATATTATGTCTAAAATACCAATTTTAGTGCCCTAAATGCCAATTATAGTGCCTTAAATGCCTATTTCAGTAATTTAAATGCCAATTATAGTGCCTTAAATGCCAAATATAGTGTCTGAAATGCCAATTATAGTGGCTTAAATGCCTATTTCAGTAATTTAAATGCCAATTATAGTGCCTTAAATGCCAAATATAGTGTCTGAAATGCCAATTATAGTGGCTTAAATGCCAAATATAATGTCTGAAAAGCCAATAATAATGTATGAAATGCCAAATATAAAGTCTGAAAAGCCAACTATAGTGCCTAAAATGCAAAATATTAAGTCTGAAATGCCAATTTTAGTGCCTGAAATGCCAACTATAGTGCCTGAAATGCCAATTATAATGTCTGAAATTCCAATTATAGTGCCAGAAATGCCAATTATAATGTTTGAAATGCCAATTATAGTGCCAGAAATTCCAATTATAGTGCCAGAAATGCCAATTATAATGTTTGAAATGCCAATTATAGTGCCAGAAATGCCAATTATAGTGCCTTAAATGCCAAATATTATGTCTGAAATGCCAATTTTAGTGCCCTAAATGCCAATTATAGCGCCTTAAATGCCAAAAATAGTGCCTGAAATGCCAATTATAATATCTGAAATGCCAATTATAATGCCAGAAATGCCAATTATAATGTCTGAAAGGCCAATTATAGTGCCTGAAATGCCAATTATAGTGCCTTAAATGCCAAATATTATGTCTGAAATACCAATTTTAGTGCCCTAAATGCCAATTATAGTGCCTAAAATGCCTATTTCAGTAATTTAAATGCCAATTATAGTGCCTTAAATGCCAAATATAGTGTCTGAAATGCCAATTATAGTGGCTTAAATGCCAAATATAATGTCTGAAAAGCCAATAATAATGTAAGAAATGCCAAATATAAAGTCTGAAAAGCCAACTATAGTGCCTAAAATGCAAAATATTAAGTCTGAAATGCCTATTTTAGTGCCTGAAATGCCAATTATAGTGCCTAAAATGCCAATTATAATGTCTGAAATGCCAATTATAGTGCCAGAAATGCCAATTATAATGTTTGAAATGCCAATTATAGTGCCAGAAATGCCAATTATAGTGCCTAAAATGCAAAATATTAAGTCTGAAATGCCTATTTTAGT